>CM042407.1:20875090-21300090 GCA_023634145.1 Thymallus thymallus
GGCCATTTTTGTAGGGGTTGATACTTTTTTCATTAGGGCAAATCAAGTCTGAAATGGCAATGTGTCTCTGCCATTTACCTTAATTAAGCCATATCATTTCATTATTTTTCCCTAGGTGATTTGTCCGCTTGTGTTGTCCCTTGGCTGTCTTCAACTCGAGAAGTAGGTAACAGGTTCATGGAAATTACAAACTTTAGAAGCCTTTTCAAACCTTGAACACACTTCAGTTCAGTTTGCATTTACAGCTGCGCAGGAAAATAGTTCTCTGCAACAACTGAATGATCAAATTAAGACAGTACATATGTAGCTCTGGTGGTTACTAGCCAAATTTACAGTGGACTAAATTGAAAAATACAACCAGTATACTGTAGGATCAAAATCAAAACCTAGAACTGGATCATGGTTAGTCCCTAAGCATCGGTTAGTAGTGGAACGCGTTTCAAACACTTTTAAACCAAACAGCCTTTCAAATCACACACACACTTTAACATCTATCTATGCATTGCCACATTATTACTCAATAATACCAACCAGATGCAGCACACATCCACACTCACACCACACACCAACCCACCGACCCACACATGTGCACAAAAACAGTCTCATACACTGACATAGACACTGACAATTCCACAGACAGAAAGACAGACAAACCAGCACACAGACACAGATTGAGCTCACACTGAGAAATTCTATATCCCCAGCTTTGTCAAGCATACACTTTCTATGCTATTTTCATACGCAGGGAGAATAGACTTTCCTCTCCAGAGCGCAGTAGATGTATCTTAGAGAATACATATTTCTATAGAGAACTCAAATTGCATTGTGGTTCCATGAACACCCCAATAGAACATATTGCAATACCAGTCTGGCTCTGCAGCACACACCTTACACAGGAGGCATCCGGCATGGAACACACACACACACACACACACACACACACACACACACACACACACACACACACACACACACACACACACACACACACACACACACACACACACACACACACACACACACACACACACACACACACACACACACACACACACAGAGGTGTATACTCACATGCAAACGCAAACACATATAATATATGCATAAACACACACAGGTGGACACACATACACAAATTCTCAAGTATGCCCTCAACATCTGTGAGACAATCACAGCTGTGCACCAGCTCCCCAGCGATATACCCTGGGTCAATGTGTGTGTGTGTTCAGAGTAGGTCAATACCGATATCTCAGGGCATCTGTGAAGCATACAATAGTAGCACAAGGGACCATCTATTCTAGCCTGTGAGTATCGACTGAACCCACAACGGCCTTGACTTGGATTAGACCACATGTGGCCCAAGTTAGCAATATAAGGTTGTAATTGAACACTCTATGCCTTCCCTAACCCCAGCCAGAAGGCTTTTGTAACACAGAGTTAGACACAAACCCAAATCCCAGCCTGATATAATGAGACTACAGCCAATCAATATCCACTACTACAGGACACTGATTGTGTCTGTTTAATGTCTGTTGTCTATCTGATACAGTATAGACCTGCTGCTCCACCAGCCTTGGGATGGTCCCTCAGCCCCCAGCCCTCAGCCCCCAGCCCCCAGTCCTCAGCCCCCAGCCCCCAGCCCCCAGTCCTCAGCCCTCAGCCCCCAGCCCCCAGCCCTCAGCCCCCAGTCCTCAGCCCCCAGCCCTCAGCCCCCAGCCCTCAGCCCCCAGCCCTCAGCCCTCAGCCCCCAGCCCCCAGTCCTCAGCCCCCAGCCCTCAGCCCCCAGCCCCCAGTCCTGTCACAGCGGCCATAAGGCCTGTGACAGCGGCCATAAGGCTGGAGTCAATGAGTGGTTAAATCACAGGAGAGCCTTAACTTTAATCTATAACAAAGGAATCTGAATACAGTACCCACCCTGAGAGCCACAGTGTAGGATACCCACCACACAACTAGCCCTAAAACCTGGATTTACGTGCTCCCAATGAGGGGTTAATTTATCACACACTCCACAGAGGGCAGGCAAGTGTGCATGTGCACAGAATTCATAAGATTGACAATAAACATTGTTACAGAGTCCTACAGGATGGGCTGCCACAGAGGGGCATTGGGTTTACACTGACACATACTGTACAGATGCACATAGGCGCGTGCACACGGACACACACACACGTGCACACACAGACAGGAGCTTACACTGGCACACAGGCACCAGTCACCGCCAGGCATTTACATATGAATAAATATGAGCCGGGAAATGAATTAAATAAAAGGACACCGCAGAAAAATAATCCTGTTAAAGATCAAACAGCATGGTGCGCCTCTCTCTCTCTCTCTCTCTCTCTCTCTCTCTCTCTCTCTCTCTCTCTCTCTCTCTCTCTCTCTTTCACTCCCTGTTTTCCTCTCTCTCTTTCCCCTCCATTTCATACCCAGCCATATCTTCCATCTCACTTTCCTCTCCTTATTTCCTTCAACTGCCTTCTCTTCCATCCTCCCTTCCTTTACACACTCACTCCCGTCATCCTATCCCTCTCTCCCCTCTTCATTTTATCGCAGCCATATTCTCAATCTCCCTCCCTCCCTTTCCCCTCTCCAGTGCAGAACTAAATGGAGATTAATGAGGGGAGGGAGGATTGTCAGTCAAGAGACTGATGCGATGCAGTGCCACACACACACACATGCAGACATGCAGAGTGGAGGGTTACAAACGTGACTGTGGTTACAGAGAGAGTTTGGGAGTTGGCTGTTATCATAGACTAGAAGCCTACAGTATGGGTTTGGACTACATACGTCTAAACAAGTTGAATGCTCTCTCTCTCTCTATCGCTCTCTCTCTCCCCCCTCCCTCCCTGCCTGCCTGCCTGCCTGCCTGCCTGCCTGCCTGCCTGCCTGCCTGCCTGCCTGCCTGCCTGCCTGCCTGCCTGCCTGCCTGCCTGCCTGCCTGCCTGCCTGCCTGCCTGCCTGCCTGCCTGCCTGCCTGCCTGCCTGCCTGCCTGCCTGTCTCAGAGACATGGGTCTCCCCCCCACCCCCATCAAAACAAATGCAGACATGTCAATCCAACAGCAGCGATAAGCCATAGACTCCTTGAGCGCCTCGTCTTCCACATCAACTCTGTCTGCCTCAGCCAATCACGTCTTCTCGCTGAGGTCAAGCTGCTTTCACTAATCTCGATATGTAAATGTGTGCCCCCCCCCCCCCACAAACAACCAACCAACTACTAATAATAGAGTGTAATATCAAGAGATATAGAAGGCTACTGTGTGTTTGTGTGCGCATGAGCATGTGTGTTTATGTACTGCATGTATATACACCCACTATATGTGGGCGGAGGCAGCAATCAAACACTCTGGCCTTGAGTGTACAACCATGATAAGGAAGGGAGATTTGATGCAGCTTCCTAATCCATGTTTCCCACTCTTAGTTCTCTCTACCCTTCCTTTTACCCTCCTCTATCTCTACCACCTCCTCTATCTCTACCACCTCCTCTATCTCTACCACCTCCTCTATCTCTACCACCTCCTCTATCTCTACCTCCTCCTCTATCTCTACCTCCTCCTCTATCTCTACCTCCTCCTCTATCTCCTCCTCTATCTCTACCACCTCCACCTCCTCTATCTCTACCACCTCCTCTATCTCTACCACCTCCTCTATCTCTACCACCTCCTCTATCTCCTCCTCTATCTCCTCCTCTATCTCTACCACCTCCTCTATCTCTACCACCTCCTCTATCTCTACCACCTCCTCTATCTCTACCTCCTCCTCTATCTCTACCACCTCCTCTATCTCTACCACCTCCTCTATCTCTACCACCTCCTCTATCTCCTCCTCTATCTCCTCCTCTATCTCTACCACCTCCACCTCCTCTATCTCTACCACCTCCTCTATCTCTACCACCTCCTCTATCTCTACCACCTCCTCTATCTCTACCTCCTCCTCTATCTCTATCTCCTCCTCTATCTCTACCACCTCCACTATCTCTACCACCTCCTCTATCTCTACCACCTCCTCTATCTCTACCACCTCCTCTATCTCTACCACCTCCTCTATCTCTACCACCTCCTCTATCTCTACCTACCCTATCTCTACCTACTCTATCTCTCTCTCCCTCGCAGCATCTGCTACTGTTGCGTTATTTTTTTGTATACATTATGTATACCCTCCTACAGCAGTAAGTAAACCATTTAAAACAAGCTCATACATTCATAAGGGAGTGCTGTGCATAATAACGAAGAGAGGAACACTTGGCGTCAACGTCAGAGGAAAACTCAATTAACATGGCTGCGGAAGAAACACTTTAGAAAAACGTATGTAGGGCTCTACACACTGTTATGAACCACACACTTATGAAGCACACACTGTTATAAATCACACACTGTTATGAACCACACACTGTTACACTGTAACACTACACCATCAACCTAAACAACTGGTAGCCTGATGTCTAACTCAGTCTACAAGGGACTAGCTTAGCAGACAGGACATTTCAACAAACACGTGAGAGCTGATTAAAAAGGCATCAGACCAGCATCTGAATAGTCAGCACCACCCCTGAGACTAGTACCCGTGTAGGGATCAGTGGGTGTGAAACACTGGCCTAATTTAGCCACGGATAACAACATGTCTGCCAGGCAGGTATGTAACCAGTATTACCTCATTCTTTCATCTCCTGCTGAAGACATCGTCATAAAGCTCTGTTACAACACTCTCTCCGCCCGCCCGGCACTCTATCCCCAATCTATAAGGAACATTTTATTAGGCCACACAATAGAATTAGACTTGGATAGGCATCTGTGGTCATTCTTTCCCTGGCAGGCCTTTATACATGTAGGCATGCACACACACATGTACATCCATGTATAAAAACACACATAATCGCAAAAACATGTGGCATGGAAACACAGGTGTAAAGGTATGTAGACATGTCCATCCATCTTTCCCTCCCTTATCCATTCATCCTTCCCTCCCTTATCCATTCATCCTTCCCTCCCTTATCCATTCATCCTTCCCTCCCTTATCCATCCATCCATCCCTCCCTTATCCATCCATCCATCCATCCATCCATCCATCCATCCATCCATCCATCCATCCATCCATCCATCCATCCATCCATCCATCCATCCATCCATCCATCCATCCATCCATCCATCCATCTCTCCATTATGTGTGTGAAAGCGTGACTGGCAGACCCTGAGGGACATGCCTGAAACATGCATGCTTTTTTGTCATGCTTAAACCGCTACTTAGAAGGAACCAGTGCCTCACAGACACACACAAACACACACACAACCACACACACACACACAAACACAAACACAAAGATATGAGAAATGTACTGACATAACACACACACAAACATGCAACATAACACACACAACATTACATTTGTGTCCTCTGGCAGGTTCTCTGTCACGGTCTCACTACTGAGAAGGTACACTTGACTGTGACACTGTCACTGCCTGTATAAAGAAAGAAAGAGGGAGAGGGAGAAAATAGAGAGATAAAGATGAAGGTGAAAAGAGATAAAGATAGAGAGATAAAGATAGAAAGAGATGTAGAAAGAGAGATAAAGATAGAGAGATAAAGATAGAGAGATATGAACATTGAGAGAGATGACGCTAGAGAGATGACGATAGAGAGAGATGACGATAGAGAGAGATGAAGATAGAGAGAGATTAAGATAAAGAGATGAAGAGAGAGAGATAAAAAGAGATGAAGATTGAGAGAAGAAGCTAGAGAGATGAAGAAAGAGATGTAGAGAGATCGAGATAGAGAGATCAAGATAGAGAGAAATGCAGATAGAGATATGAAAATAGAAATGTAAAGAGAGATAAAGATAGAGAGAGATAAAGAGAGAGATAGATAGAGATATGAAAATGGAGAGATATAGATATTGAGATGAAAATAGAGACTGATAGAGAGAGAGAGAGAGAGATAGATGAAGAATGAGAGATCAAGATAGAGAGATCATGATAGAGAGATCAAGACAGAGAGAGATGAAGAAAAAGCGATGTAGATAGAGATATGAAAATAGGGAGAGATGAAAATAGAGAGAGATGAAAATAGAGAGATTAAATAAGAGAGATGAAGATAGAGAGATGTAGATATAGATATGGAAATAGAGAAATGTAGATAGAGAGATCAAGATAGAAAGATAAATATATAGAGAGATTAAAATAGAGAGATTAAGATAGAGACAAATGTAGATAGAGAGAGATTGAGATATATAGATGAAAATTGAGTGATGAGATGGAGAGTGGAAAATAGAGATATGAAGATAGAGAGATGTAGATAGATAGATGTAAATAGATAGATGCAGATAGTGAGATGTAGTGGGAGAGGTGAGATGGAGAGATGTAGATGAGATATGAAGATATAGAGATATCAAGATAGAGAAAAAAGATTGAAGATGGAGTGAGATGAAAATGGAAAGAGATGATGATAGAGAGAGATGAAGGTAGAGAGATGTAGATAGAGAAATGAAGAGAGAGGTGGAAAATAGAGAGATGAAGATAAAGAGAGATGAAGAGAGAGAGAGAGATGAAGATAAATATAGAAGAAAATAGAGAGATGTAAATACAGAGATGAAGAAAGAGAGAGTAAGATAGAGAGATGTAGATGGAGATATGAAGATAGAGACATGAAGATAGAGAGATGTAAATAGGGAGATGCAGATAGAGAGATGAAAATAGAGAGAGATGAAGATAGAGAGATACAGACATAGAAAGATAAAGATACAGAGAATACGATAGAGAGATATGTAGCTGGAGAGATGAAAATGTAGAGAGATTAAAATAGAGAGATTTAAATGGAGAGGAAGATAGAGATATGCAGATATAGAGATCAAGATAGAGAGAAAATAAGATAGAGAGATGAAGATATATAGAGATTTATATACAGAGATGAAAATAGAGAGAGATGAAGATATGGAGAGATGTAGATAGCGAGAGAAGAAGGTAGAGAGAGAGATGGAGAGATAAAAATAGACGGATGAAAATAGAGAGAGAGTTTTGAGGGAGCGTCCAATTGGTACGCTGATTGCAGCAATGTCCACTAGAGCTGTTGCCAAAGATTTGAATGTTAATTTCTCTACCATAAGCCGCCTCCAACGTCGTTTTAAGAGAATTTGGAAGTACGTCCAACCGATTAACCACTCCAGCCCAGGACCTCCACATCCGGCTTCTAGATTGTTAGAGATTGTCAGAGACCAGCCACCTGTGGGTTTGCACAACTAAAGATTTTCTGCACAAACTGTCAGAAACCGTCTCTAGGAAGCACATATGCATGCTCGTCATTCTCACCAGGGTCTTGACCTGACTGCAGTTCGCCTTCGTAACCAACTTCAGTGGGCAAATTCTCACCTCCGATGGCCACTGGCATGCTGGAGAAGAGTGCACTTCACGGATGAAATATAGTTTCAACTGGGACGTTATCGGGCAGATGGCAGACAGTGTGTATGGTGTCATGTGGGCAAGCAGTTTGCTGAAGTCAATGTTGTGAACAGAGTGGCCCATGACGTTGTGAACAGAGCGGCCCATGACGTTGTGAACAGAGCGCCCCATGACGTTGTGAACAGAGCGGCCCATGACGTTGTGAACAGAGCGCCCCATGACGTTGTGAACAGAGTGGCCCATGACGTTGTGAACAGAGTGGCCCATGACGTTGTGAACAGAGTGGCCCATGACGTTGTGAACAGAGCGGCCCATGACGTTGTGAACAGAGCGCCCCATGACGTTGTGAACAGAGTGGCCCATGACGTTGTGAACAGAGTGGCCCATTACGTTGTGAACAGAGCGGCCCATGACGTTGTGAACAGAGTGGCCCATGACGTTGTGAACAGAGTGGCCCATGACGTTGTGAACAGAGTGGCCCATGGGGGCGTTGGGGTTATTGTATGGACAGGCGTAACCTAAAGACAACGAACACAATTGCATTTTATTGATGGCAATTTAAATGAGACACGGTGACGAGATCCTGAGGCTCGTTGTCGTGCCATTCATCCACCGCCATCACCTCATGTTTTAGAATGACCATTAGCATGTCGCAAGGATCTGTACACAATTCCTGGAAGCTGATAACGTCCCAGTTCTTCCATGGTCTGCATACTCACCAGACATGTGGATGGGATGCTCTGGCTCCACTCCTGTGCAAAGTTGCTGGATATTGGCGGGAACTGGTACATGCTGTCGCACACGTCGAGCCAGAGCATCCCATCCACGTCTGGTGAGTTAGGAACACCTTCCTAATATTGAGTTACACCCCCTTTTGCCCTCAGAACAGCCTCAATTCGTCGGGGCATGGACTCTACAAGGTGTCAAAAGCGTTCCACAGGGATTCTGGCCCATGTTGTCTCCAAAAAAAAAAAAAGTACATTTCACCTTTATTTAACCAGTTAGGCCAGTTGAGAACAAGTTCTCATTTACAACTGCGACACGGCCAAGATAAAGCAAAGCAGTGCGAGTTACACATGAGAATAAACGTACAGTCAATAACACAATAGAGAATCTATATACAGAGTATGCAAATGTAGTGCAAAATGCAGTAAGGTTAGGAAGGTAGGACAATGAATAGGCCATAGTGGCGAAATAAGTTACAGATTAGAATTAACACTGGAGTGATAGATGTGCAAATGATGATGTGCAAATAGAGATACTGGAGTGAAAAATGAGCTAAAATAATAAATATGGGGATGAGGTAGTAGAGTGGGCTATTTACATAAGGGCTATATACAGGTGCAGTGATCGATAAGCAGCTCTGACAACTGATGCTTAAAGTTAGTGAGGGAGATAGGAACCTCTAGCATCAAGGATTTTTGCAGTTCGTTCCAGTCATTGGCAGCAGAGAACTGGAAGGAATGGCGGCCAAAGGAGGTGTTGGCTTTGGGGGTGACCAGTGAAATACCTGCTGGAGCGCATGCTACGGGTGGGTGTTGCTATGGTGACCAGCGAGTTGAGATAAGGTGGGGATTTACCTACAGTCGTGGCCAAATGTTTTGAGAAGTATTGGTCTCCACAAAGTTTGCTGCTTCAAGACCTCTGCAATCCGCCCTGGAATGCTGTCAATTAACTTCTGGGCCACATCCTGACTGATGGCAGGCCATTCTTGCATAATCAATGCTTGGAGTTTGTCAGAAGTTGTGGGTTTTTGTTTATCCACCCGCATCTTGAGGATAGACCACAAGTTCTCAATGGGATTAAGGTCTGGGGAGTTTCCTGGCCATGGACCCAAAATGTTGATCTTTTGTTCCCAGAGCCACTTAGTTATCACTTTTGCCTTATGGCAAGGTGCTCCATCATGCTGGAAAAGGCATTGGTCGTCACCAAACTGTTCTTGGATGGTTGGGAGAAGTTGCTCTCGGAGGATGTGTTGGTACCATTCTTTATTCATGGCTGTGTTCTTAGGCAAAATTGTGAGTGAGCCCACTCCCTTGGCTGAGAAGCAACCCCACACATGAATGGTCTCAGGATGCTTTACTGTTGGCATGACACAGGACTGATGGTAGCGCTCACCTTGTCTTCTAAGGACAAGGTGTTTTCTAGATGGCCCAAATAAATCGGAAAGGGGATTCATCAGAGAAAATGACTCTACCCCAGTCCTCAGCAGTCCAATCCCTGTACCTTTTGCAGAATATCAGTCTGTCCCTGATATTTTTCCTGGAGAGAAGTGGCTTCTTTGCTGCCCTTCTTGACACCAGGCCATCCTCCAAAAGTCTTCGCCTCACTGGGCGTGCAGATGCACTCACACCTGCCTGCTGCCATTCCTGAGCAAGCTCTGCACTGGTGGTGCTCCGATCCCGCAGCTGAATCAACTTTAGGAGACGGTCCTGGCGCGAGCTGGACTTTCTTGGGTGCCCTGACGCCTTCTTCACAACAATTGAACCTCTCTCCTTGAAGTTCTTGATGATCCGATAAATGGTTGATTTAGGTGCAATCTTACCAGCAACAATATCCTTGCCTGTGAAGCCCTTTTTGTGCAAAGCAATGATGACGGCACGTGTTTCCTTGCAGGTAACCATGGTTGACAGAGGAAGAACATTGATTTCAAGCACCACCCTCCTTTAAAAGCTTCCAGTCTGTTATTCTGACTCAATCAGCATGACAGAGTGATCTCCAGCTTTGTCCTCGTCAACACTCTCACCTGTGTTAACGAGACAATCACTGACATGATGGCAGCTGGTCCTTTTGTGGCAGGGCTGAAATGCAGTGGAAATGTTTTTGGGGATTAAGTTCATTTTCATGGCAAAGAGGGACTTTGCAATTAATTGCAATTCATCTGATCACTCTTCATGACATTCTGGAGTATATGCAAATTGCCAACATCAACACTGAGGCAGCAAACTTTGTGGAGACCAATACTTGTGTCATTCTCAAAACTTTTGGCCACGACTGTACACCTATTCACCCCGCCCCCCCCGAAACACACAAACACCTACCCCCCCCCCCCGATGAAGAAGCTAGCTGTCCCATCCTATTCCCCCTCACTCCCTCAGCCTCCCATCCATAATTGATGTAATGGTGCATGTATCTAATGCAGCGCACTGACGAGTACCTCACCTCCACTGGGAACTGGGCAGAGGGAGGAGAGGGATGGGAAAGGTGGGGGTCTAAGAGTAAGGGGTTGAGGGTGAGGGTCGGGGCACGATTACCTGGGCCTGACTTACTCAACTGCCCTTACGTCAGTGATTCCAGCTCAGTGGTCACTACATTATCAGCCACCTACCACACACAGTTAGCATTACGTAGGGATATTTTGCCTCTGTAAAGCCCAACTCATAGTTGGAGTAACAGGCAGAAGTGCTGGGTTGTATTCATTAGGGCACACTGTAACAAAATGTCCTTCCAGCATCTGCAAGCCAGTTAGTTTTCTTGGCTAGTTAAGAATACTTTCTACACACAATCCAGGGCGTTGAGCTAGCCTCGGCATTGAGCCTCCTACACGTGCACCCTTCTCTCTCGCTCTCTCCCAACCCGCAAAATTTCAATCGCATCTCGCGCCCTACACTTGTCTGCTATATCTGCACTGATTGGTGGAGTAATTTAATGAGTTAAATGTAAAAAACTTTGTTGAATTCACAAGTAAAAAAGGAACAGAAAGGAACAATTTAAATCTATACTTTTTTCTGGTTCGAACCGGTTCAGAACTTTCTCATGCTGGTTGGAACAGTGTAACAAAATGAAAAATAAATAGTGGTTCTGTTCAGAACGATTGGAAAACTATTTTGGTTCCAACACCCCTGGTTAGTCCCCCCCTGTTGACAGATGAGTAATGTCTGACCAGTATGGAGAGAGAGAGAGAAAGAGAAAGAGAGAGAGAGAGAGAGAGAGAGGCTAAAACACCAAGCAGCTGCCAATGGCTGATCCTTTCCATGATTAGCCTTGTTTTTAATTACTGACTGCTAATGCACACTGATTGAGGATAGCAATCAGTGTAAGACTCTATCTCTCGTTACTTATGTCATTGTCTCTATTGCTCTCTCTGTTCTCTCTGTTCTCTCTGTTCTCTCTCTCTCTCTCTCTCTATTTACTTCTCTCTCTCTCTGTGGCTGAACTGATTTACAATTATGGAGTGGGAGAATATCGCCTAGGCAACGCATTCCTGGGTCTGTCTCTACAGTCTACCCAGGCTGTCAGCAATGCTAAGTGGCTTGGTTGGCCCCTCAATGAGGTTGGAAAGGCCCTCTATCTGGCTGAGGCCCCAGGAGGTTATCACTTCTACCTGGTGGACAAAGAACAGCCTCCCAATGATCCTGTACAGAAGGTGTGTCTGGCAGGGTCTGACCTGCAGGAATCAATACACTACTGGTCCTCCCCTCTGGGGATGAAGGTGAAAGAGAGAAATGAGGAGAAGACTGTGCTGATGGGATTCGCAGACACAGTGTAAACTACAGCTTCAGAATATTGTTGGAACAGTGGATCATGGGACAGCCTTTAGACGTATAGCATTCTCCGCTCCACGTGAACAACTGGCAGATCTTGAAGCACTGATGACAAAGCCTGGACACCCCTGGGAAGGCTACAGTAGAAGTGGTCATTTGGGACGATCCAGATGCCCATGATATCTACTTTGTTGTTTGAGTGTTTATTGTGCTGTGGGTTCCCAGACCCAATAAAGGTTATTTAAAACTCTCTCTCTCTCTCTCTCTCTCTCTCTCTCTCTCTCTCTCTACATTTACCTCTCTCAGTGTCTCTCTCTCCCTTGTCCCCCCCCCCCCCTCCCCACCCACACACAATTCTGGCTTGCTTGCTGGAAGCTCTCTAGGCTGGCTTAGTAAATCATCCAGTAAAATGCACTCACTTTGTGAATAAAATACAGAAGTAGGGAACGCGAACACAGACACAGTCAACACACTGAAACACTTCATTCTCTTTCTCCTCTTTTCCTTTCTATTTGTTCTCTATTTGTATTTGTGTTCTCCATTTGTATTTGTGTTCTCTCCCTTGAGAGAGCCTCATCTAATCCTCAGTAGCACCATTCTACTCTGTTGTCTATTCTCTGTTGTCTGTGTGGTATCCCAGCCCAGCCCAGCCCAGCTCAGCCCAGCACAGCCCAGCACAGCCCAGCACAGCACCCACAGGTCAACAGGACTTAGACTGAAACATTTAACTCTGGATCAACCAGGGTTAGCTGCATATGTCGTTACCATGGCGGGGTGTTAGAGACGATCACCCAGTTCCTGTGAAGGGCGGGAGGGGAGAGAGGGGGAGGAGACAGTAGTTTAAAGCTAGGGGGTCAGAAGATGAGCAAGAGAAGAGAGCTCTATCCATACCTCCCTCTTTCGCTCTCGCTCTCTCTCGCTCTTTTCTGTCTATCGCTCTGTTATGGCGACTGAATATTTCATATCTGCACATTGGTTTTTACATAATCTCACGTAAGCCTTGAAATTACAGTACAATACTACATTCTACTACACAGGTACTAAACAGTTACTACCCAGTAGTCCTAGTAGCCTCCTAGTGCTGCATCACCTATCCAACAGCAGGAATTGCAGTAGCAAAACAGCTCAACAAAATTCATCGCCTTATTCAAGAGACCCAAAACAAAAATAACAAGTAAATCAAGTTAATATTTGTTCTGGACTACGCACATTGAACAAGCTCGTCACACACTCTTCACTCACTCCAAGTCAGATCATGGGGAAAGTAAATTGAAATGTGAAAAAGGTCTGCAGTTTTGGGTTAAAACTGTGAATAGTATTTGGATGACAGTTTCAGTTCCATTGCACTCCAGTGAGACTGTGAATTACTGTTGCTGTGGATTGGCTTCATGTACATCCAATCTTTCCTACCCAGAAAGTGTGGAATTCCATTTCCTCCTCCTACTACTCTCTCTCTCTCCATCTGGGAAGGGCAGAGACTGGGAGACACACAAACACATGCATACACACACAAACCATAATCCTCAAGGAATAACAAGGGTGGGTCAAAGACGTTCCTTACTGCTCTACAGAGATAAGTAAATAAGAGTTTCAGATGCATATTTCCTGCCAATAAAGCTTTTTGGATATGATGTAAAATCAGATGGTATGTGGTAATTCATTTGTCTTCATTCTCTCGTCCTCCCAAGGATGGACGATGGACAAGTCTCTCTCTCTCTCTCTCTCTCTCTCTCTCTCTCTCTCTCTCTCTCTCTCTCTCTCAGGCCCAGCCGTTAGCCCCAGATGGAGTAATAGCTGTCATATTGTCATATTACAGGAGTTCAGATGCTAATGGCTGCAACGCTAGTCCAGCTGCCGGCAAGTCTGGCCCCATGCCCATACTACCCACACAGCACAGCACTGTACCCACTGGCCGCCGGGCCAGCCCCATAACAGCTGTGCTCTGCTGTAATACACTGCCAACACTGGGCCAAGGACCACAGGGGCAGGTCTGGGGAGGAGGGGTGGAGGGATGGTCCTAACAACTAGGGCTAGGAGAGAGGAAGCACAGGTTACAGAGCCAGAGGGTACTAAGGCAATTACATCACAAAAAAAGTCAAATAGAACAGTGCATCATACAACATATTATTAAACCACTACTCTACCAATACATATCTACAACAATATTACAACGTTACAATGTACGTGTGTTTAGAGTGTAGCTGTTAGAGGGTTGAATCATACATTCCATAAATGTATGATTCTTGTGCAATTCATATGTACAGTGGGGAGAACAAGTATTTGATACACTGCCGATTTTGCAGGTTTTCCCACTTACAAAGCATGTAGAAGTCTGTAATTTCTATCATAGGTACTCTTCAACTGTGAGTGACGGAATCTAAAACAAAAATCCAGAAAATCACATTGTATGATTTTTAAGTAATTAATTAGCATTTTATGGCATGACATAAGTATTTGATACATCAGAAAAGCAGAACTTAATATTTGGTACAGAAACCTTTGTTTGCAATTACAGAGATCATACGTTTCCTGTAGTTCTTGACCAAGTTTGCACACAATGCAGCAGGGATTTTGGCCCACTCCTCCATACAGATCCTTCAGGTTTCGGGGCTGTCGCTGGGCAATTCGGACTTTCAGCTCCCTCCAAAGATTTTCTATTGGGTTCAGGTCTGGAGACTGGCTAGGCCACTCCAGGACCTTGAGATGCTTCTTACGGAGCCACTCCTTAGTTGCCCTGGCTGTGTGTTTCAGGTCGTTGTCATGCTGGAAGACCCAGCCAAGACCCATCTTCAATGCTCTTACTGTGGGAAGGAGGTTGTTGGCCAAGATCTCACAATACATGGCCCCATCCATCCTCCCCTCAATACGGTGCAGTCGTCCTGTCCCCTTTGCAGAAAAGCATCCCCAAAGAATGATGTTTCCACCACCATGCTTCACGGTTGGGATGGTGTTCTTGGGGTTGTACTCATCCTTCTTCTTCCTCCAAACACGGCGAGTGGAGTTTAGACCAAAAAGCTCTATTTTTGTCTCATCAGACCACATGACCTTCTCCCATTCCTCCTCTGGATCATCCAGATGGTCATTGGCAAACTTTAGACGGGTCTGGACATGCGCTGGCTTGAGCAGGGGGACCTTGCGTGCGCTGCAGGATTTTAATCCATGACGGCGTAGTGTGTTACTAATGGTTTTCTTTGAGACTGTGGTCCCAGCTCTCTTCAGGTCATTGACCAGGTCCTGCCGTGTAGTTCTGGGCTGATCCCTCATCTTCCTCATGATCATTGATGCCCCACGAGGTGAGATCTTGCATGGTGCCCCAGACCGAGGGAGATTGACCGTCATCTTGAACTTCTTCCATTTTCTAATAATTGCACCAACAGTTGTTGCCTTCTCACCAAGCTGCTTGCCTTTTGTCCTGTAGCCCATCCCAGCCTTGTGCAGGTCTACAATTTTATCCCTGATGTCCTTACACAGCTCTCTGGTCTTGGCCATTGTGGAGAGGTTGGCGTCTGTTTGATTGAGTGTGTGGACAGGTGTCTTTTATACAGGTAACGAGTTCAAACAGGTGCAGTTAATACAGGTAATGAGTGGAGAACATGAGGGCTTCTTAAAGAAAAACTTACAGGTTTGTGAGAGCCGGAATTCTTACTGGTTGGTAGGTGATCAAATACTTATGTCATGCAATAAAATGCAAATTAATTATTTAAAAATCATACAATGTGATTTTCTGGATTTTTGTTTTAGATTCCGTCTCTCACAGTTGAAGTGTACCTATGATAAAAATTACAGACCTCTACATGCTTTGTAAGTAGGAAAACCTGCAAAATCGGCAGTGTATCAAATACTTGTTCTCCCCACTGTATAGGCTATATTGAGGTTTTTCTTTCATTCGTTTTTAACTGGCATTAGTGCGTAACATTAGGCTACTACTGTGTTAAGATATTAAAGGATCCAGCTGTCTAACATAGGAGGGTTTAGCCACAAGAGAACAACTAGAGATAGAAATATGGTGCAAAATGAAGGTTTTACTTTCAAGAGCAGTCCAGTGATAATAGTACAGGTGAATATTATATCGGAATTGATCCCAAAAATATCTTCTGGTTGGCTACTACAGTCGACAAATGACAAAAGGACAAAATAGAGAACAATAGCACACAGTAGAAACCAAACGGCTACGAAAGGCAAAACACATAAAGCCTATAACTGGCCAAGAAAACACATGCATCTGAGAATTTGTTTAGAGAACTTAGAGTCCTCTCGATAATGGCAAAGAACGGGCTTGTTTACCATAATAAAAATAAATCATAATTGCTGCAGTTACTGGTTAAGCAATATGATGGATAATAGTCAGAACATATGAATCCCAAACAGGACAAAGCAATGACAATGACAAATTGGAAGCGAGGTGTGGTGCATGCGTGCTATAGCAATAGCACTGCACGCCAGACACCGATGGAGCTGTTTGTAGTCTACTTGGTGCACATGGGGTTTGACGTGTCGAGAGAGCTCGCATCATCACATAGAGTGCATTCGGAAAGTACTCAGACCCCTTCACTTTTACATTACAGCCTTATTCTAAAATGGATTAAATAAATAACAATTATCAATCTACACAACGAGAAAGTGATTTTTTCTTGCAAATTTTCAAACAGAAATATATTATCTACATAAGTATTCAGATCCTTTGCTATAAGTCATCCTTGATATGTTTCTACAACTTGATTGAAGTCCACTTGTGGTAAATTAAATTGATTGGGCATGATTTGGAAAGGCACAAACCTGTCTATATACAGTGGGGAGAACAAGTATTTGATACACTGCCGATTTTGCAGGTTTTCCCACTTACAAAGCATGTAGAAGTCTGTAATTTTTATCATAGGTACTCTTCAACTGTGAGTGACGGAATCTAAAACAAAAATCCAGAAAATCACATTGTATGATTTTTAAGTAATAAATTTGCATTTTATTGCATGACATAAGTATTTGATACATCAGAAAAGCAGAACTTAATATTTGGTACAGAAACCTTTGTTTGCAATTACAGAGATCATACGTTTCCTGTAGTTCTTGACCAGGTTTTCACACACTGCAGCAGGGATTTTGGCCCACTCCTCCATACAGATCCTTCAGGTTTCGGGGCTGTCGCTGGGCAATACGGACTTTCAGCTCCCTCCAAAGATTTTCTATTGGGTTCAGGTCTGGAGACTGGCTAGGCCACTCCAGGACCTTGAGATGCTTCTTACGGAGCCACTCCTTAGTTGCCCTGGCTGTGTGTTTTGGGTCGTTGTCATGCTGGAAGACCCAGCCTCGACCCATCTTCAATGCTCTTACTGAGGGAAGGAGGTTGTTGGCCAAGATCTCGCGATACATGGCCCCATCCATCCTCCCCTCAATACGGTGCAGTCATCCTGTCCCCTTTGCAGAAAAGCATCCCCAAAGAATGATGTTTCCACCTCCATGCTTCATGGTTGGGATGGTGTTCTTGGGGTTGTACTCATCCTTCTTCTTCCTCCAAAAACGGTGAGTGGAGTTTAGACCAAAAAGCTATATTTTTGTCTCATCAGACCACATGACCTTCTCCCATTTCTCCTCTGGATCATCCAGATGGTCATTGGCAAACTTCAGACGGGCCTGGACATGCGCTGGCTTGAGCAGGGGAACCTTGCGTGCGCTGCAGGATTTTAATCCATGACGGCGTAGTGTGTTACTAATGGTTTTCTTTGAGACTGTGGTCCCAGCTCTCTTCAGGTCATTGACCAGGTCCTGCCGTGTAGTTCTGGGCTGATCCCTCACCTTCCTCATGATCATTGATGCCCCACGAGGTGAGATCTTGCATGGTGCCCCAGACCGAGGGAGATTGACCGTCATCTTGAACTTCTTCCATTTTCTAATAATTGCGCCAACAGTTGTTGCCTTCTCACCAAGCTCCTTGCCTATTGTCCTGTAGCCCATCCCAGCCTTGTGCAGGTCTACAATTTTATCCCTGATGTCCTTACACAGCTCTCTGGCCTTGGCCATTGTGGAGAGGTTGGAGTCTGTTTGATTGAGTGTGTGGACAGGTGTCTTTTATACAGGTAACGAGTTCAAACAGGTGCAGTTAATACAGGTAATGAGTGGAGAACAGGAGGGCTTCTTAAAGAAAAACTAACAAGTCTGTGAGAGCCGGAATTCTTACTGGTTGGTAGGTGATCAAATACTTATGTCATGCAATAAAATGCAAATGTATTATTTAAAAATCATACAATGTGATTTTCTGGATTTTTGTTTTAGATTCCGTCTCTCACAGTTGAAGTGTACCTATGATAAAAATTACAGACCTCTACATGCTTTGTAAGTAGGAAAACCTGTAAAATCGGCAGTGTATCAAAAACTTGTTCTCCCCACTGTATATACGGTCCCACAGTTGATAGTGCATGTCAGAGCAAAAACAAGCCATGAGGTCGAAGGAATTGTCCATTGAGCTCCGAGACAGGATTGTGTTGAGGCACAGATCTGGAGAAGGGTACCAACACATTTATGCAGCATTGAGGTCCCCAAGAATAACGTGGCATTTATTTATCCATTATTCATAAATGGAAAAAGTTTGGAACCACCAAGACTCTTCCTAGAGCTGGCCACCCGGCCAATCTGAGCAATCGGGGGAGAAAGGCCTGGTGACCAAGAACCTGAGGGTCACTGACAGAGCTCCAAAGTTCTTCTGTGGATATGGGAGAACCTTCCAGAAGGACAACCATTTCTGCAGCACTCCAGCAATCAGGTCTTTATGGTAGAGTGGCCAGACGGAAGCCACTCCTTAGTAAAAGGCACATGACAGCCCGCTTAGAGTTTGCCAAAAGGCACTTGAAGGACTCTCGGACCATGAGAAAACAAGATTCTCTGGTCTGATGAAACCAAGATTGGCCTGAATGCCAAGCGTCACATCTAGAGGAAACCAGGCACAGCTCATCACCTGGCCAATACCATCCCTAAGGTGAAGCATGGTGGTGGCAGCATCATGCAGTGGGGATGTTTTTCAGAATACTTATGTAAATGTGACATTTCTGTTTATTATTTTAAATAAATTTGAAAACATTTCAAAAAATCTGTTTTGCTTTGTCATTATGGGGTATTGTGTGTAGAGTGATGAGGAAATAAAACAATTTTAACAGCCTGAATTTAAAATGGATGACATTTAGATGTGGCCTATACACAGTACCCCATAATGTCAAAGTAGAATTAAGTTTTTAGAAATGTTTGCAAATTAATTAAAAATGAAAAGCTGAAATGTCTTGAGTCAATAAATAATCATTGTAAATAAGATGTTGTTCTTAACTGACTTGCCTAATTAAATAAAGTCTAAAATAAAAATACAAATTAAATAAGTATTCAACCCATTTCTTATGGCAAGACTACAGGACATAAATTCAGGAGTGAAAATGTGCTTAACAAGTCATATAATAAGTTGCATGGAGTCTGTGTGCAATAACAGTGTTTTACATGATTTTTAACTGACTACGCCATCTCTGTGCCCCACACATAATTATCTCTCAGGTCCCTCAGTCAAGCAGAGTATTTCAAACACAGATTCAACCACAAAGACCAACGTGGTTTTTCCATGCCTTGCGAAGAAGGGAACCTATTGTTAGATGGATACAAAAAAGCAGGCATTGAATATCCCTTTGAGCATTATGTGGGACAGATCATGTATTGATACACCATACAATTACACTTTGGATGGTGTATCAATACACTCAGTCACTACAAAGATACAGGCGATTCAGTTGCCGGAGAGGAAGGAAACTGCCCAGGTATTTCAACACAAAGCTAATGGTGACTTTAAAATGGTTTAATGGCTGTGATAGGAGAAAACTGAGGATGGATCAACAATATTGTAGTTACTCCACAATAATAACCTAAATTACAGAGTGAAAAGAAGGAAGCCTGTACATAATAAACATATTCCAAAACATGCATCCTGTTTGGACATGACAGAATGAACCACCAAACGAGGACCAAGCAACGCTTCACTGTAACGGAAGACCGTTACAGTCCGGACCCACCACGGGATCCAGGGAGGAGTAGACATCGGCGGGGCCCACGGTGGACAGGAGGGAGGCAGACCCAGCCTATAATACATCTGAACCCCCAAACAATTTTTTTTGGGGGGGCTATGGGTGGGGTCTGAGAGGCTAGAGCCATTGGGGGGCAAGGAAGAGAAAAGAGGAGGAGTACCTGGAAGAGTATTTCAGAGTATGTCAAACGCTTGGATTCAGGATGCAGGCATTACTTCTGAGTACCAGAAAACACATTGTAGAATGAGTAGATCACTACATCAACGATTCGATAGCATCATAAATTCACTACCCATTGAACAAAAATGTCCCTTTTCAAAAACATTACAGGCTACGTAGACAGGATCCTGGATCTCCTCTTCAACGAGTTCACCCTTGATCCAGCACTGTATGTGAGGAAGCTGTGCGAGCTGTCCATCCCAGGACTCCTGTCTGCCCAGTGTGAGAGGCCTGACAAGGAGGAGGCAATACCTGGATTTATCTCCCACTTCAATCTTGGGGGTGACTAAAGCCAAGTGGGTGACTGAAGCCAAGTGGGTTACTGAAGCCAAGTGGGTGACTGAAGCCTGCTTGATTGAAGCAGGCTAAATGGTCTCCCACTCCCCTTCCCATCAATCTCTGTAGTTGGTTGCATTTCCTAAAGCCTAAGTAATTCACTTTTACGTTATATGATACTTTGTATTGTTTATTTTTCAAGCATTCGGACGGCAGATGAGTGTTACAAATTGTACAAATTAATGAGATCCTGCACACTAAATATTTTTTTTTACGTCAAATGATGTCTCACTATTATTTCTCACCTTTATTGAGTGTTCATGTTGATCAATATTTCAGCTATACTGGACTATTGTAAATGATCAAATAAATGTATGATCAATACAATTCTGAACATATTGTAATGTCCCGAGCTGGGACAAATAAGGCGAGTCAGAAACACGAACGTTAGAGCGAACACAGGTTTAATCACCTAAACTAGGCTGTTGTTATGGCCACAGCCCATGCCACTAAAACATGGGTAGCACAGGATTGACAGCTCTGCGCTCAGGTGCACGACAAGAACAAAAAGACCACTGAAAAGACACTAGCCCCTATTTATCCCCTTAAACCCCTGCGAGATTACCCACAGAACAAACAAACTATAACACACACACTACTGCAACACATAACCCCAAACACATAGAACTAGAAAATTCCCTGTCTTAGGTCAGTTAGGATCACCACTTGATTTGAAGAATGTGAAATGTCAGAATAATAGTAGAAAAAAGTATTTATTTCAGCTTTTATTTCTTTCATCACATTCCCAGTGGGTCAGAAGTTTACATACACTCAATTAGTATTTGGTAGCATTGCCTTTAAATTGTTTAAGTTGGGTCAAACGTTTCGGGTAGCCTTCCACAAGCTGCCCACAATAAATTGGTTGAATTTTGGCCCATTCCTCCTGACAGAACTGGTGTAACTGATTCGGGTTTGTAGGCCTCCTTGCTCGCACACGCTTTTTCAGTTCTGCTCACACACTTTCTATAGGATTAAGGTCAGGGCTTTGTGATGGCCACTCCAATACCTTGACTTTGTTGTCCTTAAGTAATTTGCCACAACTTTGGAAGTATGCTTGAGGTCATTGTCCATTTGGAAGACCCATTTACAACCAAGCTTTAACTGATGTCTTGAGATGTTGCTTCAATATATCCACATAATGTTCCTTCCTCATGATGCCAAGCACTGTGGAGTGCTTGAAAAATGAGTTTTAATGACTTCAACTGTACATACCCTTATGTCTAAGCTTCTGAGGTGACTCAGGCTTTATTAATTATTGTGAAGAAATGTATCAGTGAACTGTATTCTGTAATAAGTTAAAAAACTATAGAAATGCAATTGTGTATTGCTGCTGATATTTAACAGTCCATGATCAGCTCTGTTGACCATGAGAGCATTTTGCAGAGAAAATGGGTTGAGGCATACTATTTAGGCTCGGAATGACATGTGGCTCATTGTTTACCTGGTTTCCTGGCAATGACAACAAGGGTGTTTCAAAGAGCTGTCAGTCAAGGCAAGCTCATCAATATTAGCACCCCGTCCACTCAGCATGTTCTTTCAGGCATCCTAATAATTAGACATGATAGAAAATGTTTACAAAAAAATCAATTCTGAGCATTTTAATAGCATAAATATTTATGGGTGATGTTTTGATCATTCAAAGGCAATTTCTACTTGGGAAATAGGATAACTCAGCTCCATGGAGAAATTTGTAGAATAGCAGGAAGTTCGCTAAAAAATCCAATCATTTTCAGGTGCACTGGCTGACCACGTCCATTACCACGCCCCCTGCTACGCCCACCACCTAAACCCCCTTTGATCTAGAAAAAACCCTGGATAGACCTCTCCTCATCTTAGCTACCGTTGCATCAATATACAGTATTTTGAACATGATAGTTTATAATCCAGGGGTACACCAAGCAGTTTAGTCTTTCCACAATATTCATTACAAGATTTAGTTGAGGTTTAGGATTTAGTGAATGATTTGTCCCAAATTGTCACGATGTGGGTGTGGGAATGACCAAGACGCAACGCAGGGATAGTAGTTAGACATCTTATTTTAATTTACTATACTATGTATTTCTTTTTCAACATACTATGTAATATAAAACACAAACAACGAACTACAGAACAAAAAACACGAAATAGACTAAACGTCACGTTCACAAACAAACACGAATGGACAGACGTAACAAAAGGTGGCACACTTACTTTCACATACGACATAACGATATGACATGTACAACGACCCACACCAGAGTGAAGGACAGACAAAATATTATAGGATCCCTAATTAGAGACAATGCGGTGCAGCTGCCTCTAATTAGGGATCCAACCCAACACCCACACAGAAACAGAAAGGAAAGACACTGTCAGACCCTGACCATAGCTACATAGAGAAGCAAATAGGCCTCTCTATGGCCAGAGCCTGACACAAATACAATGCTTTAAGTTTTTGAAATATTTAGGACTAGCTTATTACTTGCCACTCATTCTAAAACTGACTACAGCTCTTTGTTAAGTGTTGCAGTGATTTCACTTGCTGAGGTAGCTGACGTTTATAATGTTGAGCCATCAGCATACATAGACATACAGGCTTTACTCCGTGCCAATGGCTGGTCATTAGTAAACATTTTAAGGGGCTTAGATCGCTGTCCTGGGGTATACCCGACTCTACCTGGATTATGTTGGATAGGCTTCCATTAAGAACACTCTCTGTATTATGTTAGACGGGTAACTCTCAATCCATAGCAGAGGATGTAAAGCCATAACTAGACTGTTGCGGTGACCGTATTACCGTCAGTCAGTCATGAGTCATGACCGCAATAAAATTCCATGTGACCGTTGTGTCACGGTAATCTCCTTTTATGCACTCTGGACACGCTTTGGTAGTACCCAACTTGTTAACGACCATCAGGTCCTAATGGCCTGGTACTCAGGGCTCTATTGTCTCTCCAAACAATCTGACATGAATGTAAATGACATTTTAAAAATAACAGTAAACACATCATCAAAACAGTATCCTGCTTTTAAAACTCACCTCACTGTGAGGATCAACTTGAAGAAAGAAGTTCAACAGCAGGGTGAAACTGACTGTAAACATGGTCGTTGTGGATATTGTTTCAAAGCCTAACACAACGAAATGGAATGAACAGCGCTTTCTAAGGTGATGATTAATGCAAGACACCGTACACATATTAGAACTTATGGATACGCACAGGCTTATGAGTCCGAGGTCGAAAAAAACCTGAATAAAAAATGTTGATTGTTGCTTATACAATACATAGCCTAACACATAATAAACAGGCGGAAAAACATAAAACAAAACTGATTTGAGATGTCTTGGGTACATAATTGGTCTAGCCTATCCACCAAAATTAAACACATTTGAGTAGTCGCCTTTGAGTATGGACTGTATTATTATGCATACTGGATCGGCTGGTTACCTTATCCTACACTCCAAAACGTCTATCCATGAGTCTGGGAGAGAATGGTGACTTAAGGGTAGCCTACAATTATAGTGAATTTGTATTTGATCTTGAATAGCCTAGTAATAGTATTATATTTTCATAATGAATTGGGTGGCACATTACCTTAAACTATACAGAATATCTCACCACCTCTCTCTCCTTTATTCCGTTCTCGAGAGTGCAGCGGGGCTGTCAACAGTTTAGTGAAATATGTTTCGTTGCAAAAACAGATTTCACTTGGTTTCCCAAACTAAGCACTGGGTAACTGCAGAAACAGGGTTGGAGAGCTCATGGCATACAGAGTTTGGGCGGAATATCACCTGTCACGCAGCAAGAGCATGCTCCTCAAACTGTGGTTGATACATGGAGTGAAATAAGTGTTCTTATATTTATTTCTCAGTTGCTCATATTAAGCACAGCTCCACTATTAAACCAAAGTAGCCTACCAGGCATTACTGAAAAACAGACCGGCGGGAAAGCGTGCAGCCTCCATTCGGTATTAGAGTGTATACAGATGACATGTTTTTTTTCCCCTGCCCCTGTACGTGCCCTTTTGATAATGGGCCATTCTATAACGAAACTAATTTTACATTAGTAAAGACAAGATTAAATTGAGAATAGTCTGATGGGTGAAAATATGATCACTTGATGAGAGAACAGCTGTGCAGCCTGAGGCAAGTCACATCATGCAGCCCATATATGTTTTGATTGCTAAGATATTCTAAGGTTTGTATAATGCACAACTAAAGTTGCCAAATAACTCTAAATCTAGCATATAGGACCTGTTTCAAATGATCACTTTAACGCTCAACATATCCACTTCAAATGTGCACTTGCTCCTGAATGGAAAAAATGTCCTTTCTATTTTACTCAGCTAGGATAAATTATATAAAATCTTGGTATAAAATCATATGATACAGTCGTATGAAAAAATGTGGGCACCCCTGACAATTTCCATGATTTCCATTTATAAATAATTGGGTGTTTGGATCAGCAATTTCATTTTGATCTATCAAATAACTGATGGACACAGTAATATTTCAGTAGTGAAATTAAGTTTATTGGATTAACAGAAAATGTCTGTTCCCTCGCCTTTGTATCTCCGATATTTTACTTGGCCTGCCACTTCTGGCCTTAACAAGAACTGTGCCTGTGGTCTTCCATTTCCTCACTATGTTCCTCACAGTGGACACTGACAGCTTACATCTCTGCGATAGCTTTTTGTAGCCTTCCCCTGAACCATAATGTCAAACAGTCTTTGTTTTCAGGTCATTTGAGAGTTGTTTTGAGGCCCCCATGTTGCCACTCTTCAGAGGAGAGTCAAAGAGAACAACAACTTGCAATTGGCCATCTTAAATACCTTTTCTCATGATTGGATGCACTTGTCTATGAAGTTCAAGGCTTAATGAGCTCACCAAACCAATTGTGTGTTCCAATTAGTTACAGGTATTCAAATCAACAGAATGACAAGGGTGCCCAAATTTTTGCATAGCCTATTTTTCACATCTGATTTAATTTCATACAACTTAATATTGCTACACTAAAAATCTTTGTCTGGACAATACCCCAGTACTCAGCTTTTATTAGAAAATGAATGGCATGCCACTGTGATCATTTTCTGTGACGATAGAGGAAATTATTATGCAGCCTCAGAGGGGTGCCCAAACTTTTTCATACGACTGTATATACTGAACAAAAATATAAAGGCAACATGTAAAGTATTTGTCTCATATTTCATGAGCTGTAATAAAAGATCCCAGAAATGTTCCATATACACAAAAAGCTTATTTCTCTCAAATTGTGTGCAGAAATTGGGCCTCCTGAGTGGCGCAGCAGTCTAAGGCCCTGCATTGCAGTGCTAGCTGTGTCACTACAGATCCTGGTTCGATATCGAGCTGTGTCGCAGCCAGCTGTGACCGGGAGACCCATGTGGTGACGCACATTTGGTCCAGCGTTGTCTGGGTTAGGGGAAGGTTTGGCCAACCGGGATGTCCTTATCCCATTGTGCTCTAGCAACTCCTGTGGCAAGCTGGGCAAATGCATGCTGACATGGTCGCCAGGTGTACAGTGTTTCCTCTGACACATTGGTGATGCACTGTCATTACACAGGTGCACCTTGTGCTGGGTACAACAAAAGGCTAAAATGTGCAGTTTTGTCAAACAACACAATGCCACAGATGTCTCAAGTTTTGAGGGAGCATACAATTGGCATGCTGAGTCAGCAGGAATGTCCACCACAGCTGCTGCCAGATAGTTTAATGTTCATTTATCTACCATAAGCAGCATACAACGTCGTTTTAGAGAATTTGTCAGAAAGTACAACCAACCTCACAACTGCAGCCACGTGTAACCACGCCAGCCCAGGACTTCCACATCCTTCTTCTTCACCCGCGGGAGCAGCCACCCGGACAGCTGATGAAACTGAGGAGTAATTCTCTCTGCAATAAAGCTATTTTGCCCACAAAAAAACTCATTCTGATTGGCTGGGCCTGACTCCTAATTGGGTGGGGGCCCTCCCAGGCTCACCCATGGCTGCGCCCCTGCCCAGTCATGTGAAATCCATAGATTAGGGCCTAATGAATTTATTTCAATTGACTGATTTCCTTATATGAACTGCAACTCAGTAAAATTGTTGAAATTGTTGCATGTTGCGTTTATATTTTTGTTCAGTATAAAATAATGGACTTATAAACATATCTTGTCAGCTAAATGAACAAGCCTATAGCCTACGGCATGGAGCATAGCCAGATAACATACAGTAACATACAGTCTGTTCTTCAGAAATATAATTTTTTTATATCATGTTTGGGGTGGCAGGTTGCTGAGTGGTTAGAGCATTGGGCCTGTAACCGAAAGGTTGCTGGATCGAATCCTGAGCTGACAAGGTAAAAATCTGTCGTTCTGCCCCTGAACAAGGCAATTAACCCACTGTTCCTAGGCTGTCATTGTAAATAAGAATTTGTTCTTAACTGATTTGCCTAGTTAAATATAGGTAAAAAAAAGAAATCTTTAGACCTAACAAAAATAAATAATGGATTTATTGTGATGTGTATATTATATGTAGATTAAATGTAGATGCTCCAAAGGCGCGCATCAGCAGCTTGTATGCATGGAGGCCTTGACTGCCACAGCCCTAGCCATAACACGTATATTCAGCAGCAGACTAGGATCGATAATGTCAAAAGCTGCACTGAAGTCTAACAAAACAGCTCCCATAATCGTCTTATCATTTTCCGTTAGCCAATCATCTGGCATTTGTGTAAGTGCCGTACATGTTGAGTGCCCTTCCCTATAAGTGTGCTGAAAGTCAGTTGTTAATCTGTTTACTGTGAAATAGCATGGTATCTGGTGAAACACAATTTTTTCCAAATGTTTACTAGGGGTTAGCAGCAGGCTGATTGGTTGGCTGTTTCAACCAGTAAAGGGTGCTTTGCTATTCTTGGGTAGCGGAATGACTTTTGCCTCCCTCCAGGCCTGAGGGCAGAGACACTTTCATGTAGGCTTAGATTGAAGAGATGGCAAATAGGAGTGGCAATATAGTCCGCTATCCTCCAAAGTAGTTTTCCATCCAAGTTGTCAGTCCCAGGTGGTTTGTCATTGTTGATGGACAACAATAACTTTTTTCACCTCTTCCACATTCATTTTACAGAATTAAAAATGACAATGCTTGTCTTTCATCATTTTGTCAGTTATGCATGGATGTGTAGTTTCCGAGTTTGTTGTTGGCATGTAATGCCTAAGCTTGCTAATCTTGACAATGAAAAAAACTATTAAAGTAGTTGGCAATATTAGTGAGTTTTGTGATGAATGAGCCATCTGACTCAATGAAGTATTGTATATGTATTTAAGGTGCTCCAACGCTTAAGGTACTCCAAAGCCTTTTTACTATCATCCTTTATATAATTTATCTTTTTTTTATAGTACAATTTATTATTATTTTTGTTTAGCTTAGTCACATGATTTCTCAATTTACAGTACGCTTATTTGCCATTCCTCATACCACATCCCTCTCAACCTGTCAGGCTCTGGCCATAGAGAAGCATTGGCTTCTCTATGTAGTTATGGTCAGATTCTGACAGTGTCGTTCTTTTCTGTTTCTGTGTGGGGTTTGGGTTGGATCCCTAATTAGAGGCAGCTGCACCGCATAGTCTCTAATTAGGGATCCCATATATGTTGAGTCTGTCCTTCACTCTAGTGTGGGTCGTTGTTGATGTTGTCATTATATGTCGCAGTCATGGTGAAGTAAGTGTGCCTTTGTTTACGTCCGTTCAGTTTCGTGTTTGTGAACGTGACGTTGTTGTCAATAGTGTCTGGTTTTCGTTTTTGTAATAGTTTGTCATTTTGTTGTACATTATACATAGTATTTATATATTACATAGTATAAATTAAAACGATGTCGAACTACTATCCCTGCGCTGCGCCTTGGTCGCTCAATGCACCCACTCGTGACACAACCAAACAATTTTTCAATTTCTCATCAATCCACAGGGATTTAACTGTTTTTACAGTCATTTTCTTAATGGGAGCATGCTTATTAGTAACTTATTAGTACATATTCAACATAGGAATCACTACAAAACCTCTTGTATGATCTCTTATACACTATATTAGGCCCAGCCTTGGGAACTTTGGTTTTTCTAGATATGGCTAGTATATTATAATCACTACATCTGATGGACAGGAGTACTGCTTTATACTGCAGCATTAGTACAGATGTGATCAATACATGTGGATGATTTACTTCAAGTTCTGTTCTCAAATACCCTGGTAGTTTGACTTGAAGGGATGTTGCTGATCAGTTCTGAAGGTTCTGAAATGGAAGCAGTCCAAGGACGAAGGACCCTAACTTTGGGTTGGTCAACAGTGAACCAGAGAGGAGATGAGAGATTTAAACTGAGAAAGAGCACTAGAGAGAGGGTTCAGAGCTATTGGAGCAGAGTACAGCGCTGTGGATGGGGATGGGTCTTGGCAGGCAATTTACAGTCATTACTGTCGCTTACAATCTGTGGGATTGAACTCTTTTATTCTATGTGTACTGTGAAACTTCAGAACATTTTGTGTGTCTGTGTGTGTCTGATAGTGAAAGTGCTTTCTACAGTAGATCTCTGAACCCATTAAGAGAAGGGAAATCGGTTTGCCCATAATCAAAGTATAACACCACTGATCAAACATTTAAACTGAATTAAAACCTTCTCATTTCAATAAAACATCTGGCCAGGAGTGTGGTAACCATTAGAAAAAAGTACATATTCAGCTAACTTAAAAAATAATTACTCTAATTTGATTGAAATCTCAGCTCTCAATTATTGATATAAACCAATCCTGGTAAAAACGAGGGATAGTGAGAGAGATGGAGAGTGGGATGGAGAGAGAACGAGCGAGGGATGGAGAGAGGGGTGGAGAGAGGGATAGAGAGCAGGATGGAGAGATAGCTGGAGAAAGGGATGAGAGAGATGGAGAGAGGGATGAGAGAGGGATGAGAGAGAGATGAGAGAGAGATGGAGAGAGAGATGGACAGAGGGATGGAGAGAGGGATGAGAGAGAGGGATGGAGAGAGATATGGAGAGAGGGGTGGAGAGAAGGGTGGAGAGAGGGATGGAGAGAGGGTGATGGAGAGAGAGATAGAGAGTTGGAGAGAGATGAAGAGAGATATGGAGAGAGATATGGACTGAATGTATAATGAGGGGAGATGAGGGTACTCAGGAGAGGTTTGCCCCTTTGGAAAGGGATTGTCCTTCATCCCTGAGTTTACACCCTACCATCTCTGTAACAGCTAGGTAATTAGCTTTAAATAGGAGATAACAGACAGGCAGACAGACAGGCAGAGTTGGAGAGAGGCACTCTACTGGGCGGTAGATAAAGAGTGTGTTGGGATGTGTGTGTTATTGAGAGATGAGTGCAGAGCACCAAAGGCAGGTTCAATAGCATGGTTAGGAAAGAGAACCGTACACATTGTTGTTTGCTGCTAAGATTGGTCAGAAACTGTTGCCATTTGATAAAGAGAGACACCCTCCACATACAACAAACATTTAATCTGTTAACCACCTAACCAAGGATCTAAACTTAACCTTGCATAATACCCTAGATGCAGTCGCACCGCTAATTTTTTAAATAATAATAATTGTCAAAAGAAACTAGCTCCCTGGTATGCAGAAAATACCCGAGCCCTGAAGCAAAGGAAACGTCCCTCCACCAAACTGGAAGTCTTCTGACTAGCTTGGAAAGACAGTACCATGCAATATCGAAAAGCTCTCACTGCTGCTCGATCAGTCTACTTTTCCAACCTGACTGAGGAGAATAAATACAATCCCAAATGTATTTTTGATACAGCATTCCCAAAGGGATGATGGCCTTCACTTCAGCTGTGATGAATTCATGAAATTCTTTGATGAAAAGATCATGATCATTAGAAAACAAATTATGGACTCCTCTTTGAATCTGTGTATTATTAAGCTGTCCTGAGTCTGCACAGAACTGCCAGGACCTCAGATCAATGGAGACACTCAAGTTTTTTTTATCCTGTATCTCTCAACACATTCACAAAAATAGTCATGGCTTCTAAACCTTCCAGCTGTGTACTGGACCCTATTCCAACTAAACTACTGAAAGAGCTACTTCCTGTGCTTGGCCCTCCTATGTCGAACATAATAAATGTCTCCCTATCCTTTGGATGTGTACCAAACTCACTAAAAGTGTCAGTAATAAAGCCTCTCCTGGAAAAGCCAAACCTAGACCCCCCTCCCAAATCAGCCTATACATCGACTCTCCCTTTCCTCTCAACATACTGCCTTCCTGAAGACATATACAAAATGCTCCAGTCTGGTTTTAGACTCCATCATAGTACTGAGACCACCCTTGTGAAGGTGGTAAATTACTTTTTAACCTTTTAGTAGAGTCAGACCAAGGCTCTGCGTCTGTCCTCGTGCTCCTAGACCTTAGTGCCGCTTTGTAATTAAACCCTGTTCTAAGGATTGTATTTTAAGGGAATTATTATTATTACCCTAAATTATGTCATATGCACATTTAGCTATTTAAGTATCTCTTCCTGTCATTTACCTGTACAGTTAATTTAACCATGCAAATATTCACTTATTTGTACATTTAACCAGACTGTATATTAAGTAAACTATTATTACCCTCACTTATATTCATGTGCACATTTAACTATTTAAGTATCTTTCTCTGCCATCGACCTGTATAGTATAGTTAACCATGCAAATATTTTATTTATTTATTCATATCAACTTGCAATATTGGTATAGTTTTTTCACCTAACACTCTGTAACAATGTATAGTGTACATTGTTCAGCCATTCAGCCATTCACCCATACTATGCACAGCCTTTTTATAGCTTTTTGCACTCCAGACGTCTTGTATTTTTATACTTTTTCATACTGCCGCACTATGTATCATGTATCGTGTATCTGTCTTTTGTGTATTTCGTACTGGCATTTTGCTCCTTCCCTGTGTTTTTCGTAGCTGCTTGACAAAGTAATTTCCCCTTGGGGATCAATAAAGTATCTATCTATACACCATCGATCACGACATTATTTTTTTCCTCAAGGTTCCGTTCTAGGACCACTATTGTTTTCATTTCATATGCTATCTCTTGTAGATGTCATTCGGAAACACAATGTCAACTTTCACTGCTATGCAGACGACACGTAGCTGTACATTTCGATGAAACATGGTGTAGCCCCAAAATTGCCTACACTGGAAGTCTGTGTTTAAGACATAAGGAAGTGGATGGAGGCAAATGTTTTACTTTTAAACTCTGACAAAACATAGATGCTAGTTCTAGGTACCAAGAAACAAATAGATCTGCTGACAATGAATCTTGATTGTTGTACAGTCATCTCAAATAAACCACTGAAGGAGCTCGGTGTTAATCTGGACTCTTTAGATGAACATATCAAAAATATTTCAAGAGCAGCCTTTTTCCATCTATGTAACCTTGATGCAGAAAAGCGAATCCATGTTTTTGTCATTTCGAGATTAGACTACTGCAATGCTCTACTTTCCGGCTATGTGGATAAGGCACTAAATAAACTTCAGCTAGTGCAAAATACGGCTGCTAGAATCTTGACTAGAACCCCAAAAAGAGATCATATTACTACAGTGCTGGCTTCCTGTTAACGCTAGGGCTGATTTCAAGGTTTTAATACTAACCTACAAAGCATTACATGGACTTGCTCCTACCTATCTCGCTGAGTTGGTCCTGCTGTACATACCAACACATATGCTACGGTCACAAACCGCAGGCATTCTTATTGTTCCTAGAATTTCTAAGCAAACAGCTGGATGCAGGGCTTTCTCCTATAGCACTCATATTTTTTGGAATGGTCTGCTGATCTACAGTGGGGAGAACAAGTATTTGATACACTGCCGATTTTGCAGGTTTTCCTACTTACAAAGCATGTAGAGGTCTGTAATTTTTATCATAGGTACACTTCAACAAAAATCCAGAAAATCACATTGTATGATTTTTTTATAATTAATTAGCATTTTATTGCATGACATAAGTATTTGATCACCTACCAACCAGTAAGAATTCCGTCTCTCACAGACCTGTTCATTTTTCTTTAAGAAGTCCTCCTGTTCTCCACTCATTACCTGTATTAACTGCACCTATTTGAACTCGTTACCTGTATAAAAGACACCTGTCCACACACTCAATCAAACAGACTCCAACCTCTCCACAATGGCCAAGACCAGAGAGCTGTGTAAGGACATCAGGGATAAAATTGTAGACCTGCACAAGGCTGGGATGGGCTACAGGACAATAGGCAAGCAGCTTGGTGAGAAGGCAACAACTGTTGGCGCAATTATTAGAAAATGGAAGAAGTTCAAGATGACGGTCAATCTCCCTCGGTCTTGGGCACCATGCAAGATCTCACCTCGTGGGGCATCAATGATCATGAGGAAGGTGAGGGATCAGCCCAGAAATACACGGCAGGACCTGGTCAATGACCTGAAGAGAGCTGGGACCACAGTCTCAAAGAAAACCATTAGTAACACACTATGCCGTCATGGATTAAAATCCTGCAGCGCACGCAAGGTCCCCCTGCTCAAGCCAGCGCATGTCCAGGCCCGTCTGAAGTTTGCCAATGACCATCTGGATGATCCAGAGGAGGAATGGGAGAAGGTCATGTGATCTGATCGAGACAAAAATAGAGCTTTTTGGTCTAAACTCCACTCACCGTGTTTGGAGGAAGAAGAAGGATGAGTACAACCCCAAGAACACCATCCCAACCGTGAAGCAAGGAGGTGGAAACATCATTCTTTGGGGATGCTTTTCTGCAAAGGGGACAGGACGACTGCACCGTATTGAGGGGAGGATGGATGGGGCCATGTATTGCGAGATCTTGGCCAACAACCTCCTTCCCTCAGTAAGAGCATTGAAGATGGGTCGTGGCTGGGTCTTCCAGCATGACAACGACCCGAAACACATCAGCCAGGGCAACTAAGGAGTGGCTCCTTAAGAAGCATCTCAAGGTCCTGGAGTGGCCTAGCCAGTCTCCAGACCTGAACCCAATAGGAAATCTTTGGAGGGAGCTGAAAATCCGTATTGCCCAGCGACAGCCCCGAAACCTGAAGGATCTGTATGGAGGAGTGGGCCAAAATCCCTGCTGCAGTGTGTGCAAACCTGGTATAGAACTACAGGAAACGTATGATCTCTGTAATTGCACCAAATATTAATTGTACCAAATATTAAGTTCTGCTTTTCTGATGTATCAAATACTTATGTCATGCAATAAAATGCAAATTAATTACTTAAAAATCATACAATGTGATTTTCTGGATTTTTGTTTTAGATTCCGTCTCTCACAGTTGAAGTGTATCTATGATAAAAATTACAGACCTCTACATGCTTTGTAAGTAGGAAAACCTGCAAAATCGGCAGTGTATCAAATACTTGTTCTCCCCACTGTATGTGAGAGACTCAAACTCGGTCTCAAACTTTAAGTCTTTACTGAAGACTCATCTCTTCAGTAGGTCCTTTGATTGAGTGTAGTCTTGCCCAGGGATGTGAAGCTGGAGTGACGAACCACCATTGCTGTCTCCTGGCTGGCTCCCCTCTCTTCACTGGGATTCTCTGCCTCTGACCCTATTACAGGGGCTGAGTCACTGGCTTGCTCGCACACTCCCATGCCTTCCTTAGGAGGGGTGCATCATGTCGTGCCAGGCTTTTTTCTCTATACTCGACTTGAGGCACTGACGTGATCTTCCTTCTTGTCCTCAGGCTCGTGCGGTGGGGGAGTTCTTCACGGGCTACACCCCTCTGTCTTGTCTCATAGTAGTAAGTTAGTGGTTTGTGGATATCCTTTTTGTGGTGTCGGGGCTGTGCTTTTGCAAAGTGGGTGTGGTTATATCCTGCCTGGTTGGCCCTGTCTAGGGGTAACCTCTCTCTCTCTCTCTCTCTCACCTGAGCCCTAGGACCATGTCTCAGGACTACCTGAGGTTTTACTCTTGAGGTGCTGACCTGTTGCACCCTCTATAACCACTCTGATTATTATTTGACCCTGTTTTAGGTTTGGTTTCTGTATTAGCACTTTGTGATAACTTCTGATTTAAAAATAATTGTATAAATACATTTCATTGATTGATTGATTGATTAAGAGGGTAAATTCAAAGAGAAATCAAGAGAAGGGAAGGATCACATGTCCCCAATGACTGTCCTCTAAAACCCTCACACCATGTAGATGCCTTTAATACACCAGAACTAACACACACACTCACAATTCCCATCTCTTTCTTGGACTGTGTAAAGAGAGTGACCGTTGACTCCTGTTCAAACACAGGCATTGGTAGAATGGCGAGGAAGGGAAGTATGTGTGTCTACGCACGCGTGTATGTGGTGTGTGTGTGTGTGTGGGTGTGCGTGTATGTGCAATATATGTGTGTGTTTGCCTATCTTGAGCTCTTGTGTATACAGTCCCTCTCCCAGGGCCTTCATTAAAGCAGAGGGAATGGGTGTGTTAGAGGGAAAGCCCCCCGGGTCCTACTCCCCATCTCCATGTAATTTATCCCTGGCTGCAGCTCTGGTCCTACTCCCCATCTCCATGTCATTTACCCCTGGCTGCAGCTCTGGTCCTACTCCCCATCTCCATGTCATTTACCCCTGGCTGCAGCTCTGGTCCTACTCCCCATCTCCATGTCATTTACCCCTGGCTGCAGCCCTGGTCCTACTCCCCATCTCCATGTCATTTACCCCTGGCTGCAGCCCTGGTCCTACTCCCCATCTCCATGTCATTTACCCCTGGCTGCAGCCCTGGTCCTACTCCCCATCTCCATGTCATTTACCCCTGGCTGCAGCCCTGGTCCTACTCCCCATCTCCATGTCATTTACCCCTGGCTGCAGCCCTGGTCCTACTCCCCATCTCCATGTCATTTATCCCTGGCTGCAGCTCTGGTCCTACTCCCCATCTCCATGTCATTTACCCCTGGCTGCAGCTCTGGTCCTACTCCCCATCTCCATGTAATTTACCCCTGAATCCCATGCAGAGATGTAACATGGAAGTATGGAATATAATCTATTCAGTGTACTATATGAGGAATAGAGTGCTCCCATTGAGTCCCCAATCCTGTCCCAGGATACCTTCCTTCCTCACTCCTTGGTTCACCTCAGTTTCCTGATGAAAATCCTGCATTCCAGAATTAATCAGTCCAATCAACCATCATTCCAACTGACCAAGGCTCCCTGGACCAATGGATCCAATCAATGTGTTGATTTGGAAAATCCATCAAAGAGTAAATGAAAGGCATACTGGGAAAAAGGAACTGTCTTTGTTCTTACTTCCTGTGATAGTTGGATCTTTTATTCCCAGAGTGGAGTGAGGGGCTGGGGGTGGGAAGGCCATCCAGAATGTCATGTGAGGAGCTTGAAAGGGAGTGAGGATGAGAATGATTGGTAGTGGCTGGCAGTTTTGGAGTGGTGAGGCCCGAGGGATACCCTCAGGCTAATCTGACATTAGCATTTTAACAAAACTAATGCTTCTATGGAGCACAGTTGGTTGGATTAGCACACACATACACACACATATATTCACATACACACACTTATTAATTGACATGCACACACATGCAAACACTGAAACACACACGTCCACATGTATGCATTCGTGCACCCATGCGCGCGCGCGCACACACACACACACACACACACACACACACACACACACACACACACACACACAGAGTGTTTGATCATGCAGTCCATTGTAGAGTCAACAGTGAGGCCCATGAAGTAATGAGAGGAGACCCAGGGTTGTATTGATCACATTCAGTGAATCAGAGGACCTCTGCTAGTGCTCTCTCTCTCTGTCCCCCCTCTCTCTCTCGCTCTCAACGTCCCTCTCTCTACATCCCTCTCTCTACATCTCCCTCGTCAACTCTTTTTTGTATTATTAATGTCTCCTTACATGTCTCTCTCTCCATTGTTTTCTCTCCATGTCTCTCTACATATTTTCCTCTTTCTCTTTCCATTTCTCATATTGTTCTTCTCTCTCACTGTGCCTCCCTGTATCAGCCTTCTCATTTATGTTAATCCGTTAGCTTTGAGAATGGAGCTTGTCTAATGTCCTGAACAGCGCTGGATTTCATGCTGTTTCTTCCCGGTAACGGTGGAATAATGTAAATGTAAATAGCGTTAAGCTGTGGAGGCTTAAGACAACCTCTTAATGAAGCCGGCTGCATTTCACACAAACGCACACAGCAAAGAGAAGACCGAGGAGAAAAACACACACATTTCCTAAATATGTTTACAAGCAGAAAGGAAGATATGCTGTCTGTGATCTTGGTGCATGAACGTCCATCAGGCTTTTGCCCAGTAAGAGGTAAAACGTGTCACTTTAGAGGCTCAATAGTGTCAATACATCCCCTTCCTGACACACACCTGTTTACACACATCGATTGTACCAGGAGGAGAGTAAAGGCCTGAGGGAGAGAGGAGAGATAGAAAGAGAGAGAGAGAGAGAGAGAGAGAGAGAGAGAGAGAGAGAGAGAGAGAGAGAGAGAGAGAGAGAGAGAGAGAGAGAGAGAGAGAGAGAGAGAGAGAGAGAGAGAGAGAGAGAGAGAGAGAGAGAGAGAGAGAGAAAGGAGATGGTTAAGTTAGAGGGCAGTGAGGGTCTCCTGTGGGCTTTCAATGGAGAGAGTGAAAGAGAAGATCAGAGAGGAGAAGAGAGGGAGAGAAGCAGTGCTTAAAGGTGACCTCTCGTAGGATAGTAATGAAGAGATGGGGAGGGGAGAAGGGGAGGTAGGAGAGAAGAAAAGAGGGGAAAAGAAGGGAGCATTCAATACTGTCCTCCCATATATGAGTGATGGTACTAAATCTGAGATGCTGGTTTTATATGTAATATTGAAGTGATTGATTGTCACTCATCTAAGGGTGGATTGTATATATTCAAATAGACATGCCTTTCTTCAACCTTTATTTGACCAGCTAAGTTGACTGAGAATACATTCTTATTTACAGCAATGGCCTGAGAATCATTTCCCCCAGCTTTTACTTGGCTCATTCACCCCCTCTGCTCTCCCCTGTATGTGCTATGTCCTTTCTAAGCTATTCACCTTGGACTTACTCGCTACTATTAGCAAATCAGGCTATAAAGTCTATCCCAGAACCACTCAGCCAAACGAACCATTGACTTGATGCCTGCTTCTAACAGCCCGTCAGAATGGCGAGTTGATCCCTGAGATGGCCGAGTGCAGCAGGCCTATCAAGCTGTCAGACTTTCAATAACACACACACAGGTCAGCGAGTAAACCACCGAGTCCAGTCGCACAGCAGATCAGGCCACTTGAGAAACCATGCAGCCGATCAGGCATGGTGAGTTGATCTTTCAAATTCTTAGACTAATTCTCAGTGCGATATTATACTGTTACTTTGAAGTGTGGCTTTGACATCTTAATGACTTCCATAAAAACTTAGAGAGACTGTTGGGTTAGACGGCAGTGCCTGGTGTTGGGTGACTTTGCAACCCATTTCCCAACCATACTATTTAGAATGAAGTGACATATTGTACCATGCATACTGAATAGCATTCTGGCATGGATATTGGGAAACAGGTGTTTTTGCAACTATATTCTATATTTGTTTTTCCATCTTCTATTCTTTTGAATTGGAATATTTAGAGTAATATATAGGTAGAGAACATTGAACAGAACAAGGCTATGTCAATAACTCAATTTGGACAAAAATGCAGATAGGTAACTGCAGGGAGGGGGGCGGTCTTTTGGATACAAGATCTACCTGCATCTGCAGTGGGTAAGGATAATGATATGGAGATGAAGAGAAAGAATGAGACAGATAGATGGAGGGAGATGAGGAAGCGGAGATGGTGAGAGAAATTAAGAGATGAGATACAGAGGAAATGAATGAGGGAGGAACGGAGAGGGAGAGAGAAGGAGGCAGCACTATTTGCAGTAGATTAGTTGTTATGGTGACAAGCAGTGGAGAAAGGGAGGTAGTTGTCAGGGAGATGGGGCTGTACTGGGCTAATAATGATGTGTAAAAATAACAGTGTTTAATATTCACCCTACCTCTACACCTCACACACACACGCACACGCACGCACACACACATGCACACACACACACAAACAGTCTGAGTTAGGGCTGTGATGACACAGTTATGACAATATTTTTTCCATAAATGAAAAGACGAAGCAGACAAAACTCTTTGGTCCTTTAAAAACCTGCTGTATGTAAAATATGTGTGCTATAGCTTGGAAAAATAAAGAAATGTGACTCTGGATGACACCATAATGATGTTTGTTTCAAACAATAGGACTGTTTTCCTAAAGAAGTTAATCCGCTTCGTGTTTTGTTTCCTTGCCAAGACTCGGTTTCGCCGCCAGGTCAAATATGATACAAGTCAGTATTCAACATCCATCCATGTCTGAGGTTATCAGGAGATGACGTGGAAACCGGCCACTAGGGGCAACAGTGAGAACTTTTACCTTCAAGTAGATTTTGGTTTTACTAGTGTGTTGTGGATGGGGCTAGCAGATGGGCATAAGCATCTGCTTCTGTTGCCAAGGGTTGCATGTTCGTATTCAGCAATAAAAAGTAGTTTTTTTTATTTTTGTTTTAAGCCTTAACCCTTACCTTAACCATTCGGAGTTAATGCCTAAACTTAACCCTAACCTTAAAAATTAACCCTTACCTTAACCATTCAGAGATAATGCCTAAACTTAACCCTAACCTTAAAAATTCGGAGTTAATGTCAAAACTTAACATGAACCAATTCAAAATTTGACGTATGAGAAACCAGGATGAACGTCTAATTCTGAGAGCTATTTGGGTATCGTCCTGGCCCTAGTCTGAGTGGGTGCCAGGATTTCCCCCTCATTCTCAGCGTGGAGGTGACTCATTTTATGTGTGTGTGTGTGTGTGTGTGTGTGTTTCTACAGTACAGGTGGGTGCGTGTGCCTGTCTGAGTGTTAAGATGTTTGACAGCGCCTCGTGTGCGGATCACTAATTGTAGTTCCTTGGCTGCTGGTCTTTGTAGTTCTGCTGCCTCTGGGTCTTCCCTCAGGGCATTCCTAAAGCAGCTGGAGTAATCAACGACAGACAGCATACAGAAAATGACAACACACCACACCTTTGCGTCGCACCAGGTGCACAGCACAACTCTGGCCATTCTGGTAACATACCAATCTAACAGCACACCAGAGGACAGAGAGTCAACAATCAAAAAGCACTTCAGTGGAAAGGACAAAGGATGACCCAATCAAATGACTACTAATAGCATATGTGGCAGTGTATCAACACATCAGAGACAGCTAGAGTAGATGTCCGCCCACTGATGCGGAAATCTAATTAGCATAATCAAAAAATATCCATCAAAATCTGTTTAAGCTAGAGATGCAGTATCTGTTTTTTTGCATGGGCTGCATCTCAATCCACCACATACGCTAATGTCAGCCTTCTGCATTTGCAGTGGAAGGTGTCAGAGCTACCGCAGTTTATCAGACCAGGAGTGACCTCAAAATTGCTCTACGACCCCCGCAAGTGTCACAGGACTCATCTGAAGCTAACCCGGTACCTGGACAAAAAATGAATGGAAGTGAATAGGGCAATTCCACGTCAAAGGTCATTCCATGGTAAAAAATATATAAGACATTTCTTATATCTCTCAGATATAGGACAGACACTTCAAAACCTTTTGTTTTTCCATGTGTTACTATGGTCTAATAGCAGTAAGTCCAAATTCAATATTTCATTCAAATAAAATAAAAAAATATATAAATACCTACATGGGTCCTAAAATTCTATAGCTAAATGATCCATGGTATGACCATCTTAAAACAATTCCATATTTTGCTGAGTATAACTTATTTTTTCATGAATATGGCCTTATTTATATTACAGCATATTGGATGACTGTCACTCATATTAGATAGATAGATAGATAGATAGATAGATAGATAGATAGATAGATAGATAGATAGATAGATAGATAGATAGATAGATAGATAGATAGATAGATAGATAGATAGATAGATAGATAGATAGATAGATAGATAGATAGATAGATAGATAGATAGATAGATAGATAGATAGATAGATAGATAGATAGATAGATAGATAGATAGATAGATAGATAGATAGATAGATAGATAGATAGATAGGTACTTTATTGATCCCCCGGGGGGGAAATTTCATTGTCAAGCAGCTACAACAAAACACAGGGCAGGTGCAAAATGCCACAACGAAAGTACACAAAAGACAGATACACGGTACATGATACATAGAGCGGCAGTATGAAAAAGTATAGAAATACAAGATATCTGGAGTGCAAAAAAAAGCTATAAAAAGGACATTGCATAGTATGGGTGGTTGGCTGAATATGTACACTATACGTTGGTGGATGTTGGATGGTTAACTATACTATACAGGTCGATGGCAGAGAAATACTTCAGTAGCTAAAAATGCGTATGATATGAGCGAGGGTAATAATAGTTTACTTAATAGACAGACTGGGTAAATTAACAGGTAAGTGAAAATTTTGCATGGTTAAATTAGCTGTACAGTTAGGTATACAGTTATATTTACAGATAAGTGAATACTTGCATGTTTACACAAACTGTACAGGTAAATGACAGGAAGAGATACTTTAATAGCTAAATGTGTGTATGATATCATTTGGGGTAATAATAGTAATTCCCTTAAAATACAGTCCTTAGTGCGCAGGGTTTAATTTCAGACAACTGCACTTATTGCACATTCGATATACTAAAAGCAATGAGAAAAGGTGCAACTGGCAGGATACTAATATACATTCCTGAGTGAATGCCTACGTCCAATAATTACTTACAATATTGCATGTGATATAATATAACAACTGTACATGAGTATGTATATACAGACCTGTATGAATAAATAGGTCCTGAGTGGATGAGTGCTGACGGACCAGAGTTACTCACGGATGGATGCATAATTGTTAAACTAGGTCCTAGCACCCCAACAGTTCCAGATCTATGTTGCCGACGGCACGGCACCCCGGTGAGGCATTATATAGTCTCATAGCCGCCGGCAGGAAGGACCTCCTGTAGCGCTCTCTGGCACACCGTGGTGGGATCAGTCTGTGACTGAAAGTGCTCCTCTGCGTCATAACCATAGCGTGCAGAGGGTGGGTGACGTTGTCCATAATGGCCAGCAGTTTGGCCAGGATCCGTCTCTCCGCCACCTCCTCTAGAGTGTCAAGGCTCATCCCCAGGACAGAGCTAGCCTTCCTGATCAGCTTGTTTACCCGAGAAGCATCACCGGCTTTGATGTTTGCTCCCCAGCACACCACTGCAAAAAAGATGGCACTGGCCACCACAGACTGGTAGAAGGTATGCAGTAGTTTACTGCACACGTTGAAGGACCTGAGCCTCCTCAGAAAGTAGAGTCGGCTCTGGCCCTTTTGGTACAGGGCCCCGGTGTTACCAGCCCATTCCAGTCTGTTGTCCATATGGACACCCAGGAACTTGTATGACTCAACCATTTCCACATCCATCCCCTTTATAGGGACTGCAGTCAGTTGTTAACCCAGTTAAATGTAACAGCGATAGGTTTAGGCTACTACATGATACTACAATTTGCCCTATACCCATCATGAGGTTACTACAACCTAGCCTATGAATGACATTTTACAAAGTAGGTGCACACAGGTTGAGAGAACAACTTCGATGTGACATACAGTGACACATGGACAGACAGCGACATTCAATACCGCCTTGCACACTTTTGCCTGCATCTAGCTGATAGTGGGTGTGATCATTAGTCCAACAGTTGCAAACGAGAGTTTCTATTGGACAAATTCAGGTATGTTTATCCCCGTTTTGTTCTGTTTAAGAAATGTTTTTCAACAGAATCGGCGGAATGAATACACTCCTGATCACGCGTAAACACAGTTCACAGTTTCATAGCAGCCACGTTGTATTCCTTCTCACTTCTACAGTGGCAAGAAAAAGTATGCGAAGCCTTTAGAATTATCTGGATTTTTGCATAAATTGGTCATAAAATCTAATCTGATCTTTGATCTGATCTTCATCTAAGCCACCACAATAGTGTGCTTAAACTGATAACACACAGATTATTGTATTTTTCTTGACTATATTGAATACATAATTTCAACATTCACAGTGTAGGTTGGAAAAAGTATGTGATCTCCTAGGCTAATGACTTCTCCAAAAGCTAATTGGAGTCAGGAGTCAGCTAACCTGGAGTCCAATCAATGAGACGAGATTGGAGATGTTGGTTAGAGCTGCCCTGCCCTATAACAAACACTCACACGATTTGAGTTTGCTAATCACAAGAAGCATTGCCTGATGTGAATCATGCCTCAAACAAAATATCTCAGAAGACCTAAGATTAAGAAGCTGGAAAGGGTTATAAAAGTATCTCTAAAAGCCTTGATGTTCATCAGTCCACGTGTCTATAAATGGAGAAAGTTCAGCACTGTTGCTACTCTCCCTAGGAGTGGCCGTCCTGCAATGATTACTGCAAGAGCACAGAATGCTCAATGAGGTTAAGAAGAATCCTAGAGTATCAGCTAAAGACTTACAGAAATCTTTGGAACACGCTAACATCTCTTTTGACAAGTCTACGATACGTAAAACACTAAATAAGAATGGTGTTAATGGGAGGACACCATGAAAGAAGACACTGCTGTCCAAAAAAACAATTTCTGTACGTCTGAAGTTTGCAAAAGAGCACCTGGATGTTCCACAGCGCTACTGGCAAAATATTCTGTGGACAGATTCAACTAAAGTTGAGTTGTTAGGAAGGAACACACAACACTATGTGTGGAGAAAAAATGCACAGGACATCAACATCAAAACCTTATCCCAACTGTAAAGTATGGTGGAGGGAGCATCATGGTTTGGGGCTGCTTTGATTAAATCAGGGCCTGGACAGCTTGCTATCCTCAACGGAAAAATTAGATGCCAAGTTTATCAAGACATTTTGCAGGAGAATGTAAGACTATCTGTCCCCCAATTGAAGCTCAACAGGGCAACGACCCAATACACAAAAGCAAATCAACAACAGAATGGCTTCAACAGAAGAAAATACGCCTTCTGGAGTGGCCCAGTCAGAGCCCTGAGCTCAACCCGATTGAGATGCTGTGGCATGAGCGGTTCACACCGAACAATCCCAAGAATATTGCTGAACTGAAACAGTTTTGTAAAAAGGAATGGTCCAAAATTCCTCCTGACCGCTCGCTGTGCAGGTATGATCCGCAACTACAGAAAACATTTGGTTGAGGTTATTGCTGCCAAAGGAGGGTCAACCAGTTATTCAGTTCAAGGGTTCACATACTTTTCCCACCCTGCACTGTGAATGCTTACACAGTGTGTTCAATAAAGACATTAAAAACAAATAATTGTTTGTGTGTTATTAGTTTAAGAAGACTTTGTTTGTCTATTGTTGTGACTTGGATGAAGATCAGATAAAATTGTATGACCAATTTATGCATAAATCCAGGTAATTCCAAAGGGTTCACATACTTTTCCTTGCCACTGTACGTTATGCGCTCTCCTCCTTTCACCTCTTTCCTTCGCTTGTGGACTTCAATGCACAACAAATCAGCTATATGTGACCAGGTGAAAAAACCTTTCCAAGCCAAACCCCTACACACAGCCTACATCGTTGTCCCCATATTAGCCATAGTCAGCATAGCTAATAAAAATAACGCGTTAGTAAACCTGCTACAATCATGCAGTAATGTTACAGTGTACAGTCAGTAAGCAGTTACACCCATGGGCCCCGATGGCAATAAATTAGTAAAACCAAAAGCTTACCTTGACTTGGAAGAGTTCCAGTGTTGTGTTGGATAGTCATAGCCAGCTAGCTAACATAGCTTTCCTCTGTTTGAGCAGGGTGTGTCAGTAGGCTAAACTAGCTAGCTGTATTTTCTAGCTAAGTAAGTGAAACTGAAAGTAAAAAGAAATGACAAAAAATCTCTCTCTATTTCTTTCTTGCTTCTCCTTCATTTAGGAAGAAATTAATTTGTTCAAAACTGTTCAAATATTTTTATTTCGCTCTCTTTGAGTCAATTACTCACCTCATTTTTAATAAAGGTTAAATAAAATAAATTTAAAAAATATATGCACTGCAGTGCTAGCTAGCTGTAGATTCAGTACTAAATACATTCTCTGATCCTTTGATTGGGTGGACAACATGTCAGTTCAGGCTGTAAGAGCCCTGATAGGTTGGAGGACATCCTCCGGAAGTTGTCATAATTACTGTGTAAGTCTATGGAAGGGGGTGAGAACCATGAGCATCCTAGGTTTTGTATGAAGCCAATGGCTGCAGTCCAAACACGTTATTTTTACCCCCTCAGCACTTACGCTAGCCACTTTCCCTGTCGAAACCGGATGCAGTTCGATTGACATCTTAAGTGGAGGTCCAATTCGCTAATGTTGTACCTTCGGCCTTCAAATTAGCTTGAGGGAGCGAGTGAACAACTTTGGTCACTTGCGGGGTTGATACGACCCACAATTTAATGCAAACTGTAGTCACATGTCAAACTCTGGTGGCCGCGAAGTGTCAAATTGAATCAACAAGGCTGCATTTTCGGCATGTCATAAAAAAGTATGAAGCTACCTTGCTAAAAAATATATATCGACATTGATTTTAGCGTTGGCAAATTGGCTTAGTCTCGTAGTGAGGAGCCTATAAAACGTAGCTAGATTTATAAACATATTTTGTGGAATTCTGAAGAGTATTGGAATAAATGACCAAACTATAAAACTAGCTAGCCAGCTATGGGTTAACTGTAGCTAGCTACCTGACAGTAGTGCAAGATAGATCATTTAGCTTACTAGGTACATTAATAGCTTGAGGTTGGTTGTTTTTAAGCTGAACTTCAAGATTTCCACCAAGGACGTTGCCTTTCCGATCATCACTCTCCCTCGCTTGGGCAAGGGACATTTAAGGTACACTCGGATGTGCTAGCTGTCCTCCAGCTACACCATGGTGCTACCCTACAGAGTGCTGTTGAGGGTGCTGTAGACCTTTTTCGCAAAATAAGGTTTTAAACAGTTATTTGGTGACGTGATTATATTTTGTATAGTTTCATCTCAAAAGGATACATTACATTTTTGTACATATTTTATTTTTATGAAATTCACTGAGGAGGATGGTCCTCCCCTTCCTCCTCTGAAGAGCCTCCACTGGCATGCATGCACGCCCACAAACACATCTGGGGTTTGCAGGATCACCAGGAAATCCCATGCAATTGATTTCTCACATATCATCCTCCGCTTATGAAAATCTGACCAAACTGCATTGTATAAATAGGCTGCTTCTGTAGATGTGCATGTATGAATATAGAAAGACAGATGGACATATAGAGAGAGAAAGACAGACAGAAACTGTGAGAAAGAGAAAAATAGAGGGAGACCCTCACAAACTTGGGCAGACCCTCACAAACCTTTACAAATGCACAATTGAGAGCATCCTGTCGGGCTGTATCACCGCCTGGTACGCCAACGGCACTGCCTGCATCTGCAGGGCTCTCCAGAGGGTGGTGCGGTCTGCCCAACGCATCACCGGGGGCACACTGCCTGCCCTCCAGGACACCTACACCTTCTGATGTCACAGGAAGGCCAAAAAGATCATGAAGGACATCAACCACCCGATCCACGGCCTGTTCACCCCACTAGAAGTAGTGGTCAGTACAGGTGCATCAAAGCTGGGACCGAGAGACTGAAAAACAGCTTCTATCTCAAGGCCATCAGACTGTTAAATAGCCATCACTAGCTACCACCCGGTTACTCAACCCTGCACCTTAGAGGCTTCTGCCCTATATACACATAGACATGGACATGGAATCACTAGTCACTTTAATAATGTTTACATACTGCTTTACTCATTTCATATGTATATACTGTATTCAATTCTACTGTATTTTAGTCAATGCCACTCCGACATTGCTCGTCCTAATATTTCATCCTAATATTTATATATTTCCTAATTCCATTATTTTACTTTTAGATGTGTGTATTGTTGTGAATTGTTAGATATTACTGCAATAACATCTGCTAAATATGTGTATGTGCCAATAAAATTAGATTTGAAGATAACTATACAGCGATAAAAAGGGAGGGAGGGAGGGAGGGAGGGAGGGAGGGAGGGAGGGAGGGAGGGAGGGAGGGAGAAAGAGAAAACCACAGATGCACAGGGATGCTCTGAGTGCTCTGCTCTGATCCACATACTCCAGCAGCAGGAGGAGGGTAGGAGAGAGCAACACTTGGCAGTAGACCATTTAATCTCCAATAGTATGCTAGTAGTGATCAATCTCCCTGCACAGTGTTCATGCAGACCAGGCAATTCCTCACAATTTAGAGAGGGAGATATCGACTAGGGGTACAGCGTCCGTCCGTCTGCCTGTCTGTTTGTGAAGCAACAACTGCAAACAGTAGGTGTGACACTGACTCAGCAAATAAAATAAATGAAATAAATAAATATTAGGTTGGTTGTGATTGAAGTGACGTCCCTACCCTGACAATGAATGTTGAGCCCTTAGAGAAAGGCTCCTATATTGAAAGTGTAATCTATTATAATCTGTTGATCACACAAAAGGTTTTCAGGGTCCCTACACCTTGAGCCCAGGCATGTACACAGGAGCCATTTAAGAGTGTTGTATTCCATGGCAGGGTAGTGTTCTTTCCCCTCCCCACAGACTGTGTTTAGAAACCATTACTCCAGGAGCGGGCCCACTGAGCAGGATGTGTTTAGTGATGTGTATTGTTTGGCTTTCAGACGACTTTAGGGAATGCATCAATAGACCATCTCTGGCTCTCTAAATCCCCTTTCTCTTTCTGTCTGTCTCATCTCTCCATGCCTCTGTTATCTGTCTCTCTCTCAATCAAATTCAAAGGGCTTTATTGGCATGGGAAACATATGTTTACATCTCTCTCTCTCTCTCTGTCTCCCATCTTAGGGCCTGGAGTTTTTCCTGCCAGGTCATGTCGTCAGGCGAGGGAATACTCCTGGGTCCCTGCAGTCTGTCTGTGTTGGAGAGGTCTGGTCAACAGGGTGTCTAACTGACAGGCTGGCGGAGGAAATCTAACACGCTGTCAACCTGGCCTTGGTCTATCCATCACACAATCACACAGCACTGGAAGACATATGGACTGGTCAGACTGAGTCTAAACACCCACTGACGCTGATGGAAACACACACACTCCACAGAAACCAAGCGCAAACAACTATTTTCTCCAATTCCTATTCAATTTTGCAGTTTCTGGCTGCCCATTAAAACCATTGTCAGTGTCAAGCACAGAGGGAGAATGAACACACACACATAGTATAACAGCCATGGGAAAAGTCATTAGCTGGAGTAACACAAGCACAACCGGACTCCACATCGAATAATTATGGGATTTCGTAGCGCTGCAAACTCTGGGAATGCCATCCGGACAGTGAGATGGGAAAATATATTGAATGGTAGCTTTATCCACTCTCTCCAGAGGCCTAATTAAGCTTTCCCTGCCAATCCCTCACACACAACTATTCAACGCTATAGAATTCCAAACGATTCCCACATCCTACATATTGAACAACAGAGAATTCCCATCGGATCCAAATGCTGCATAGATAGTTTGTTTTCATTACTTTATGTTCCAAACAAAGGAAACACAATATAAATTATAATTGTCTCACTCCCCTCCATCTCTGTTGTTCTCCAACCCTCCCTGTCAGTTACTTTGAGTGGAATCTGAATTAAGAGAGAAAACCGACAAGCGAGAAAGACCTTTACACTTAAGACGTTTAAGTCTCTCTGTCTGTGTCTGTCTGTCTGTCTGTCTCCTCAGTGAATTTCATTCTTTTTAAATAGTGATTTTTTTTTTTTTGATAAAACTATACTAAATATATTAATGTCACCAAATAATTGATTAAAACACACAGTTTTGCAATAAAGGTCTACAGTAGCCTCAGCAGCACTCTGTAGGGTAGCAGGTGTAGCAGGAGGACAGCTAGCTTCTGTTCTCCTTCGGGTACATTGACCTAGGAGGCTAATGGTTTTCAGCCCCTTCCATAGACTTACACAGTAATTATGACAACTTACGGAGGACATCCTCCAAACTATCTGAGCACTTGCAGCATGAACTGACATGTTGTCCCCCCAACCAAAGGATCAGAGAATAAATATTGTACTGAAAGCACAAGTTACACATACAATGTGTTGAGTAGTTGACACAAAGAGAGAGAAAGACAATAGTTGAACAGTTTTGAAGAAATACATTTCTTCGCTCTGGAGCAGGTTTTCATCAAGGATCTCTCTGTATTTTGCTCCTTTCATCTTTCCCTCGATCCTGACTAGTCTCCCAAGTCCCTGCCACTGAAAAAAAAACATCCCCACAGGATGGTGTCAGGTTTCCTCCAGACGTGACGCTTGGCATTCAGGCAAAAACGTTCAGTCTTAGTTTTAATCAGACCAGATAATCTTGTTTCTCATGGTCTGAGAGTCCTTTTATGTACCTTTTACTGAAGAGTGGCTTCTGTCTGGCCACTCTACCATAACGTCCTGATTGGTGGAGTGTTGCGGAGATGGTTGGCCTTCTGGAAGGTTCTCCCATCTCCATAGAGGAACTCTGTAGCTCTATCAGAGTGACCATCGGGTTCTTGGTCGCCTCCCTGACCAAGGCCCTTCTCCCCCGATTGATCATCTCTAGGAAGAGTCTTGGTGTTTCCAAACTTCTTCCATTTAAGAATGATGGAGACCATTGTGTTCTTTGGGACCTTCAATGCTGAAGACATTTTTTGGTACCCTTCACCAGACCTGTCAATCTCGGAGCTCTATAGACAATTCCTTCGACCTCATGGTTTGGTTTTTGCTCTGACATGCACTGTCAACTGTGGGACCATATATAGACAGGTGTGCACCTTTCCAAATCATGTCAAATCAATTAAATATACCACAATCAAATTGCAGAATTGTAGAATTTTAAGAATGAGCAATGGAAACAGAATGCACCTGAGCTCAAAAAGTCAAGGGGTCTGAATACTTTCAGAATGCACTGTATATACAACGAGCAAAGCGATCATGCTGTTTTTATGTGGCTGCTATGAAAGTGAACTGTGTTTGCATGTGATCAGGGGTGTATTCATTCTGCCGATTCTGTTGAAAATTGTTTCTTACACGGAATGAAACTGGGATAAACATAACTGAATTTTGCCCAATAGAAATTCACATTTGCAACTGTTGGACTAATGATTAAACTCTAGATCAGCTAGGGGCAGGTAAGAGTGTGTAAGGCGGTATTGAATGTGTCACTGTCTGTCACCTTGATTACAAAAAATTCTGAGCTGGGGGAATGGATGACTAGAATATGAACATCATCCACCCTCCTTTTAAACGGCACCGTGTGACAACATGAAACTACACGTGACAACATTTGAGCACATGTGAAAACCCATGTGTCAAATGTAGTCGCTACAGTGCGGTGGAACAACGACATCCTGGCCGGCCATACCCTCCCCTAACATGGCCAATTGTGCGTCGCCTTATTTATTTATTTATTTCACCTTTATTTAACCAGGTAGGCCAGTTGAGAAAAAGTTCTCATTTACAACTGCGACCCGGCCAAGACAAAGCAAAAGCAGTGCGACAAAAAACAACACAGAGTTACACATGAGAATAAACAAACGTACAGTCAATGGGTCTCCCGGTTTTGGCCAACTGCGACACACATGGGTATCGAACCAGTATCTGTAGCAATGCAGCTCGCACTGTGATGCAGTGTCTTAGACCACTGCGTTTCTTGGTAGTCTTAAACAAATCTACATGAAACAAAAGTTTACAACTCACACACGTTTATGTGCTTAAAAAAATAAGACACCTGTACCATATCAGATATAGTTGAAAAGTATTACATTTTGAGTTTGCATACCAATATTACACTTTATATACGGAAATATAACAAAACCGTTTGACATAAAAACATAGGATTTTTGGCGTTTATAATTTTTTTTTTTTTATTAATTCTGAAAAATATGAATAACATTCCACCCATGAAGCCATTAGGTCATTTTACTGCAGGAAAGGGATACAAGACATTACTGACATTAATTCAAACAGTCTTGGTCCCCTGCAGGTTTTATCTTGGTACCGGTTTGTTCCAGGGATGTTCCCAAGGATGTTTTTAGAATGTTGAATCAGGGTCCACCTCTTGGTTGCTAGGTACCTGAAGTTCCTGCTGCGCTACCAGGTCAGTGGACATTATGGAAATTAGCTATACATATATTTCCAAGAATAACTTTTTGCACTTTGCCTAAAGTATATACACCATGAAGGTGTTATCTCTTTAAAATGACAGTATGATGCTGTATTCTGATGTCAATTTATTTTATTTAACCTTTATTTAACTAGGCAAGTCAGTTAAGAACAAATTCTTATTTACAATGACGGCCTACCTACAGGGTCAGCCATAGTAGCAAATTAGGGTTAAGTGCCTTACTCAAGGACACAGACAGGTTTTTCACCTTGTCGGCTCAGGTATTCGAACCAGCAACCTTTTGGTTACTGGCCCAACGCTCTAACCCCTATGTGTTTATTTTGTACTGTTGCCACAGTTGGGACTCAGCCTTAACTGGGATTTTAACTTATAAGCACATGGTCACGAGCAACCTGAAATGTCCTGCTACATGTCCTGCTACTTCACCAGATCTGTGAGCCTAAAAGAGATATGGCTACAGACCTATTGGTAAGAATACATTTCTACACTTTGCTAAAAGCTGCCCAGAATCAAGTAAATAAATTATCACCACAAACGTTACATCAAAAATAAAACTAGCAGTGCTCAAGGACACTTGACAGAGTATACTGTATACCAGGGTTCCCCAACTGCCGGCCCACGTGCCAAATCCCCCCCAAAGCCCCCCAAATTAATTATTAATATATTTTTCTTAAAAAATATATATATTAATAAAACATCTTGGACCCGAGATGCAAAAACTCCCAAATGCAATGTCCCAAGAAGGAAGTTACGCTACCTAAATAATGCAAAAGTTACATTTTAACTTCATTCATGAGGAGAGAGAATGCAGGAGACAGTCAACTAATAAAGCAGGCAGAGGACCATTTTGTGGTGCTGAAACGTAAAGCTGCAACTGCAGCAGTTTCAATAGGAGGTGAACAGCGCCTGGTGCTGAAAATATAGTTAACTTGTTATGCAAGTGTTGCACAGCAACAATGTAACCATTGTTATGTGAGCTATATGGATCACTCCAATATGTTGGTATCACGCCGCCGTGGAGGGATACATCCGAGGTGAGGATTTACAGATTTACTCCTGTGTACACCTGTGTCCCGGCTGGAGTCCACCCCTATATATAGACCCCATGACCGCTACACACATTCTCTACATCATTTTTGAGGCACCTCCAGCACCGTAGAGGATTGGAGTGATCCATATAGCTCACATAATTGTGGTTACATACGTAACCTTCGTTATGTTTCACTATATTGGATCACACCAATATATTGGTATATCCATACCAGATTTAGTCTGTGCTAGAGGGACCGAGATGCAGGGGCCGTCAATGTGGAAGGGGAGGCGACGCCCAGGTGCAAGAGGAAGCCCAGCTGGCCATAGCACAGATATCAGCGAGGGGCACTCCTCTCAGTAGAGCCCAGGACGCAGCCACACCTCGTGTTGAATGTGCCATAACAGATCCCAGCACTGGCCTGCCAGCTAGGCGGTATGCTGTCGTAATGGTGTCCACGATCCAGTGAGAGAGCCTCTGCTTTGATAGCTCAACCCCCAGGACTCTCTCACCATAGTAGATAAACAGCTGGTCTGTTGTTCTCACTGACTGTGTCCGCTCCACATAAGCAGCCAGTGCCCGCACAGGGCACAGCATGCTGGAGGGAGGCCCAGACTCCCCAGCCACTGCCGTGGGGTCGTAAGCAGACAGGATAAAAGGGATGTTCACATGCCTGTCTGACAGAACCGTCAGGAGAATTGAAGGGTTGGGGTGGAGAGATATACTCCTCCCACCGGGGTCCATCCGGTAGCACTCAGAACTTACCGAAAAAGCATGGATCTCACCCACCTTCTTCATGGAAGTAATCGCTACCAAGAAAACCACCTTCCTAGATAGGCATTTCAGGGAGGCAGACTCCAACGGTTCCAAGACCACATCCAAAGCTGCCAAGACCACATCCAGATCCCAGCTCGCCATTGAGCGGATTAGGGTTAGGGTTAGCTGGACGCAGGCGACAAACCATCTTCATAAACCTGGAGACCAAGGGATGGCACCTCACTGGCCTGTCCATCCACCCCACATGGCAGTCAGATATAGTGGCCAGTATTATGGCTTGGAGGACATACTGCAACCAGCATGACTCGGGCACAACCTCAATACCAGTGCACCAAGAGCAGAACAACCACTAGCGCAACTGATATGCCGCTGTTGTCGGTGCCCTTGCACTCTGCATGGTGTTCCTTACTGTTACAACCTGGCTCAAGTTTGAAATAAACAATGGGAAACTACAACATGAATTTATTCCATAAATAAAGTAAACACTCACAACAATAATCAGATGTGGCATGAAGAAGTGTCAACTGCCAAAACGAAACAACCAAAGGTTGTGAGAGGAATCTCTTGCGGAATGGGAAAACAGTGGCTTTATGCCACAGCTGAGCTTTCACAGTTGAGCCCCATCAGCACTGATGACCCTCCCAGCTCCGCTCACATCTCCTACTCCATCCACCAATCTCCTGCAGGAAGTGAGCACAGCAAAACCCAGCAGACAGAGCAGGGAGGGGCCGTCACACTTCTGTAGTCCTAACATGGACCATAGGTGCCGTTCAGCAGCCAAGCCCACAGACTGAGGCGGTGCAGTCTCGGATGCCACAGTGTTCCCCCAGCCTGAGACAGCAAGTCGGGTCTCAGGGGCAGTTGCCAAGGTGTCCCAGACAACAGGGACAGGAAAAGGCTGAACCAAGGTCGTCTGGGACAGTATGGGCCACCAGCAGCAGACGATGCTCCGCCATCCTGGTCCTGGCCAGCACAGCCTGGATCAGGGGAAAAGGGGGGGAATGCGTAGGAGATGGAACAGGCCCAGGGGAATCAGCAACAAGGCCGCCGTCTGCAAGCACAACAGGCGTTGGCAGGTCAGGGCAGATACCACCCGCCCCTGCTGAAAGTGGTCACAGCAAGATAAGATCGCCAGAACCCTTCCATGCCAATGAAGGCCACCCTCTACCCAGTCAGACTACTTTTCTTGTCGTTTACAGTAATGCCCAGCCCGCCGAGCAAGTCTCTGTCTGACAGGACCTGGGTCCTAGTCGGGGGAACAAATCAGCCAATCGTCCAGGTAATTGAGGATCAACAATACTCAGGACGTTAGAGGTGCTAGGACAGTGTCCATGCACTTTATGAAAGTGCGGGATGCCAAGGAGAGGCCGAAGGGAAGAACCATGAATTCGTATGCAGTCCCTTCGAAAGCGAATCTGAGGTACTACCAATGAGCTGGGTGAACAGGGACATGGAAGTATGCATCCCTCAGGTCCAGCATCACAAACCACTGGTCCCTAGCCACAGCCTGCAACACGCGGCTGGGGACAGTATGTGGAACCTCAGTACTTTCAAGTACCCATTGAGGTTGCAGAGGTCCAGAATCGGTCGAAACCCTCCGTCTCTTTTCGGGACCACAAAATAAGTGGAGTAGAGCACACCTAGCCATTCTGATGTCTTTTCTTTAGGGGGTCGGCCACCGTGGTGACACCTAGGCCCCTGAAGGATGGGGCCAGCACTAGAATTGGAGTTGGCACCCCTCAAGCATTGTGGACAACACCCAGGGGGACCCCACACCCTCCTCCCACTTTGCCCTTTGAGACCAGGAGAAGCGGCTGAGGCCGGGGAAGGGTGTGTCAGGGGTCCTGCTGGGCCCCGCCTCTCCTATGGCACCTTGAGCGCCTGGGTCCCCCAGGCACGTCCCTATGGCGGTGACGGTTGACACCATCACACCTGTCACAAAGGGAAGCCATAAGCTCAGCCAAGCCAACAAGGCCACGGATCAGGGGTCCAACGCCCTGGGAAAGCTTATGTAGTGACCCGCTTGGAGGAATAGGAACCCGGTGAGGGATAAATTACCCAGTACCTGTGCAAACACCGGGGAAGACCCCTGTGGGAAAAACAGGCAGACAAATAAAAAGCAACCAGGTAATGGATTTGATTAATTAGTTTTTTTGTTTTTGTTTTACACCAACTGCAATATTAGCTAGTTTAATATCCAAACAGTAAAAACAGCACCATATGATAGAGTAACTCCGTTAAGGAACTCCAAAGTTAATGTCTCAACGTAGTGGAAAGCCCACCCCGATACTCTTACACTCTGCAGGGAAAAGAACAAGAAAAAACCCTGCAGGATAATTAGCAGAGAACCCGCGGGGAGCAGCATGTTAAAGCAATTCACAACACACACATAGAACAAGCCAGTTGGCAAGTTGTGTAAGGTAAAATACAGTTTGTGTAAATTACAGTTTGTGGCAGTAAGAGCCACCATACTAATGGATGCACACAGAGTCGTAGTGTAACGCTAACAAAACACAAGTATGACAAACCACGGCCAGAAGATACAGATCAACCGCACGCAGCAAGTGGAGCACTCAAGAGGAGGGGCTGGCCATGTGGCTAGCTGCTCCAGGCTGCAAACAGTCAGTGAGTATATAAGATATTACACTTACCAGTGACTTACCAAGCGAACTTCAGAAAATGTGTACTTCAAACCATATGGAAGTCCGCAGAGAAAATTAAAGAGTATGTGTGTTGCGGTCATGGGGTCTATATATAGGGGCAGACCCCAGCTGGGACACAGGAGTACACAGGAGTAATCAGTAAATCCTCACCTCGGATGTATCCCTCCGCCGTGGAGTGATACCAATAAATTGGAGTGATTCAATATAGTGAAACATAACCTACACCAGTCAAGTAATTCATTTCAACAATAATCTTCTTTTAATTTGACTTTACAAACAAGAGGGCTTAATTGGAGTCTATTTCTTCAGAGCCTAGGCCTTTATAAAATAACTTAACTGGCTGAGGTAGGCTATGAGGCTTAACATAATCTTTCACAATAAAAAAATATATGTCCTAATAGAAGTGGGATTTTTTTTTTATTAGGCCTATTTACAATTATAAAACAAAAATGTAGCATCCTAAATAAAACAATAATTGAAAGAAAAAAAGGATATGTCTGTGTCTGAATGTCTGTATCGGGATAGTGCGATTCGGTTTGGCTACTTTCTCTCTTTCTCCCTCTGTGCCACACCGGCCCCTGCGCCTCTCTCGCCCCTCCCCCACCCTTCTGCTGAAACAAGCGGAGCGCAGCGCACCGGCTCACAAGTAGCATGTCTACATTTAAGTTCCCCCCAACCCCCCTCCAATAAACATAAATTAAAAAACATGTATTTGGACTATCTGGATAATCGGGAAAAACATAATTATTTGAATAATTAAATAATTTCAAATGCCCATCCCTAGGAAAAAACACATGATTCCACATGTTGAAAATCACGTCTTCACAAGTGAAATCATTTGAAAACGTGTTTTTAGAACACCTCACGTGACATTACACACATGTAATCATGTGAAAACATGTGGTTTTGGAACACTTCACATGGCATTTCACATGTGAAAATGTGATCATGTGAAATTGATGTGTTTTTTCCATAAGGGTGAGGACTATATTTGTTTCTCAAGACATTTGTTTTACCAGTCGTCAGGACGTCACGTGACGGTCCCAGATGGTCAAACCATCCCAAACCATTACAAGTAAAGTAATGGAAGTCTATGGTGGTTTTAAAGTTAGTGGTACGCTGTTCAGCTCTGGATTTGAGGTGCGCTGACCTTTCTGCTGCACCACAAAGTCTGTAGCATTCTCCTACACATTCACTACCTATAATACATCTGCACATATTTTTGTTTTCACGTGTAGTGTTCCAGAAACACGTGTTTTAACATGTGAAATGTCAAATGTGAAAATGTAGTTTTGGAACACTTCTCATGTAACAATTACACATGTGTAGTGTGCCAAAATATGTGAAAACACTGGGGTTCTTTTACACACTCTTACACCTGAATCAACACTACACATGTTAAAAATAAACAATTGAACCAATTAAGGGAAAACATTAATAACTCAACAAAAGACAGAAAACCACAGACAATCAAACTAACCAATCAAACATTACACACAACTCCTTGAGCTGCCCACTAAGGAAAACCAGATAAAACCAGAAACTACACATAGATAAGCATGCCAGACACGCTACATAACAGACTAGCCAGACAGTCATACAGCCTATATAACAGTCATAAGAGTGACAAACCACCATCGTAACCCTAACCGAACCAAACTCAATTCAACCTAACCTGTGACAACTGAGTGCTTATGAAGACATCTTGTCGTGATCTTGTCCGCCCGTAGATTCTATATGAGTCACCAGGTAATAACCATGATCATGGCTACAGAAACAGCTGACGTTTCACACACACACACACACACACACACACACACACACACACACACACACATAGCTTGTTTCCCGTGAACTGCCAGGACTTTTTGGGCAGTAAGAATATATACCCATTCAAATTCCTGATTTCCCTAACCGCTAACCCTAAACTCAAAGTAGGAAAACATACAGTCATGTGAATAAGTACAACCCCTGGAAAGATGGATATGTAATCTATTGACAGATAAAGGTTACCCAATTTAACAAATCACACACAAAAAAAACGACTTTGAAAATGTTATGCAATTAAAATGAACAAAAATGCCTTTTCCTTATGGGGAAAAAGTTAGTATACCCCTACCTTTCCATCACATAAAATGGCTAGAATTAGAATTAGGTACCAAAACAAGTGCAAATGATTAGGAAACAATAGAGAGAAACTTAGGAGGGTCCAGCCTTCCATAAATATAAGACAATTGGTCTGGTTTGGTCTTAACCATATGGGTGAGTGGTAACACATCATTCAAAGATCAAAAGACCTACCTGAGGCCCTCAGAAGAAAGATTATTGATGCCCATGAGCCTGGGAGGGGTTACAAATCCATTTCCAAGCAATTCAAAGTACATCATTCCACTGTCCGACGAAAATTCCAGGCCACTGGCAAACTACCTAGGACAGGTAGTTTATTATTTTTTGAGAGCAGAGGCTTCTTCCTTCCTCACCTCCCATGTAGGCCAAGTTTGTGCAGTGTCTTTCTGACAGTGTACCCATGCAATTCGACATTGATTGTGTCAAGAGAGGCCTGCAGATCCCTTGATGTTACCCTGGGGTTCTTAGAGACTTCTATGAGCATCTTTCGGTCAGCTCTTGGGTTGACTTTGGTGGGACAACCTGTCCTAGGGAGTTTGCCAGTGGTCTGGAATTTTCGTCAGACAGTGGAAGGATGTACTTCGAATTGCTTGGAAATGGATTTGTAACCCTTCCCAGACTCATGGGCATCAATAATATTTCTTCTGAGGGCCTCGGGTAGGTCTTTTGATCTTTGAATGATGTGTTACCACACACCCATATGGTTAAGACCAAACCAGACCAATTTTCTTATCTTTATGGAAGGCTGGACCCTCCTAAGTTTCTGATTTCTAATCATTCGCTCTTGTTTTGGTACCTAATTCTAATTTTAGCCATTTTATGTGATGGTAAAGGTAGGGATGTACTAACTTTTTCTCCATAAGGAAAATGCATTTTCGTTTATTTTAATTGAATAACATTTTCCTTTTTTTTTTTTTGTGATTTGTTAAATTGGGTAACCTTTATCTGTCAATAGCGTTGAAGTAAAGATTACATATCCATCTGTCCAAATATGTAAAAAAAGAGAACTTTCCAGGGGGTGTACTTACTTTTCCACATGACTGTACACACACACACACACACACACACGGTTGGAGGGGTTGAGAGGTTAGGGGATCAGTGCAAGATTGTCGTCACCTCCTCTCTGATAGGAAGAGATGATTTATAAGAGATGTCTGTCTATAACCTACACTATATCTGGGTTAACCTCTAACAAGTCGGCAGTATAGTCAGAGGACACTGTGTGTGTTGTCCCTTTCCAGCTGAAACCCATAATTCATGGGTAAGGTGCAGTGCCCCTCTGCCCTTTGTGTCGGTCTGTGCTCCTCCGTCTGGAAAACCTTTAAAGGTCATCCTGAGACATGTACTCCACCATGTCCGCCCTACACAACACACAAGTTAGACCAGGGCTGCAGCCAGGGGTAAATGACATGGAGATGGGGAGTAGGACCAGGGCTGCAGCCAGGGGTAAATTACATGGAGATGGGGAGTAGGACCAGAGCTGCAGCCAGGGGTAAATGACATGGAGATGGGGAGTAGGACCAGAGTTGCAGCCAGGGGTAAATTACATGGAGATGGGGAGTAGGACCAGAGCTGCATCCAGGGGTAAATGACATGGAGATGGGGAGTAGGACCAGGGCTGCAGCCAGGGGTAAATGACATGGAGAGTAGGACCAGAGCTGCAACCAGGGGTAAATGACATGGAGATGGGGAGTAGGACCAGAGTTGCAGCCAGGGGTAAATTACATGGAGATGGGGAGTAGGACCAGAGCTGCAGCCAGGGGTAAATGACATGGAGATGGGGAGTAGGACCAGAGTTGCAGCCAGGGGTAAATTACATGGAGATGGGGAGTAGGACCAGAGCTGCATCCAGGGGTAAATGACATGGAGATGGGGAGTAGGACCAGGGCTGCAGCCAGGGGTAAATGACATGGAGAGTAGGACCAGAGCTGCAACCAGGGGTAAATGACATGGAGATGGGGAGTAGGACCAGAGTTGCAGCCAGGGGTAAATTACATGGAGATGGGGAGTAGGACCAGAGCTGCATCCAGGGGTAAATGACATGGAGATGGGGAGTAGGACCAGAGCTGCATCCAGGGGTAAATGACATGGAGATGGGGAGTAGGACCCGGGGGGCTTTCCCTCTAACACACCCATTCCCTCTGCTCTAATGAAGGCCCTGGGAGAGGGACTGTATACACAAGAGCTCAAGATAGGCAAACACACACACACACACACACACAGGCATAAGCACGTACACACATATGAACACATACACACACACACTGCAGTCAGACCGTAGCGGGTCAATTCAGTACTTTAACTGGTAATGAACCGACTAATCTCTGTCCTCGATCCCACACTGACCACTAGTCTGAGAGGGTTTTATTGGTCTGGAAGTAATGGCTAGCCAAACAGCAAGCCTTTCAACTAGGAGGAACAGGGGAGATTACTTTCTGACTAACTGATTTCTAATCTGAAAACAAAGGCTATGTTTATTTACTTTTGATTTCTTATTTATTTTTTTACCCTTTTTTTCTTCCCAATTTCGATTGTGTCTCATCACTGCAACTCCCCAATGGCGCGGGAGGCGAAGGTCGGGTCATGTGTCCTCCGAAACATGACCCGCTAAACCGCGCTTCTTAACACCAGCCTGCTTAACCCGGAAGCTAGCCGCACCAATGTGTCGGAGGAAACACCGTTCAACTGACGACCAAGTTCAGCCTGCAGGTGCCCGGCCCGCCACAAGGAGTTGCTAGAGCGGTAGTATAGTCCGCCCCCCCCCCCAGCCAAACCCTCCCCTAACCCAGACGACGCTGGGCCAATTGTGCGCCGCCCTATGGGACTCCCAATCGCGGCTGGTTGTGATACAGCCCAGGATCGAACTCAGGTCTGTAGTGAAGCCTCACAAAATCTAGGTTTAAAGCAGTTTGAGAATGCCAATATTGGGTATTTGCTTTCACCTGTCCAGTTCACTGTAGGGCTATCAAGCCACTTTGGACTATTGAGGTGCACCCATGAATTTCTTACATGCCATCCACACCAGACGTGTTCAGGACATGCAGGTTGAAATATCAAAACGAACTCTGAACCAACTATATTAATTTGGGTCCAGGTCGAAACACATGAAACATGCATGGATGCTGCTAGCTAATTTGTCCTGGGATATAAACAATGGGTTGTTATTTTACCTGAAATGCACAAGGTCCTTTTTGTCTGGATCTTTGTAGAATGTTTTACCATTTTGAGTCACACAAAATTGTTTGTTCGCTACTCCGACAATTAATTAATCAATTAATAAATCCACAGACAAAAGGTTAGTTTCTAGTAATCTCTCCTCCTTCAGTCTTCTTCTTCTGTGGAATTTATAAGGCAGTTGGAAACCAACTTTAAGGTGTATTACCACCACCACCTGGACTGGAGTGTGGACCACAGTTCATCTTTCAATCACCCACGTGGGTATATGCTCCTAAAACTAACAAGGAGACGGGAGAGGCGGGACTGGCAGCGTGGTAAATGTCAAAAAGAGAACCAAGTTCTATTATAGCGCCTGGCTACGCAGACGCTCGTTGGCGCGTGACAGCAGTTTGAATGAAATGATTGAATAACATTTTATATAACAAATTATTTTGCGGGTGGTGTATACTAAAGACACAGTGCCTGTTTTTGGGGCTCAGTCATTGATAGTCTGCAGCAGCTAGTTAACTCACTGAAACAGATTCCTCTCAGCTCTATCAATTCCTGTCATGAACAAAGTTTCTCTCTTCAATCTTTTCTCACATCCATTTTCTTCTTTGACCTTTGCATTTGTTCACAATTGATGCTCAATTTTGCTGCTGTTTAGAGCCAAAATGAGTTTCGCATTAACCTTTGGCGACCCTGAGACAGAGTGACAAGATCACTGGGTGTCTGCCAGTCTCTCTCGCTGCATGGGGGGAATGCTGGCTAGCTCTGAGAAGTGTCATTTAGTATGTCAGTCATGTCTAAACTGCAGATAGGCAGGCAGGTAATCATGCTCCATCCACCCCCAAAGACAGACAAAAATGTCAATTTCACATTTAAAAAGCTCATCAGACATATAGTGAATAAGATTGACACAGGGAAATGGGGAATGGGAATGCCCTATGCAATTATATCAGCTCCATTTCTTTCATTAAGGTTAGCGGAGACACACACATCTCAACTATGTGACGAGAATTCCTAGAACTACTAACATTTGCCACTTAAACAGACGTCTAGCTCAATCTCGCAATCTCGCAAAGGTGGGAGGAGCCACAGGAAACAGGAAGTAGAGGGAGGAAGAGGAACTATACATACCTGAGCCTCTCTTGGAGACTGTCTTCATGCTGCGGGACAGGGTGGCGTACAGCAGGATCAGGAGAGGGCTAGTAGGCCTCATCTTCCCCTTGACCTAACAGCCTAAGATATAGAGGGAGAGAGAGAGAGAGAGAGAGAGAGAGCGAGAGAGAGGAAGAAAGAGAGAGAGAAAGAGTGAGAGAGCGAGAGAGAAGAGAGAAGACAAGTCAGTCATCTTACAAGAGGAGATAAAGTTGCCCCTTGTCCCCCACATCAAAGATAGCACAGCCATTAGAGAACAAAGATGATATATTCACCTACGCATTCTCGCACACACACACACACACTCCTTTATTTACATTCCCCTAATGGCATCTAATGATTTCCTCTTGTGATTGCAATAGAGACAAGTTATCATAGCAGGAGATATTTCACCAAGTACCATTCCCCGGCGAAGATGCTGACAAATCAATAAAGACATAATGACGTGTAAAGAACACCATTCTTTATCACCGACTTCATTAAAAATGGTGGCGTGTGAAGGTTGGGGTAAGGGGGATTTCAATCCAAAGAATGGCTATTCCACACACACACACACACACACCCCCCCACACACACACACACACCCACACACACACACACACACACACACACACAAACACCCCCCCCCACACACACACACACACACACACACACACACACACACACACACACACACACCAACACACACACCAACACACACACGCGCATTCATGTAGAAATGATGCCAGCCGACGTCGTAGATGATATTAATAGATGAAGGCGGTAGGTTGGTTCATTCTGTGGTCATCTCATGGTGGTAAACGACACCCATGAGGCAGGTACAGTTTGGGTGTGTGTGTGTGTCTGAAGTTAGATGGAAAAAAACACAATTGTTAATCCATTGCGTACTCCATATCAACATTGGTATAGAAATTTTACACAATAACATGAGTTCAAATATCACTCTGCAGAGTTGTACATTATACAGTTCAACCGAATTCAGTACTCTTTTAAATTTGGAAATTATGGCCTTCTATCCTTTTGAATATATCCCCCATTTCATTATTCCAAAGCACCAAACAATGAAAACAAAGCTTTTGAAGAACCCCTTTGGAAAAGGCCTGCGGATGCAAATACAGTTGAGTGAGTGGGCTGGGTTGGATTCGGTTAAAGTGTTTCAATTGAGACTTGAAAAGACACGATTCTGGTGGCTACCGTAGCAACAAAGGGTTCAGATCTGACAGCGACCATAGACTGAGAGACTGAGAGGCAAGGAGAGGAGGAGAGAGAGGATACAACAACAAACGGCCCTGGGAGGAGTGGAGGGAGTTCAGCCAGTGTCAGACACACATTTCAAAATGAGAGGAGAGGAACACCGAGAAAATTAACCCTCTGAACCAGAAAGGACCAGGATGGAACCCTGGTTTATAGAGATAGACAAAAGCAAACGATGAGGAGAATGTTTGAATACTGCTGCAGTCTCTGTCAGTCGCGTGTGTGAGTTTGAGAGAAAGCGAGAGAGTGTGCATGTGTGTGTATATGCGTGTGAGATTGTGTGTGTGTGTGTGTCTGCGTTCGTGTGTTTGCGTGTGAGAGAGTGTGTGTGTGTGTGTGTGTCTGCGTTCGTGTGTTTGCGTGTGAGAGAGTGTGTGTGTGCTCAGATTAGAATAGCTAATGAAAGGAGCCTCTCTCTCAGACATTCTTCTAGGAAACGTTGTTCAGTCAGAAAACATCTCTGCCAAGAACGTTCTGGCAATGTCCCCGCGGCCCGAAGATTGGCGTCTCTTTGTTCCACTAAAAGGCCTTGAAAAGCAGTCTGCGATAAGCTCGTCAGTTGTTGAGAAATGTGTGTTTTTGGCTTGTGTTACCAACCCTTGGTGGATTTATTGTCTTAAACACAACGCACACACACCACTAGAAAAAGAGGTTGATGAAAAGGGATGTAAGGGGAAAAAGATTGGTGGAAGGAAGGATTTAGAGGAAGAGATCTGAGACCAAAGAAGAGCTAGCAACTGGGTGTGCAGGCTTCTTCTATACAAACCAAAGCCTGCATACACTGACTCTCTCTTGGAGCAGGACTGACCACCAGAGTCCTAGACGCTAGTCAACAAGGTATTTTCCCTTAAGTAGAACCACTGGGGGCTGGCGGGACGTGATGTGGAGAGTCAGGGCTCAGGAGTAAAAGGCAGGTAGGAAGAGGAGTTAGAGATGATTGGAGGGATAGAGATTTGGAGCGAGGAGTGGAGTGAGAGGAGAGTGGAGGGAGAGAGGAAGAGGAGAGTGGAAAGGAAAGTGGAGAGTGGAGGGAGAGGAACATGGAGAGGAGGAGGAGGGAGAGGAGAAGGAAGAGGAGGAGGAAGGAGAGGAGGAAACACACACACACACACACACACACACACACAAGCATGCACGCACACACACCTACCGATTGCACAATAATCGTAAAATCGTGTAACCGACAATTGGTGAAGCGTCGAACAGGTTAGGGGAGGGTTTAGCTGGCTGGGATGTCCTTGTCCCATTGCTCTCTAGCGACTCCTGTGGCAGGCCGGGTGCATGAACGCTGACACGGTCGCCAGGTGTACGGTGTTTCCGCCGACACATTGGTGTGGCTGGCTTCCGGGTTAAGTGGGCATTGTGTCAAGAAGCAGTGCGGCTTGGCGGGGTCGTGTTTCGCAGGACGCACGGCTCTCGACCTTCGCCTCTTCCAAGTCTGTATGGGAGTTGCAGCGATGGGACAAGACTGTAACTACCAAATTGAATATCACGAAATTGGGGAGAAAAACTATTGGTAACAAGTGATGGGAGTGTCACCAAACTGTATCCTATTCATTAGGTATGTCGTAGCTCATTTTCAGATGCATTTTGATGCATTACAACCTCAAAACATTTTTCAACAAAAATAATCATTATGACAATACTCGTGGTCATTTGTATGACAATTAATCGTTAACTGAAATTCCATAATCGTCACAACCCTAGCACCCACACACCAATGTTAGACATAACACAGGAGAAGGCTACGACTACAGGCCGCAAGTGTGTGAGTGAGACAAGACAGAGAGAGGGCCTAGCCAGCAGTGAGCAGTAGTAGTCTATACACACAGGAAGCCCATTCACAGGTCACACTTCCTGTCAGACTGCCTGGCTGTCTGTCTCCCGCTGTAATGTCTCAAAGCATTCCCTGTCACAGTCTGCTCCCCACAACAATGGCACAGTGCTCCTGAAAGACCCAACCATGTCACTCCTTCACAGGCTCACTGGAACCGTGGCCCTGCCAAGCATGACATCATCACCCACCTCGTCCCACATAGAGAGGGGCATTGTGACGACCCAAGTCACTTGTCCTCTCTCTCCATTCCCCCTCTACCACTTTAGTATTCTCTACTAAGAGGTACAGACCATAATACAAAGACTCTTTCTCCCAAATAAACACACACACCACTAACTGCTCAATCAGAAGTAACATGGGGGTTAAAACATTCAAGCTCTTCTGTTAAGTCTCTAACAGAGAACGTCTTTGGATGTAGTGAAGTGTTACCAACACAAACACATGCCAACATTGTATGAGGACATGAGTGACTGTTTCCATCAACCTCCCCAATGGGGTGACTCTCTGAGTCCAGGGAAAACACCCTTCCATCACTGAGACTTACCAGTGTATCCACTTTCTTTTTTTTTTTTACTCTCATAATTCACCTGTGAAGGAGATCGGAGCTTTATTCACAGGTTTATTCTGCATTTCCATATCCAAAGTTATGTTTGAAGTCGCTTCATTTCACACAGTAGGAAAAAGGCTCGATTTCCCCAAATTGAAGAAGAAGAATGTGTCTCATGCCCAACTGAGTTCTAATGTTCCATTGTTTCCAGGGCAACTGGGGGTACAGGGTAGACAGGTAATCAGGTGATGTGGAGCAGGATAGCTGAGCTAGCGTAGCTTTAAGTGAATCTCTCCCCCAGGAACACACAATGGAAAATGTTTAATCAGTAATAATATCAGACCTGAATTAAACCTTTTCTTTAATCATTTATGTTCTCACAGGTTTTTGATTAGAGAAGTTCTTAAGCAATTTGCCACTATTAACAGTTGGAGGGATAATAGGGCTGAGGAAAGTAGGCTACCACAACGTGGAACACACGCATGTACTATAAGTATAGATACACACACACTCGTGCGTATACATGCGCTTACACACACACTCACACGCATGCACACACACACCAGCAAGACACACACACACACACACATGTTCATATAGAGATATACTGTGTAGAACAGACTTGCCTCTGACATACAGGGTAAGAAAACATATTGGCTCTATTCATGACATGTCTATGTGCGCCGACGGTCAGTATGATGTCCCCTCCTGACCTTGGTGACCATCTGACAACAGTTGTGACGTTCCAGATCTGGCCAGTGTGGGTTTCCTTTCAACAAGCTGGCCAACAATATGACATATTATAGGACCACCATCCATACACACCAGCCAAACTCATTTGCTCCGAGGCGTCGGGAAAGGAGCAGGTGTGTGAGGATGTACACAGCGCGATATCCACGCTTCAGCGGCGCGTGACGCCAGAGCACACACTGACTCACACACGTACGCATGTATGCACACGAAACACACACACCGCTTGCCTGCGGAAACTAAGGGTTACAGCCCAGCGTCGGGCTACGACGCCCTGAAGGAATAGCGATGGAATTGACTGTCTGCTCCCATTGTTGTAGGAATGTATCTCCCTGGATAGCTGTTTCTCCCTCCCTGCTCCCCCGCCTATCCTTCAGCAAATTCAATTATCATCTCACCTTATTTGTCCCTCCGCGCTCACTCAGCTGTGTGTGTGAAAGAGTGTGTGTCTGTGTGTGTGTGTATGTGTTTGTGAGTCTGTGTGTGCACGTGGTGTGTCATAGGCTATGTACATATTCTAATGTCCTATATCAACATACCGGTAACAGTTTCTGAATGGCACTATAAAGACATCCTTATTCACACCACCTATAGCCACAAGGGGTCCTTAACATTTGATGATGTCACTATAACCCTGAAGAGTGGTTCCAGCAGGGCTCTAAATTAAATATTTTGATTGGTAGCACAACATAAACCAGAAAATACTTTTTTTGTTTTTTTTATTAATATGAGATTTAGCCTATATGAATTCTAGCTACTTCTGAAGCACATGTTGTGTCCTAGAAACGAATATGTAACCCTGTAAATACATTTGTTTATTATAAAAATCTCAAATGTTGATAAATATACCTTTCATTGAAATTAAAAAGTCATATGTTGAATATTAGGTTTCTACATCATGTAAAAACACTATTTTCTTATCGAAATGCATTGGATTGAAAGTAGTACACGGACTCTTTGAGAGTGTCAAGTTTATGATGCAGTAGCGGCTTGTGAATAGAGGGCGCTGGGGCGCCGCCCCCATCAAAATTCCAGAAATTTACATGTATACAAAAATGATATAAAAATAAAATAAAAATAAAAAATAAAATAGATTACTCATACGATGTGCCGGCTGGTAGTAAGAGCCTCAGCATTTAATAAAAACTGTCTTTAATCGGTTAACTATTTAGTATTTTATATGTTTTTCAATACGTTTCATGCGGTTTCATGGGCGAGGGACGCCGGACAAATGGATGTCTATCTGAGTCCATAAATCTTCGGGCAGCATGTGACCTGAAGCTGGTCTCTAATTGGTTTCTTAAAGATCCTCCCCCGGGCGCAGGTCGCTGCGTCCCTGGCGAATCAGAATTGGATACATGTTATTTTATCTAATCTGATTGGTTCTCGTCACCTGTCATTCAACTTTACGCTCTTGGCCACTACAGCGAGTGCGCGAGCGACACCGACACACCGTCACTCCGAGTCGCCAAAACCTTGCTTGGCTGATCACTTTCGTAGAGATAAATGGCAGCAGTTAAACCAAAGTGTCGGCACTGAAGTTTAGTGGACAACAACGGGGGTAAGAGACCTCAAACATCTATCTGAAAAATGCAAACGTCATGACAGTAGCCGCAGCCATCTTGATAATAGCATGAAACTAACGTTTTGGGCAGAGTTAGCATTGCTGAACAACTAGATGAAGGCTACAGTATTGGCATTAGAAGGTACAACGAAGAGGTGACAAAAAGTTCTCATTACCACCCAGGACCACAGCTGAAGCTGAGAGGTGCTTCTCAACCTTGAAAAGAATAAAAACTTTTCTCAGAAACACCATGACCCAGGAGAGGCTGAATGCACTGGCATTGCTGTCCATGGAAAAGAGACTTGTTACTGAGATGACTGACTTTAATCAGAGAGTCAATGAGACATTTGCTGGCCAGAAAGAAAGGAGAGCAACATGTACAGTGGGGAGAACAAGTATTTGATACACTGCCGATTTTGCAGGTTTTCCCACTTACAAAGCATGTAGAAGTCTGTAATTTTTATCATAGGTACACTTCAACTGTGAGAGATGGAATCTAAAACAAAAATCCAGAAAATCACATTGTATGATTTTTAAATAATTAATTAGCATTTTATTGCATGACATAAGTATTTGATCACCTACCAACCAGTAAGAATTCCGGCTCTCACAGACCTGTTAGTTTTTCTTTAAGAAGCCCTCCTGTTCTCCACTCATTACCTGTAATAACTGCACCTGTTTGAACTCATTACCTGTATAAAAGACACTTGTCCACACACTCAATCAAACAGACTCCAACCTCTCCACAATGGCCAAGACCAGAGAGCTGTGTAAGGACATCAGGGATACAATTGTAGACCTGCACAAGGCTGGGATGAGCTACAGGACAATAGGCAAGCAGCTTGGTGAGAAGGCAACAACTGTTGGCGCAATTATTAGAAAATGGAAGAAGTTCAAGATGACGGTCAATCTCCCTCGGTCTGGGGCACCATGCGAGATCTCACCTTGTGGGGCATCAATGATCATGAGGAAGGTGAGGGATCAGCCCAGAACTACATGGCAGGACCTGGTCAATGACCTGAAGAGAGCTGGGACCACAGTCTCAAAGAAAACCATTAGTAACACACTACGCCGTCATGGATTAAAATCCTGCAGCGCACGCAAGGTCCCCCTGCTCAAGCCAGCGCATATCCAGGCCCGTCTGAAGTTTGCCAATGACCATCTGGATGATCCAGAGGAGGAATGGGAGAAGGTCATGTGGTCTGATGAGACAAAAATAGAGCTTTTTGGTCTAAACTCCACTCGCCGTGTTTGGAGGAAGAAGAAGGATGAGTACAACCCCAAGAACACCATCCCAACCATGAAGCATGGAGGTGGAAACATCATTCTTTGGGGATGCTTTTCTGCAAAGGGGACAGGACGACTGCACCGTATTGAGGGGAGGATGGATGGGGCCATGTATCGCGAGATCTTGGCCAACAACCTCCTTCCCTCAGTAAGAGCATTGAAGATGGGTCGTGGCTGGGTCTTCCAGCATGACAACGACCCGAAACACACAGCCAGGACAACTAAGGAGTGGCTCCGTAAGAAGCATCTCAAGGTCCTGGAGTGGCCTAGCCAGTCTCCAGACCTGAACCCTATAGAACATCTTTGGAGGGAGCTAAAAATCCATATTGCCCAGCGACAGCCCTGAAACCTGAAGGATCTGTATGGAGGAGTGGGCCAAAATCCCTGCTGCAGTGTGTGAAAACCTGGTCAAGAACTACAGGAAACGTATGATCTCTGTAATTGCAAACAAAGGTTTCTGTACCAAATATTAAGTTCTGCTTTTCTTATGTATCAAATACTTATGTCATGCAATAAAATGCAAATTAATTACTTAAAAATCATACAATGTGATTTTCTGGATTTTTGTTTTAGATTCCGTCACTCACAGTTGAAGAGTACCTATGATAAAAATTACAGACTTCTACATGCTTTGTAAGTGGGAAAATCTGCAAAATCGGCAGTGTATCAAATACTTGTTCTCCCCACTGTATGTTCAAGTAGTCAACATGCTGTTGCTGTTTGTTTTTTTTGTTTGTTTTTCTCATTCAGTTATATGTGGGAAAGGAATGTGTAAAAAGATAAAAGTGCAGACACTGTTTTCTCTTTAATGCTTGAATGTATACTTTTGTCTGTATAATAAAAATTTGTTATAAAAAAATAAATAAAATAAAAAGTAGGCAACATGCTTTTTGGTACTGCATGCGCCCCCCCAAAAGAATTATCACCAGCCGTCACTGTTATGATGATGACATTAGTGATGGGACGTTCGGCTCTTTCTGCTCTTTTTACTGACTCAGATCTTTTCGATTCGTGCAGTACAAGTACAAGAACAACTATTTGGACTCATTTAATTAATTTGAGTCAGTAATGCCCAGGGCCCGGTTTCCCGATAGCGGTGGAATTTAGGCTTACGAGTGTTTCAACAATGCATCTTTCCTACAACGGCCGAAGAAGTAACCGTACGCTTCCCAAAACACCACACAGAGAGAACGTTCGCCAAATGCGTCACTGAAGCTTGTGCCGATACTGATAGGATCAGCGTTCTCCATTAAAATTGTGTCAACTTTCTCCATTCCAATCTCACGTTAACATTAGAATTATTCCACAATACTTACGACGGATCAGGTCCTAGAAATATATTATTACTTGTGGCTGCAAATATTTATTCTAATGCTTATCCTATATTAATCCACTAAATCAAGATTTTGCATATCAATGCGCAAATGTTAGGCTACACTTCATGAAATATATTGAGACAAATACCAGACAGTAGCCTACAAGCAGCAAAATATAACTCGATTGAACATGCAATGTATTTCAATATGATTGAAATAGGCCAATAGTCTAATCTATTTATATTTTAATGCAGTCATCTCAGTTTTAATTTGAAGCATATTTTTTATACATCTGGTTTGTATCAATTGCAAAGACGTTGGCAACTTTGTATTTGTAGTCAGCTTTGTTCTGAAGATATCGGTGGTCAGAGAGATGCGGACTGTGATTCTATGTTTAGCGGAGATCTTCTGTGTTTAAAGTGATGCTGGAGGGCAAAAAAAGCATCTAACAACGCACTTAGCTATCCTACGAGTGGTCTGAGCAGGCGTTAGATGGCGAGCGTTTTCAAGTGCAATGTTAATAACAATGGTTTTGGGAAACAGCTCAGAGATTTAACGATGTTCATACAAAGGTTGGTATTTGTTTCAATAGTTAATTGTTGACATTGTTCCAAAATGTTTTGCCTGTCAGCACTCAGGTTTTCAAGATATGTAACTTTCAAAATACATAAGTTATCCCTGTATGGTTTTTGGGAAACCAGGCCCAGAGCAAGCAGCAGTGATAAACTGAAAACTCGAAAGAGTCATGATTCTACAAGCCTCTAGATCACATGTCGTTCACCATAAGGGATTAATTGGAGTTGTCATTTGTGACTGAGATTTGTAAAAGTGTGCTTTAAACAATGTACATTTGTTGATTGTTAGGCATACAAATAAGATTATTTCTTGATACAGTTGCAACGAGGTCTAGTTGTGGCCGCAAACGACTAGATTGTGAATGACTCATGAAGGAATGCGTTGCTTGACTGCCACAAGGGTGATAAGTACTATCGTTTGCGAACTGCAGCGGCCCAATAGTTTTGTTCTCGAGTTCAAGTTCGTTGAGCAGAGACTGTGTGTATGTTTTGGTTCTACAAAGCTGTGTCCATCATACAATTCAATAATCAATTAATTGCCTTTATTCTTGCACCATGCGATCAATTACAAGTTCTAAACATGTCTTTTTCTTCTCTTTGCTGTTATTGCTGCCTGCAGCATGATTTATTTTACAGTTGTTTGGAGCATGTGTTCGGATCCACTGACCGGAGAAGCGTGTATTAATCCTGCTGTAGTCGCTGCGGCCAGCAGGTCAAATGAACGACAAAACGAATGAGTCACTCAGAGAAACTAATCATGACTCTCGAGTCAGTAAATAGAGTCAAAAATAACAAATCTTTCGCGAACTGCACATCACTGGACAACATGCAAGATATCTCTCATTCATTCACTGCTATGATCATGGACCTCCTGAAGAAGCTATTCCTTATCTTTTCTTTCTGTGCCCCCAAATGTTTGGATACACTGGTAAAGTTACCAGGGCCCAGTTTCCCAGCAGCGATGGAATTTAGGCTTAAGAGTGTTTTAACGATGCATCTTTCCTCAAACGGCCGAAGATGTCACATATGAGTTTCCCAATACACCAAGCAGAGAGAGCGTTCGCTAAGTGAGTCGTTGAGGCATGTGTCAATACTGACAGGATCGAAAGAAAGGCAGTCCTGCTCTCAGGTCAGCTTAACATTATATTTATTCCACAATACTGACCACGGACCAGTTCCTAGAGAGATATTATCACCTATGGCTGCAAATATTGAGACGGCTTATTTATCCATTGCTGGTTTGTAACAATTGCAAAAACCTTGACCACTTTGTATTTGTAGTCAACTTCATTTTGAATTTACGTCACAGAGAGACGTATAAACACTGTGATTCTATGTTTAGCAGAGACCTTCTCTGTATAAAGTGACGCGGGAGGACAAAAAAGCATCTAACGACGCACTGTTCTACAATTGTTCTGAGCAGGCGTTAGATTACGAGCGCCTTCAAGTGCAATGTTAATAACAATGGTACTCCTAAGAAGTTTCTAAAGATGAACTTAGCCTTAAGATGCTTTTGGGAAACCAGCTAGCTAACGAGGTAACAAACATGACTGAACAAGTTGTAAAACAAATACGGCCCGTGAGTAGTTTTAGAACGGCCAGAACAACAACAACATTGCAACGGTAATATGGTTCCGATCTTTTGAACTGTTTGTCTTAGAAACAAGTTGTTTTAGCTGTATTAATGACGCAAGCATGACGCTAACGAATCTGCACTCTGTAATCAATGGTACAGTGAAGCATTATCGTTACAATAATTATAATTAAAATATATACATAATAATATTGGATTCTTGGGTGGTCGCACTGTGCTCCCAAATTAAAACTCCATGTTCACACAGCAAAATATTTTGTTGCATATGCGACCAAATTGGATTCAAGTAGTACATTATGTGTCGTATGGCTGTCCCCATTTAGTCGACTGGTCGATTGTTTGGTTGATAAACTGTTGGTTGACCAAGATTTTTTTAGTCGAGCAGTGGCAAATATATTTAAAAAAAAATTATGGCACACGAGACACCTGTCTGATTCACACCTGTCTGAGAGGAGCAATCCATTGCGGAGGCCAGTATCACCAGTGGTACATTTACCTTTTATTCCCATAATTTCTAATCTACAATGTTTGATTGGTTACGGTAATTTCTGTTAATGCATTCAATATATTATTATTACAGTCTTACCGTTGTCATTGTAGAAGTGGACACGTTGCTTGCAGAGCGCACAACCTAGGCTACACTTGTGAGAAAAAGGTTTGGGTTTATTTAATTCCATTTATGAGTTGTCAATTTATTCATTGTCTTTTGTTTGGAGCGCTCCTGTCAATCTTGAGTAAAGACACACACCTGATTACGCTTAGAAGTAGGCCTAGGCTACCTGGACTGCTCGCAAATGTAGGCCTCTGAATGTGCCCATTTGGGGATCTCTGTCTTTACTCACCATCACTGTGTAGCTTTTCAAAGTAATGTTTTCTTCGCCTCAAATAGCAAGTAAACAAAGTCTATTTTTACAGTTCCTCAACATAGCCTATTTGAAAAATCTTTCTCACTTTCGATAACCGCTCAGCATGAATGAACAGGAAAAAAATGTCATGCTCTGATCCGGTGGAAACGTCATAAAATAAGCCTACCTTTTACTTCATATCCCTTGCGCAAATAGTCTACTGCTGTGTCTGTCTGTCCGGAGCTCACTGGTGTGGGAAACTCTGAGAGGATTGGGCTGGACCAAGTTAATAGTTGTTGTAGTAGTTGTAAAAAGAACAGACGACTCTCGGGCCAACCAATATTTTCTGGGGTAGGGGACAGCCCTAATGTGTAGGCTAGTCCAACAGGCCTGCAATCTACATTTGAGTCATTTAACAGACACTCCAGAGCAACTAGGGTTAAGTGCCTTACTCAAGGGCACATGACAGATTTAACACCTAGTCGGCTCGGGGATTCAAACCTGCAACCTTTCTGTTACTGGCCAAACACTCTTAACCGCTAGCTACCTGCCGCTATCTGTCCAGTATGTAGGCTAGTCCAACAGGCCTGCTATCTGTCCAGTATGTAGGCTAGTCCAACAGGCCTGCTATCTGTCCAGTATGTAGGCTAGTCCAACAAGCCTGCTATCTGTCCAGTATGTAGGCTAGTCCAACAGGCCTGCTATCTGTCCAGTATGTAGGCTAGTCCAACAGGCCTGCTATCTGTCCAGTATGTAGGCTAGTCCAACAGGCCTGCTATCTGTCCAGTATGTAGGCTAGTCCAACAGGCCTGCTATCTGTCCAGTATGTAGGCTAGTCCAACAGGCCTGCTATCTGTCCAGTATGTAGGCTAGTCCAACAGGCCTGCTAGCTGTCCAGTATGTAGGCTAGTCCAACAGGCCTGCTATCTGTATAGCAGGTTAGTCCGCTATGCCATCTTTAAGACAGATGAGGAAACACACTCAGCCTCCGCCATCTTGGCACAGTACGCTGTGGATGATTGATTGTGTGATTTAAGGATTTAATCCAATTTAAAGACGGCATGCTCTCCGCTCTGAGGTAAAATACAATCTACTGAGCATTCACTGTAAGAGGAGAGGGAGATGGAGAGGGAGAGGGAGACTGGTAGAAATGGTCTATTTTGAAAAGTGAAGCAGAGAGACAGACATGGAACACACACTTATAGAGCTGAATTGTTCTACAGGCGATTAGGTGTCAATACCCCTTTGCGTTATCAACTCTCTCTGTGTCTCATCCGTGACCAGTTCTATAGTTTAGTGCTTAAATATTGCATGGATAATTCACTTTTAATATTCACATGGATGTGGATTCACCAACTGGAAAAACACCTTTCATCTATGCTTAGACCATGTAGAAACAAAAGTGTGTGCGTGTGTATATACATGAGTGTCTACCAACCCCACCTCATATGAAAAACTCCATTATTCATATGGTAAAACAGACACATTCATACATAGTAACCTATGCTGCTCACACACATGTTCGCACTGCCTACTAATGCATTATTTACTATTAACACAAGCATCTCTCTCTCTTTCAAAAACACAAACACTGACTTTACTTGTGTGTCTGGAGTGAGTGTAGTCCTCCTAGTATGTGTATTATTCCAGTGTGCCTGTGTATATTATTCTTCAGTACTGATGGGAGTCGCTGACAATGTATAAAGCTGTATAGAGGCCACGCTTTACAGGGGCGACAAGGCTAGTGGTCCTGACCGTGGTTGACCGTAGGTGGTCCTGGTTAATATCCAGAGGGGGACCGCAGGTGGTGAGGGTTAACGAAGGCCGGGGCAGTGAGGTGAGGAAGGGATGCTAGGTTTAATTCCCACCATACACCTCCCTACTGATTGTGATTAATTACCCAGAGATTCACAGCCATACACACATACACACGCAGGGTTCTCCAGTTGTCTGTGTCTGTGTTCATTGTCTGGTGCCTGAGAATGACTAAGTGTAACCGTGCTCTTATGGTTACGGTCAATGTGGTCTTCAGTAAAAGGGAGATATCATTATACTCTTGGGTAAGTGTTTATTTTTACGCAATATTGGTAGAAATGTTAGTGAAATGGAGGGATGTATTCCTAAAGGAAATAGTAAGATGGCATCATAGTGGTAAAGACGGGTTAATCTGTGGACAGAGTCGATTTAAAATAAAATAAAAATCCAGCACTTGAAGAAAGAAGAAATTGGGAATATATGTATAATTATTTAACTACAGGTACCGTAGATGTGAGCGAAATAGCTTTATGTAGCAGTAGAAGTATTGGTGTCTGTTAGTTTAATCCAATCAGGGTAGGGATGGTACAGCAGCGTAGGGAAAAAAGTATAGAAAAAATAAATAAAGGGGATTAGAAATTAGGCAAACAATTAAATGTATAAAACCAATTAAAGCTGATAAATAAGAGAAGCAGTGACCATGTCCTACCTCGACCATTAGCGCACAACCTCCCACACAGGGCAACCACACCACCGTGTTCCGACACAAAGAAATCATTGAAGTCCAAGTTCCATTGAGGCGACTTTTTCATACTGAACAACTATTGACCTACTGTTGCCCTTTTCAAGCACAACTTATAAAGAATGCTTCTATGCATCTCTCAATGGGCAGAAGGCGAAGCGACAGTCACAGTGAATTGAGCCCCAGGGGATTCATTGTCTCACAGTCAGAGGCAAAGTGCTTCAATCTGAGGAGATGCACATTCAATCACAGGACAATTACGTGTCATTTATCGTGTCCAGCACCACACTGACACAACCGAGCATTAGTCAAGACTAACATGGGAAGAACACTCCTATTTAGTAGTGTGTGTCTGTTTGGGGTGGTGTGGGGGGGGGGGGGGGGTATGACTGCATCTGTGTGTGTGTCTTTGTGTGTGTTTGTGTGTCATGTAAGTTAAATTGGCGATCCTGTTCCAATCCCTATTGTCTTCAGAACTGGTCTCCCACAGGGGTGGATATTGTAGGATGTCATGTCAGTTCACCCTGCTCCGCTTACTGTATCATCACCACTGCAATCCTCGTCTACATAATATGACTGAATGAAGCCATAAGATCAACCACAGCCCACAACACACACACAACTCTGCTAAACATTATAATCCCTCAAAGAGAGAGCGAGAGAGAGAGAGAGAGAGAGAGAGACGAGTTTAAGCTTGGTCGTCAACCATCCAACAAACTGTCAGAGAGGATCTGTGTGTGTACAGCAGTAGTGAGCCTATACTACCAAGAACAAAAAAGCCCACAAAAGTCCCTGAAATAAAGAGCAATGCTAGGCTTAGTATTTCTTAGCGGGGATCTTTTATCCGTGGCAATACCATTCCGTCTCTGGAAGACCCATCGTCCCGACGATGGGTCCTAAATGGTGCCAATAATGGCCCTCTGCTCAGGTCCCCAGAGTCCTGCTTGTTAAAAAAAACATTCTCTGCTTGACTGAGGGCAGCCTGGAAGATAACGGCAGGCTGGAGCAGACTGGAGAGGGTAGGTTGAGGTGGAGTCTTATTCTTGTTCTTTTTTTGTTTTGACCATTTCACCATCTTCTGAGCATTTCCCCCAGCTTATATTTCAATACAGATGTAGGCTCTTAATGTTGTTGTCTCTTTTGTTGCTGATAATTTTCCTGCAGGAAATGCAGATGAGCTTCTTGATTTACATAAATTCACTGAAAACCCACATGAACACACAAATTGACAGTATTGATCTTCTTGTAGCCTACTTTTGGCCAACTAATAGCCTAACCACTGATCATGCAATATTATGGACTAAATGTTCAAATCCTGTTGTTGCAGGATTATTTCGCTGTGACAATATAGGTCGAATTAAGATCCTACATCTGTAGGTACCATGTTTATGCATATCAGGTAACATATTTTAAGTTATGAGCACACAGGCCCAACACACACACACACACACACACACACACACACACACACACACACACACACACACACACACACACACACACACACACACACACACACACACACACACACACACACACACACACAGCATGTACACACTTACCAGAGCAAGGTCACTGCCAATATTGTAAAAGTATGGATCTGTGCAAAAGTATTCTCTCCAGCTGCCCAAAAGGAGACCAGAGAAAGTGTTGGTTGCAGAATTATCTCTGTCCAGTCAGAGCAGAGCAAGGCTTTAAAGGCTTTTAAAAAACAATGTGTTTGTGTTCTGGAACAATAACTGGCCAACCAGAGAAGTCATGCTGTTTCATCTTTTAACTGACCAATAAGAACTCTCACTGCCCATATGCTCACCCTGCCCACTTCTCAGATTCCAGAAAGACAGACACACATGCACACATGCAGGCACACACACACACACACACACACACACACACACACAAATAAAGAGCCTTATTGAATGGGAGAGTCCTAAGGTAGAGCATGCAGTAGTCACTTGGGAGGGAGGGAGGAAGGGAGAGAGGTTTAATTTAACATGGCTTATCCTCATTACCTCTCTCTCTCTCTCCATTGCTCTTCTCTCCCCAATGTCCCACCACATATATCCCCATCCCTTCATTCCTCCATCCCTCCCCCAGTATCCCCCTAATCCCAGTAACTCTCTATCCGTCTGTCTGTGCTCCTGAGACTCCTCCAACCTATCTTGTTTGTCTGAAACCAATGCCCATTCAACTAAATCCCCAGACCATTCAAGCTCCAGCTCTCTAGCTCTCCATTCCACTCCTTCATATCTACAGTACCTCCCACCTTACATCCCCCTGCTGCAGCCCTCCACAGCCATAGTGAAGCACAAAACGAAACTACACAAAGTATCTCTCCTAATGCACACACACAATCCTGGGGAACATTGATTGTATTCTAGCATGTCTTTCTCTTGTCTACAGTACAGTATCTCTGCCCTGGGTCTCAGAGAGAAGAAAAGCCCCAGGTGGGGAGCAGGCCTGCTATCTCAGATGGGATCTTAATACAGGCTTTAGGTTAACAGAAACAGTATTAAGGGTGAGATGGGATGGTCTCTGTGTAGCAGGCTGGAGAGGGGAAGGCTACTGAAAATAGTTGTCCTTATTTTCCATTAGATGTACAGTAGATACACGTACACAGCAACGAGAACAAAAACACTGACTCTGCAGAATTAAACACCTTTCTCCTTTTATTTTATTTTATTTTAATAGGATCCCCATTAGCCGATACCTATGGGGACAGCTAGTCTTACTGGGGTCCGACACATAACAAAAATACATTACAGACAAAAGACTTTACAATTGACATTTAAAAACATGAACATGTAGTGTGTGTGTGTATGTGCATCTATCAGTTTCACAGTCAGTATAAGTCAGTAAATACACACAAAAAGTAGGTCACATCTCTTCCAGGGTATCGGAGTACAGGTAGGGCTGGGAGAAGAGCAGGAGGATGGAGGGAGGGAAGGGTGGTGGAGGGATAGGAGAGGGATAGAAAAGAGAGAGGGATGGATGGGGGGAGCTGCAGGCCTAGGAAGACAGCCAGAACAATGCCAGAGCCAAGAACAGGGCTGGGCCTGTGTTTGAGGAGGGCACACATGCATAGCATGCACACACACACACACAAAACACACACACACCACATGACGCAGGTGGAGCAGAACACAAGAGAGACACAATCACTGACGGTTCCATATGCACTTGGAGAGATTCCCATTCACAAATATCACACCTACACACACACACACACACAAATAAATACATACTAATGGCAAAAAAGCACACGCATCTCACCTAGATACATTATGGGGTTACATCAGCACACACAGACACAATATGGTTCAAAGGTCTCCATAAAGATGCAATACTGTCAGCAGTTCCAAAAGATCCATATAGAAGACAGACTACATGACATAACGCCTGTCACTGATGTGTTGATGTACTGTACACACACACAACTGCTCACCATAAGACACACTCAAATAACAGCCAGGTGCCTTCTCTTAATATAATTGCACTGAGACAGGCCAGAATCCAGAAAGACTCTCTGCCACCCAACGTCAGAGGCCCATGTTCCACACAGGCGCATCGTTTATGACCGTCCCCCTCTCCCGGGGGACTAATTTCCCCCCGACACGGACCACTGCAGCTGACAAAACAACGGAGCACATAGTTTCGCTTTAGGGTACGATGGCTTGAGATGAGAGTCAGACAGCTCTCTCTCTCTCTTTCCCTCTCTCTCTCTCTCCTCCCTGCTCTTTTTAGTAGAGCAGTGTTGTATATTTGAGAGGAGTTTTCACTGGCAAGATGACAGCTCAGGGCAAGGAAAACGGAGAGAGATGAAAATGCAACCGATAATACCTTGTGCGTGTGTTTGTATATATATATGCCATTTAGCAGACGGTTTTATCCCAAGCGACTTACAGTCATGCACACATACATTCTGGGTGGTACAAGGAATCAAACCCACAATTCAGCCGTTGCAAAGGCCATGCTCTACCAACTGAGCTACAGAGTCAATGTGCAGCGGGGGTACGAGGTAATTGAGGTAATATGTACATGTAGGTAGGGGTAAAAGTGACTAGGCAATCAGGATAGATAATAAACAAAAGAGAAGCAACGTATGTGAAGAGTGTGAGAGAGTGTGAAAGTGTGTCTATGTGTGAGTTTGTGTGTGTGTGGAATCAATATGCATGTGTGTGTCTTTTGTATGTGTGAGCGTATGTAGTATGACTTGTGTGTGTGTGTGTGTATATGTGTGTTAGAGTGTCAGTTTAGTGTGAGTGCATGGGTAGAGTCCAGTGAGTGTGCATAGAGCCGGAGCAGGAGAGTCAGTGCAAATAAAAAGGGGGTCAATGAAAATAGTCAGGGTAGCCATTTGATTAACTGTTCAGCAGTCTTATGGCTTGGGGGCAGAAGCTGTTCAGGAGCCTTTTGGTCCCAGACTTGGTGCTCCGGTACCGATTGCCATGCGGTAGAAGAGAGAACAGTCTAAGACTTGAGTGGCTGGATTCATTGTGCTCCTGAACAATTGCGCTATTTTGTGTGTTTTTTTGCACTTATCTTAACTTTTTTTGTACATAATGTTTCCTCCATCATTTCCTATGACCGAAAATACCTTCTTGACATCAGAACGGTGATCAGAACAGCAATCTATGACATGCTTTGAAAGGCTGGTCATGGCTCACATCAACACCATCATCCCAGACACCCTGGACCCACTCCAATTTGCATACCACTCCAACAGATCCACAGACGATGCAATCTCTATTACACTCCACACTGCCCTTTCCCACCTGGACAAAAGGAACACGTACGTGAAAACGCTGTTCATTGACTACAGCTCAACGTTCAACACCTTAGTGCCCCCCACGCTCATCACCAAGCTAAGGAACCCTGGGACTGAACCCCTCCCTCTGCCTGAAGGGCCACCCCCAGGTGGTGAGGGTAGGAAAAAACACATCTGCCATGCGGACCCTCAACACGGGGGCCCCTCAGGGGTGCATGCTCAGTCCCCTCCTGTACTCATGACTGCGTGGCCACGCACGGCTCGCACACCATCATTGAGTTTACAGATGACACAACAGTGGTAGGCCTGATTACCGACGACAATGAGCAGCCTATAGGGAGGAGGTCAGACAAAAACCCCTCCCTCAACGTCAGCATGACAAAGGAGCTGATCGTGGACTACAGGAGACAGAGGGCCGAGCACGCCCCCATTCAAATTCGACGGGGCTGTAGTGGAGCGGGTCGAGAGCTTCAAGTTCCTCGGTGTCCACATCACTAAGGACCTATCATGGTTCAAACACACCAACACAGTTGTGAAGAGGGCACGACAACACCTCTTCCCCCACAGGAGGCTGAAAAGATTTGGCATGGGCCCTCAGATCTTCAGAAAGTTCTACAGCTGCACCATTGATAGCATCTTGAGTGGCTGCATCACCGCCTGGTACGACAACTGCTTGTCATCCGACCGCAAGGTGCTACAGAGGGTAGTGCATACGGCCTAGTACATCACTGGGGCCGAACTCCCTGCCAAGTCTCTAAAATTGTCAAAGACTCCAGCAGTCAACAACCCATAGTGACAGTTGGGGAAAGTATTCCTTTACAACTGGTATGGTGTTGCGTCTGTGTGTTATGACAAGGCTGGTGGCATCAGGCAGGTGCAGCAGTGAGAAAACTAATAAGGATAACAGTGGAGATGTGATAGAGCCGGGTTGTTTTGGAGCAGAGACGTGATCATGGGAGAAATAACAGACATAAAGTCGACACATTCTCTCCCCTGATAGGAGCAGCAGTCACCCTCACTTAGCTGAGCTCCGGGGAGGGTTGAAACCACCGCTCCTTCTGCCAGATAAGCACTTGACATTCTCTTAGCGTTAGCATCAGCCCTGTGTGTGTGTGTGTCTGAGAGAGAGAGAGAGCTGTAGCCAGTAGAGCTAATAAAAGGCCTTTATGTGTTGCTATGAAACTGGCAAATGAAAACAAGCTCTATTACCACCATTCTCTTTCATCCCCTATCTATCTACATACCATATCCTATTCTCTCTCACTACCTCACCCCCTTTCTCCTCTCCTCACACCCCACTGACTCCTCCTCACCCCTGTACCTTCTCATTGCCTCCTAAACCCATACCCATTTTAATTTCCTTATTCCTCTCTTCTCACCTTTAACCTCTACTACCAGTGAATAAAACAACACTGGAGTGAATGTGTTTGGGTTTGAGGCTGACTTTGACTGGTTGAGACTGACCACGACTGGCCCGGCTTTCATTTGTTTAATATGCTGACAGCTGTCAGCTACACTATCACAGAGAGAGAGAAAGAGAGAGAGAGGGGGGGGGGGGAATAGAGAGAAAGAGAGAGAGAGAAAGAGAGAGAGACACTCTCTCAATGTATGTGGTAAGACTTTCCATGCCAAAAAAATATATTTGAGAGAGAGAGAGTGTGTGTGTGTGTGTTTGTGTGTGTGTGTGTGTGTGTGTGTGTGTGTGAAAGAGAAAGTATAAAGTGGGAGCAGAGAGAGATGTCTCCCTCTGAGGAGAGATGTCTCCCTCTGTGTGTCTGAGAATGACATTGTCAGCTGGGTTATCAGGGGAGATATCTGTAGAGCTGGGCTCAGCCATCAGTATTCACACCAGAACATCTGAGGAGCTAGAGAGAGAGATGGGGAGGAGTGGGAAAGACAGAGAGCGAGAGAGGGGGGGAGAGAGAGAGTTAATAGATGAGAAAGGAGGAGTGGGGGAGAGAGAGCAAATAGATGAGAGAAGAGAGCCATACAGAGAGAGACAGAGAGCAGGATTGAGAGAGAAAGAAGAGAAGGGGTGGGAGAAAGAGGGGAAGAGGAATGGAAAATGAGCAAAGAGCCGAGAAAAGAGGGGAGGACAGGAAAATACCATACAAATGATGTAACAGTATATCATTATGTGGCAGAAGTGTCAGCTTGAATAGAACAGACACCATTGGAGACCCTCAAAAGGATTTGTGATCCTCCATGTTTTAAGTATACTCTCAGTCTCCTAAACTACAGTTACTACATGCCAGAGCCCCAATGTGCAAGATGAACCATGATTTATCTGTCTTGTTCCAGTCAATCAAATAGTGTTCTCACCCTCTGGCCTATTGTTGTTTTATTAACAATCAATATGATGAGGAGGAGATGGTTATTTGAAGCACGACTTCTAGAGGAAGTAAATACCAATTGTGCAATGGTGAACAATACAGAGACCATAGGGGGTGAAGGCACACACACACACACACACACACACACACACACACACACACACAGAAGCTATTGGAGGTGGGCAATTCTTCCTCTCTCTCTCTCTCTCTCTCTCTCTCTCTCTCTCTCTCTCTTTAAATATATATATTTATATATATATATATATCTCTCTCTGTCTATCACTCTCTCTATATATACAGTATATATATATATATATATATATATATATATATATATATATATATATATATATACTGTTGAAGTCGGAAGTTTACCTACACTTAGGTTGAAGTCAAACTATAGTTTTGGCAAGTCAGTTAGGACATCTACTTTGTGCATGACACAAGTAATTCTTCCAACATTTGTTTACAGACAGATTATTTCACTTATAATTCACTATATCACAATTCCAGCGGGTCAGAAGTTTACATATACTAAGTTGACTGCCTTTAAACAGCTTGGAAATAGAAGCTTCTGATAGGCTAATTGACATAATTTGAGTCAATTGGAGGTGTACCTGTGGATGTATTTCAAGGCCTACCTTCAAACTCAGTGCCTCTTTGCTCGACATCATGGATAAATCAAAAGAAATCAGCCAAGACCTCAGAAGATTTTTTTTGACCTCCACAAGTCTGGTTCATCCTTGGGAGCAATTTCCAAACGCCTGAAGGTACCACGTTCATCTGTACAAACAATAGTACACAAGTATAAACACCATGGGACCACGCAGCCATCATACTGCTCAGGAAGGAGACGCGTTCCGTCTCCTAGAGATGAACGTACTTGAACAGCCAGCAGAGTGAAAAGTGCAAATCAATCCCAGAACAACAGCAAATGAACTTGTGAAGATGCTGGATGAAACAGGTACAAAAGTATCTATATCCACAGTAAAACAAGTCCTATATCGACATAACCTGAAAGGCCGCTCAGCAAGGAAGAATCCACTGCTCCAAAACCGTCATAAAAAAGCCAGACTACGGTTTGCAACTGCACATGGGGATAAAGATCGTACTTTTTGGAGAAATGTCCTCTGGTCTGGTCTGGCCATAATGACCATCGTTATGTTTGGAGGAAAAAGGGGGAGGCTTGCAAGCCGAAGAACACCATCCCAACCTTGAAGCACGGGGGTGGCAGCATCATGTTGTGGTGATCCTAACTGACCTAAAACAGGGATTTTTTTACTAGGATTAAATGTCAGGAATTGTGAAAAACTGAGCTTAAATGTATTTGGCTAAGGTGTATGTAAACTTTTGACTTCAATTGTATATCTCTCACCAACGTTTTTGTTGTGAGTGTTACATTTGGCACGGTTTGGTGGTGCTCTGTCCTCTCTCTCTCTCACACACACACACACACACACACACACACACACACACACACACACACACACACACACACACACACACACACACACACACACACACACACACCACACACCACACACAGCTTTGACCTTTCATCCATCTGTGCAGAAAACCCCACTGTGATGATCTGAAGGTTCATCAGAGATTATAGAGCCATGACAGATGACATAATATCACCCCTAACACGCCCTCCACAGTCACCTCTGTGTGTGTGTGTGTGTGTGTGTGTGTGTGTGTGTGTGTGTGTGTGTGTGTGTGTGTGTGTGTGTGTGTGTGTGTGTGTGTGATTTAAACATGGTCCTCGTCATGCCCCCCTATGACCATCCAGCAGCTCCCTCACATCAGAATAATTTTTTTTTTTTTAAACACATTTAATCGACTGAGCGCCTCCTTGGCAGTTTCCGTCTGGTGAGTGCTGCGTGACATCTCCTAATTTACAAATATCAATCTTCCACAGCAGGAGCAGAGCTGGCAAGCTCCTCACGCGGGTCCCCCGTGAAAATGCTTCCCATCAAAACAATGCCATCAAAACGTGCCAAAATGTATCACTCACATCAAAAACGTAAACAGCAACATCAAAAGATTAAACCGCCACTGTCATCAAAGCTCCCGGTCCGAGTTCCGGCGAAGGGAGAGCGAGGCTTCTAAGAGGTTTCCCTCTCTTTCGAGCTAGGTGTCAACGGCTGAGGTAAAACTGGATGTTGATGCTTTTAGCTTTTAGGTAGCTAAAGGGCTAAACAATGCCTTGGAACATGTTACCCATATGTGTGGCTCTAGCAGGCGTGGCGCAGCCTGAGGGCAGGAACAGCGAACAGACAGATAGATATTAACACCAAAGGCACCAATCTGCTCTGTAATCTAATCAGGCCTTTCCCTGAGCGTGTTCTCCTCATTACCGAGTCCTCTTCCTCCCTGCTTTTAACCGCGCAGCCCTGCTTTTCCGGACCCACCGAGTTATTGATACATTTCACCACCTCAAAGTGGTCCCCAGGAAGCAACGAGTCGGCGGGGCGGGCTGATTCAATCAATGGAAAACGCACAGATCATTCATTAAATTCAAGGCCTCATTCAATTCAAGGATTACGCGTAGACATACCTTGGCTTAATTCTCCGCGGAGAGTTTTCTCTGAGGGCTGCTACGGTAACATAATCATGATGTAGTGTTTAGAATCCAAGCTGTGCTTTCTCAGGGGGAAAGTCAAGCAGGAAAAGGTCTCAAAAGGAGCACGCTCGCGGACCCTTTTGAGAATCCCCTCGTGTTCCCTCACACACATACACACTCTGACGTCGCGAGTAACAGAGAAATTGAGCAGTTGACAAAATGTCAGAGACATGCCGAACTACTCTCCTCTCTGTTGAGAAACTTGGCATTCCTGGTGTTATGTGTATCTTCTCTGCCTCCATAGAGGTCTGCTTGCCCTCACTGTAATGCAATACCTGGGTGTACCAGGACCACTTCATGATAACAGATGAATGGCTTTTTAACAGCCCTCAGTACACACATAAAGGCGGCCATATAAAGCAATCAAAAGCTAATGCAGGGAAGGGGATGTTGGAAAATGAATTAAAGGGAAACCCACGGGGAGTGCTGTATATGGCCCCACGGGAGAGATGGCGCTTCACTAGGATGCCGGTGGTAGGCTGGAGGAAATGTGCATTGACTCACTTGGGTCTACAGGAGAGGGGAGTTGCTACACAAAGTGTAGGCCTATGGAATAACAGACACAGGTAGTCTATGTTGAATTGATCCTTATATTACTTCAATAATCATTTATATTTTCCAAGTTGGCAAGTATTCACATTGAAAAAAACTCCACACACTTTACATATATTATTATGCCTGCTGTAAGCCACACCACAGACAGTGACATGTGTGTAATGTAGGCTAACTCTGCAATTTATGATTGGCTGAGTCAGTCTTTCCATTGGTACGTTGTTGTGTGACCTGTTTTGACCTACTGTATCACTACGCCTTTGAGGAGAGCGCGAGCCAACGAGACGGAGCTGTCCATTTAAGCACCACGCGGCGGCAACGCAAGTCACTAACAAACTACAGTCGTGGCCAAAGGTTTTGAGAATGACACGTAGTGTAGTATTGGTCTCCACAAAGTTTGCTGCCTCAGTGTTGATGATGGCAATTTGCATATACTCGAGAATGTCATGAAGAGTGATCAGATGAATTGCAATTATTTGCAAAGTCCCTCTTTGCCATGAAAATGAACTTAATCCCCAAAAAACATTTCCACTGCATTTCAGCCCTGCCACAAAAGGACTAGCTGCCATCATGTCAGTGATTGTCTCGTTAACACAGGTGAGAGTGTTGACGAGGACAAGGCTGGAGATCACTCTGTCATGCTGATTGAGTCAGAATAACAGGCTGGAAGCTTTAAAAGGAGGGTGGTGCTTGAAATCATTGTTCTTCCACTGTCAACCATGGTTACCTGCAAGGAAACATGTGCCGTCATCATTGCTTTGCACAAAAAGGGCTTCACAGGCAAGGATATTGCTGCTGGTAAGATTACACCTAAATCAACCATTTATCGGATCATCAAGAACTTCAAGGAGAGAGGTTCAATTGTTGTGAAGAAGGCGTCAGGGCGCATAAGAAAGTCCAGCAAGCGCCAGGACCGTCTCCTAAAGTTGATTCAGCTGCGGAATCGGGGCACCACCAGTGCAGAGCTTGCTCAGGAATGGCAGCAGGCAGGTGTGAGTGCATCTGCATGCACAGTGAGGCAAACACATTTGGAGGATGGCCTGGTGTCAAGAAGGGCAGCAAAGAAGCCACTTCTCTCCAGGAAAAACATTAGGGACAGACTGATATTCTGCAAAAGGTACAGGGATTGGACTGCTGAGGACTGGGGTAGAGTCATTTTCTCTGATGAATCCCCTTTCCGATTGTTTGGGCCATCCGGAAAACACCTTGTCCGGAGAAGACAAGGTGAGCGCTACCATCAGTCCTGTGTCATGCCAACAGTAAAGCATCCTCAGACCATTTTGCATAAGAACACAGCCATTAATAAATAATGGTACCAACACATCCTCCGAGAGCAACTTCTCCCAACCATTGGTGATGACCAATGCCTTTTCCAGCATGATGGAGCACCTTGCCATAAGGCAAAAGTGATAACTAAGTGGCTCGGGGAACAAAACATCGACATTTTGGGTCCATGGCCAGGAAACTCCCCAGACCTTAATCCCATTGAGAACTTGTGGTCGATCCTCAAGAGGCGGGTGGACAAACAAAAACCCACAACTTCTGACAATCTCCAAGCATCGATTATGCAAGAATGGCCTGCCATCAGTCAGGATGTGGCCCAGAAATTATTTGACAGCATGCCAGGGCGGATTACAGAGGTCTTGAAAGAGAAGGGTCAACACTACAAATATTGACTCTTTGCATAAACTGAATGTCATTGTCAATGAAAGCCTTTGACACTTATGGAATACTTGTAATATTACTTCAGTGTACCATAGTAACTACTGACATAAAGATCTAATAACACTGAAGCAGCAAACTTTGTGGAGACCAATACTTGTGTCATTCTCAAAACTTTTGGCCACGACTGTACACAGCATTTGCAATTTGGAACACCAGTGGCTTTCCATAGCCTCCCTACACATACCGCTTAGCCCCCTCAGTTGAAACTTGTGTCCGCTTAGTTTTAGTTTTATATTCCTATTTAAAAACGTTAAAAATATTGAAAGACAGGTTGGCGCAAAATCTGTATCACCACTGCACTGCGCTGTCGGCACAGTGAACAGAGCGTCCGCGGTATGTGTAGGGAGGCTATGGAAAGTCACTGGGGTTGTTATGTAGGACTCCTTTTGGTTTCCATAAAACGCGGGGGGTAACACTTGTCATCTGTTGTAGGCTAAGTGAATAACGTGATATGCCACCACATGAAATATTTTATTTCGATTTAAAAGGGCGGGGTCAAGTTTACCATTGAAGCTGCTTCACTCAACTCTGCCTCACGCTCCACCACTACAGAGTTTAGTTAGCTTCTTAGCTAGCTGTAAAAAGTATTAGTGTTAGCCTTAGCTTAATTAGCTAGCTCAAACCAGCTACCTCTGCCACTGCCATGATGGATATCAGAAAATGGCTTTGCCAAAGTACCCAAACAAAGCCAAAAGGAGAAGGAGAGCGATGAGCAGTAGCAGCAGAATCAAACAACCGAGGCCGCCGCCAATCCCAACAGCGATGATGCTGCCGAGCTCCAGCTACCTCTGCAGGTAGCTGGTTTTTTTTTTTTTTTTTTTTTTTTTTTTTGCACTCCAGATATCCTGTATTTCTATACTTTTTCATACTGCCGCTCTATGTATCATGTACCGTGTATCTGTCTTTTGTGTACTTTCGTTGTGGCATTTTGCACCTGCCCTGTGTTTTTGTTGTAGCTGCTTGATAATAAAATTTCCCCCCCGGGGGATCAATAAAGTACCTATCTATCTATCTATCTATCTATCTATCTATCTATCTATCTATCTATCTATCTATCTATCTATCTATCTATCTATCTATCTATCTATCTATCTATCTATCTATCTATCTATCTATCTATCTATCTATCTATCTATCTATCTATCTATCTATCTATCTATGCAGAGCCTACCCACCCTTGCTCAAGCGCCGCCAGGATAATGGCTCCACAGCCCCCTCCACCTCTGACTGTTCCTGAAGATCTTGGAACAGAGGAACCAGCCCAGGTTAGCCTAGAATCCTACCCTAGCTGCAGGTTTTCTGTTCAATAACTTTAATATAATAGCAACTGGTTCATAGGAAGAGAGTGGCTGGAATACTCGGTTACTGCAGAATTCAATATAATTCCAACGCAAGAACCCAAATGATGCCCCTGGGTATAGCTACATATTGGTATGTTTCATCATAGAAATAGATACATTCTATTATGCTTTTCTTGGTAGCATATTGGTTTGTGTGTTTGATAATGAAACTGTACGTATTGGAAACGTGTTTATTGTAGGATGGCATTGCTTAATTGATTATGTGGACGGAATTTGATCCACAGAAGTGTATTGTGCCATATCGCAATGTGTTGCTGTACTCATCAGCGGCATGGTTTTCCATGTTTGAAGCCTAGGCCTATTTGTTTGGCAAGACAGCTGTGTAGTAGGGCTGCAGGCTATGTTTTGGTTATTTGGATCTCCATTCGCCTTTTGTTTACTGTTAATGTAACTAGCCTAAATATATATTGTGTCATGCCGATCTGACATTTAATTTACTAGGCCTACTTTCTACTGCTGTTTTGTTCTGTTCGCATTTATTTTTTTATTCGCATTCGCAGTTGTGATGTTATTATAAGCCAAACTGCTATTCTATATTTTTGTTTACATGCATAATTAACTAAGCTACTACTTTCAGTATTATTTTGGTAAGGCAGCTGTGTGTACGGCTGCATTCACATACAGTAGGCTGTTTGTAATAGTTGAATTGCCCTATCTATCTTGTAGCCTAAATTCATTTCCAAAACGGCCATTGTGATGGGCACTGTCCATTGTGATGATACAGCGCAGCGGAGATTTCGTGCCAACCTGTCACTTCAAAAACACTTAATCAGTGGTCTCGTAGTCTCTGCATTTGAACTTCATGTTTAATGTCGTATATCGTGATATAAGCAGAATTCAATATATTTCCAATGCAAGAACCCCCACAAAATTGTGCCCCCTTACCAGTGACGGCTGGTGATAATTATTTTTGGGGGGCGCATGCAGTACATGTTTTTATTATACAGACAAAAGTATAAATTCAAGCATTAAAGAGAAAACAGTGTCTGCACTTTTATCTTTTTACACATTCCTTTCCCACATATAACTGAATGAGAAAAAAAAAACAAAAAAAAAACAAACAGCAACAACAGAGTAGCAAGTTGACTACTTGAACATACATGTTGCTCTCCTTTCTTTCTGGCCAGCAAATTTCTCAATGACTCTCTGATTAAAGTCAGTCATCTCAGTAACAAGTCTCTTTTCCATGGACAGCAATGCCAGTGCATTCAGCCTCTCCTGGGTCATGGTGTTTCTGAGAAAAGCCGGCACATCGTATGAGTAATCTATTTTATTTTTTATTTCATTTTTATATCATTTTTGTATACATGTAAATTTCTGGAATTTTGATGGGGGCGGCGCCCCAGCGCCCTCTATTCACAAGCCGCTACTGCCCCTTACTCACTTTATCCTGGTGCTGGGTCTGCCTTACCTGCATTTCAGCACAACTGAACAGGACATTTTGACTCAAGAAATCTTTTAAATCGCGTGGTGTTGTCACGCAGAGTCTCGCAGAGTAAAAAAGACGTGGGAAGGGCCTCATTATCATATTTCCCAGCATGTTTTGTTGCAGGTTGAATTTTTAAAATACTTTGTTTTAATATCTATCTTTTCTAATTGATTGATTGATTAATTGATGTTATACTTCACAAAGATAAATAACTGACAATTTTCTAAACTAATCAAATCTGTAAGGGGTTGGCCTTATTGCACCCATTACTGAAATAGTTGTTCCAGTTTAGATGGTTTAGGTAGTCTATTATTATTATTAATTGAATTACAATAGCAGTAATTCTGTGTAGGTTGTAAGTGATAAACTATTCTAGTTTTTGGATATCCTTTCTCTGGCTGGTTTACGATAGGAATTACGTCACAAACCACCGTATTGTGACGTGCAGGTCTGATGTGACCCATGAGTAGCGATGGGAAACCAAGGCTTTCTGAAGGTTTCGGCGCTTTCACCAAATTGTGCCGAGAAACGGTTAATTACTCTGAGCTTCATTATCTGTTCACAATGCACATTAATGACATCTGGTGGTCAGAAATAAAAAGCAGCGCGTGGTTACCAGATATTTAAAAAAAACACATCAGTCATAGCAAGTAAAACGTATCTAGAACCGTTACTGGGAATGTTGTTGTTGTAGTTAAGGATACATTGGTCTTCAAACTATCCTGTATTTGTCACAAGACACCATTTGCCCATCTCTGGCTAGTGCAATGTACGGTACTATAATATTCACAGCATCTTGCCACCAGCTTCCTGTAAGATACTGGAAAATCCTGATCAATGACACATTACAATACTGTCAAATTAGCATACTATACTTTAAGTACATGCTAATGTAATCATGTTGGTATTTTACAGTAATTACATGGGATTAGTGCAAGCAGGTAGGTATTTGTATATTACAGTATATTTATGAATATTTCGTGTTTTATATCACTTGCAATTCTAGAGGCCTATACGAAGGCTTCCCATTAAAGGTTTAAGACCCGCTGTCACTGATCTGTTCCATATATATATTAAATTGCTAGTGCACTACTACCACATATCAGTTAAATTGGTACAGCATTCTTACTAACAGGTGCAACAAATATAGCCACTAACAAGGCACGCAGCAAAATGTGTTAATGAGCCACAACAATACCATGCACCCACAAAAGGATTTTGGCACCCCAAAATTACAGTATAGTACTCTATTTTGTGGGGATGGTACTGAATTACAGTAAATGACTGTACGTTTACAAGAAAAGGTTTTTAGACTACAAAAATACACTATGGTACTGAATTACAGTAAATTACTGGCAGCATAGTAGTCAGTATGTTACTGTAGATTCACAGGACATTTTTTATATATTTTTTATATATCGTATGGTACTGTATTCTGTGGGGTACAGCATTCTCACTAATGGATGCAACAAATATAACGTCTTACAAGGCACACCTCAAAAGATATTAATGAGCCAGAGAATATTTCACTGCCCACAACCATTTCCCACAATGCACCATAATTCAAAGTATGCTGCTGTAAATATACAGCAAAACAGGTAATACAGTACTTACTGTACAGCAATTGCTGTAATTTTACAGCAGTGTAGTGGAACGCTATTGAGACCCCATAATGCATTGCTCTTTACAGTACTGAACCACAGATAGAACAATGAGACAGATATTTCACCGGATGTATAAATGTGAAACATCCGCTTGGAGTTTCCACTTACTACCAAATATGGTAGTGAGAGGAAGTCCAGTTGCCGGCAGTGGGAGAAGGTGGAATGAGATGGTCCAACATTCTGCACATTTCCCTCATCTTTGAAACATTTGATGTTCCCAAAACTGAAATATGTTGCTAACAGAGTAGACAAAGTTTTGTACACTATACTATTGCCTAAGTTTTTTTTATTGTGTTGTTTGGAAGGATTGCAAAGGCAAATTGAGTTATTGCACACACGCACTTCACAGAGTAGGCGTTCCCTAGTGGAAATATGCTCGCGCATGCTAGAATCCCCCAATAGGATCTAGCTAGCTCTGCCCACCTCCATGCTTGTTCTGCCCACTATGACTAATTTGTTCCAATTTTAATCGACGTACTGTGGTCTATCTTGGTTTAGTTATACAAATCTTTGACTGAACTGTAATATTGAATACATTTGTTCATGTGTTTGAAAAGTGTTACAGTGAATTTACATGTTCTGGTGTTTACAATCTAAACACTGTGACACTTTTTCATTGAAATTCTAAATGTCTTGATGCATTTAAAAGGTGTTACAGAAAAGTGTTTTGTTATGTGTTCAAATCCTAAACACTTGGTTTTACAGTGTATTCATTGTGTATTCAGTCATGAGGCTCACTATTCATTCTAATTGATACGCAGTTCCCGAAATAGAATAATCGTCAATCAACCACCCTAATCCCTGAGTCATAGGTCTCCTGTCCGCACTGTTCCCCCCGGGGTTGCGCTGTTTTTCCCCCAGGGACAAGTTTAACCACACGGCGATTACCCACGTTGAGACTCGTGTACAGAAGGTTGGGAAACGACAGAGTGGCGTGTATACAGACCTCTCTGCGTGTAGGCCTACTGTACACAACCACCATCTAGACTTTTATACAGCAGCAGAGAGCTGACCCAATCTTAACAATTCTCGACCATAGAATCACCCCCATACCGGCCATGGACTAGCCTCCATCGGAAACTTTAGCGTCGTGTGTCATCCCACTGGGCACACACTGGTTGAATCAACATTGTGTCAACGTCATTTAATTGAAATTACGTTGAACCAACGTAAAAATAGACGTTGAATTGACGTATGTGCCCAGTGGGATGCGTCGCAACACCTCAGTAAAATATTAAATTTGAATACTTGATAGCCTATTCACCCGGTAAACTGCATATTACCATACAATTAAAATGCGTAAGTAGCCTAGCCCCCCCCCCACACACACACACACACACACTGACACACACGTTTACACGCACGCACAAATACTGAGCATGCACGCGCGGGTACACACACGGACACAGACACACAAGCTCACACAGAGATAGAAAGAGAGGTAGAGAGCGATAGAGAGGTAGAGAGCGAGAGAGAGACAGCGAGCGAGAGAGAGAGAGAGAAAGACTAATGCCACTGACAAAAAAAGTTGTTATTGCTCTTGTGTAACAAACACACAAACAAAAGCTTTTAATCGCCTGAAACATGCCCCGTTTGTATACAGTACCCAAAGGCAGGATTCAGCATATGGCTTACCAGGGGAAAAGCTGCCGCCTCGTTTACCTTTATCTAAATCCTCTCACTGAGCAGGCGGGCCAATATGTGAGACTGCACTGCAGTGGATCTCTATAGGTCCTCTACCATCCCCACACTGGAGCTCTTCTTTCTATAAGCCATAGCAACCTACATCAGTCACATACATGATGGCATTAATTGTGTAATGGTTTTTCTAAGAAAACAACAAACGGGAAATCATGTTAGCCACCAGAGAAAGCAGTCTTCTATTCCACAGTCTGTCTGAATGTCTGTCTGGTTGTTCTGAACGACCCAGATCGCCCCATTTCCCCGTGAAGCCTGCTAATTGCAATCTGCTTCAACAGCGGCAGGTGCTCAACTTCACACAGCCATTCTCCGGTCTGTCACAGTCACGACCGTCACAGACCGGCCGTGTGCGTCCATATGGATAAATATTACGCCCCATACACTGTGATTTACTGAAATCCTTTCAGAATCAGAATAACTGCTGCAACTTCATATATAATTCCACCGTCCATCGGAAACCAAACTCAATGACAGACCCGATCAATGTGTTGCAGCAATCAAACAAAGTAGCAATGTAATTTAGGGCCAACCAACTTTATCAAACGGCCAGGAGTGGTATAGGCTGCCTGCGACAAGAGACAGAGAGCAGATGGGAAATTGGCTTACCTTCAAATTGCTTTACAAAATGGTCCAATAGCGTTCGTCAGTCAGTGGGGAAAGCTTTGGACATCACAGCGACAGACCAGCCAGAGAGAACATGTTTCCATGGAGTGTCAGGGTGCCACTGAATAACTGTATTTCAGCCAGATCACCCATTCAGGCGATAGCCGCGGCGGTATAAACGGCAGTTTAATCCAAAGAGAAATATGTGGATCTTGTTTCTGTTCTCATATAGACGAAAAAGTGTCAAGCTCCCCCAATAAACTGAAGTGAATTTGCGCGTGAGACAGAGCTCGAAGAAAATGGGGTTTATATAGAAAAAAAATAACGAAATTATTATGACCAACTACAAAATATAACATATACAAAACGAACGGGGGGCAATGGAAGCGTGTAGCCTACTGAACTCCCCCCCTAAATCTGCCTGCTCACTTTGCGCCAAGAGGTTCGATCAGGAATTCTCCCGAGGGTGCCCGACCATCCCAAACGCACCAGTGCGCACTCCGCTAAGCCGCACCACGCCGCAGACTGGAAAGTAAATGTATGTATATAATCGCAAGTATCCTGTATTTCCAGATCCGATGGGGGGGGGGGGGGGGGGGGTTCCTCCACAGCCTCGCTATGTGGATGCGATGCTCATAGCCTGCGCTCCTTAGAGGGAATTCTCCCCGGCCCTAGTGCCTTCTCGCGCCACGAGTCGCCGCGTTCAACAAGCGCCTGGAAACACCTGAATTCTACCTTAACGTAAGTCCTACTCACCGATTTGAAGGAGTAAATTACTTTAAGAAGAGGATTAAACAATTTGTGGGAAGGCTGGTAATTTTAAAACTCAAAGCGAATGTGTTATAATTAGACTCGATAGCGCAAGAGGGCCATGTGGCGAGCCATCCACCTGCGGAGAGAGAGAAAGAGAGAGAGAGAGAGAGAGAGAGAGTGAGCTCGGGAGAGAGAGAGAGAGCGAGATACTATTTTACTAGAGGCGCGAGTTCCTTTCTTCTGCCCGCCACCAGAACTATGTGCGCGAGGAGCAGGATGGGAGAGAGGGCAGCTTGCCATCACACGGATGCAGTAGAAAGGAGTTTGGCGCGCGCCTCCCTGGCCAGTAAATTAAATGGATGCTAGCCAAACTATAACAATCTAGAACTATTCATACTAGCCTATAGTCTGAGTTTTTCAATTCATATGACCTTGTATGGTACGATTTTGGAATGGGAAAATGTCATTGTCAACTGATATCTATGAATGACATTGGCATGTCTTGCTTAATGGTTCAGAATAAAACGTTGAAGGTTATATAAGGCATGCTTTGTGCAGTAGTCACACACAAAAGTACGTATAAAAGTATTCCCTGCCACTTTTTGTCTAGTTTGGCCTTTTGCACCAATATAACAGCACAGTTAACAGAACTGCTGTAAAATCTAAAGGCAATTCCATCATACAGTGGTAAATACAGTGTGCCAAGTTTTGTGAGTGTTTGTGTGTGTGTGTTTCCTCAGGACTTTGCCCTGTCAAGGCAGTGGTTGAATCACGGTCTGTGAGTCGAATATTGATGAGGGGGCTTAGAGGAGAAGAAAGGCGACCATAGAGGAGACCTCCACACAAACACGCACACACACGCACGCACACACACACACACACACACACACAATATCTTGCAGAAATTGGAAAAGTGCTTACAACAATACCATCCAGTAAAATGTTAACATGCCCACCTCTCCAGTGAGTTCTAAGGTAAAAGATGGACCTGTGTAAAGGATCTATAGCTTCAGGCTCATGCTCACAGCAGAAAACTCCACCTCCACAGTTGTTCCTGTTGGAGATTGAGTAGGTACCTTACTTGGCCTATAGGCATGCATCATAGATATATAAAGTATGGGCTTCCTCCTCTTCACTTCCCTCTCAAGACGAAACTATTCACTTCACAGTGCTGCTCACAGCCTGTCTATTTTCTCTCTCTCTTGTGTGTCAAGCTGACGCTAAGAAAGCCTCAAGTACTAGATACTACTCACTCACCACTAGCAGCTGCCCTCTACCTCCTATACCTCCTTCCTCTTACTTCTTACCTCTTACCTCCAATACCTCCTATACATCTTACATCTTACCTCCTATACTCCGTATACCTCCTATACCTCGTACCTCTTACCTCCTATACCTCTTACCTCTTACCTCCTATACCTCCTATACCTCTTACCTCCTATACCTCCTATACCTCCTTCCTCTTACCTCTTACCTCTTACCTCCTATACCTCCTATAGCTCCTACCTCTTACCTCCTATAACTCCTATACCTCTTACCTCCTATACCTCCTATACCTCCTATACCTCCTATACCTCCTATACCTCTTACCTCCTATACCTCCTATACCTCTTACCTCCTATACCTCCTATACCTCTTACCTCCTATACCTCTTACCTCCTATACCTCCTATACCTCTAACCTCCTACCTCTTACCTCGAATACCTCCTATACATCTTACATCTTTCCTCCTATACCTCGTATACCTCCTATACTTCCTACGTCTTAACTCCTATACCTCCTATACCTCTTACCTCCTATACCTCCTAACCTCCTATATCTCCTACCTCTTACCTCGTATACCTCCTATACCTCCTACCACTTACCTCTTACCTCCTATACCTCCTATACCTCCTACCTCTTGCCTCCTATACCTCCTAACCTCCTATACCTCCTACCACTTACCTCTTACCTCCTATACCTCCTATACCTCCTACCTCTTGCCTCCTATACCTCCTAACCTCCCATATCTCCTACCTCTTACCTCTGATTCCTCCTATACCTCCTATTCCTTCTACCTCTTACCTCCTATACCTCCTACCTCCTATACCTCCTATTCCTCCTACCCCTTACCTCCTATACCTCCTATACCTCCTACTTCATATACCTCCTATATCTCCTATCTCTCCTACCTCCTATACCTCCTATCTCCTATAACTCCTATCCCCTATACCCCTATACATCCTACCTCTTACCTCCTATACCTACTACCTCCTTTACCTCCTATACCTCCTACCTCCTATACCTGCTATATCTCCTACCTCCTATACCTCCTATCTCCTATACCTACTACCTCCTATACCTCCTATACCTCTTACCTCCTGCCTCCTATATCTCCTATATCTCCTACATCCTATACCTCCTATCTCCTATATCTCCTACCTCCTATACCTCCTATCTCCTATATCTCCTACCTCCTATACCTCCTATACCTCCTACCTCTTACCTCCTATACCTTCTACCTCCTATACCTACTACCTCCTATACCTCCTACCTCCTATACGTCATACTTACTATACCTCCTATACCTCCTACCTCCTACATCCCCTATATCTCCAACCCTCTATACCTCCTACCTCATATACCTCCTACCTCCTATACCTCATACATCCCATGAAGTGCTTTGAGAGACTAGTCAAGGATCATAATACCTCCACCTTACCTGCCACTCTAGACCCACTTCAATTTGCTTACCATCCCAATAGATGATGCAATCTCCACCACATTACATACTGCCCTCTCCCATCTGGTTAAGAGACATACCTATGTAAGAATACTGTTCATTGACTATAAATCAGCATTCAACACCGTAGTACCCTCCAAGCTCATCATCAAGCTTGAGGCCCTGCATCTGAACCCCACCCTGTGCAACTGGGTCCTGGACTTCCTGACGGGTCTACCCCAGGTGGTGAAGGTAGGAAACAACACCTCCTCCTCGCCTTTCCTCAACACTGGGGCTCCACAAAGGTGCGTGCTCAGCCCCCTCCTGTACTCCCTGTTCACCCATGACTGCGTGGCCATGCACGCCTCCAACTCAATCATCAAGTTTGCAGACGACACAACTGTAGTAGACTTGATTACCAACAACGATGAGACATCCTACAGGGAGGAGGTGAGGGCTCTGGGAGTGTGATGCCAGGAAAACAACCTCTCACTCAACGTCAACAAAACTCACTCAACGCCAACAAAACCAAGGACATGATCGTGGACTTCAGGAAACAACAGAGGGAGCACCCGCCTATCCACATCGATGGGACTGCAGTGGAGAAGGTGGAAAGCTTCAAGTTCCTCGGTGTACACATCACTGACAAACTGGAATGTTCCACCCACACAGACAGTGTGGTGAAGAAGGTGCAACAGCATCTCTTCAACCTCAGGAGGCTAAAGAAATGTGGCTTATCACCTAAAACCCTCACAAACTTCTACAGATGCACAATTGAGAGCATCCTGTTGGGCTGAATCACCCCTGGTACGGCAACTGCACCGCCCATAACCGCAAAGCTCTCCAGAGGGTGGTGCGGTCTGCCCAGCGCATTACTGGGGGCAAACTGCCCGCCCTCCAGGACACCTACAGCACCCAATGCCACAGGAAGGCTTAAAAGATCATCAAAGACATCAACCACCCGAGCCACTGCCTGTTCACCCCGCTATCATCCAGAAGGTGAGGTCAGTACAGGAGCATCAAAGCTGGGACCGAGAGACTGAAAAATTGCTTCTATCTCAAGGCCATCAGACTGCTAAACAGCCATCCCTAACACACCAGAGGCTGCTGCCTATAGACACTGATAGACACTATAGAAATCACTGGCTACTTTAAGTAATAGAACACTAGCCACTTTAATAATGTTTCTGCATCACTCATCTCTACGTATAAACGGCACTCTACTCTATTCTATGGTATCTTAGTCACTCTAATTGTGTTTACATATTGCATCACCCATCTCATATGTATATACTGTATTGTACTCTATACTTCGCCACTGACTGCTAAACAAACACCTCTAGCACATCAGAGACTGCTGCCTATAGACATAGATTAGAAATCACCGGCCACTTTAAGGAAATGAAAAACTAGTCACTTTAATAATGTTTCCGTATCTTGCACTACTCATCTCTTATGTTTAAACTGTACGCTATACTATTCTTCGGTATCTTAGTCACTTAATCGTGTTTACATTCTGCATCACCAATCTCTTATGTGTATACTGCATACTATAAAGCTTACTATCTCAGTCCAATGCCGCCCTGTCATATATGTATATATTCTCAATCCTTTCCTTACTTATATTTATGTGTATTTTGGTATATATTGTGAAACTGTTAGATATTACTTGTTAGATATTACTGCACTGTCGGAGCTAGAAGCACAAGCATTTCGCTACACCCGCAATAACATCTGCTAACCACGTGTATGTGACCAATAAATTTGATTTGATATTATTTTACATCCTATACCTCCTATAATTCCTACCTCCTATACCTCCTACCTCATATACATCCTACCTCCTATATCTCCTACCTCCTATAACTCCTACCTCCTATAACTCCTACCTCCTATAACTCCTACCTCCTATACCTCCTACCTCATATACCTCCTACCTCCTATAACTCCTACCTCCTATAACTCCTACCTCCTATACCTCCTACCTCCTATAACTCCTACCTCCTATAACTCCTACCTCCTACCTCCTATAACTCCTACCTCCTATACATCTTACCTATTATACCTCCTACCTTCTACCTCATATACATCTTACCTCCTATACATCCTACCTCCTATAACTCCTACCTCCTATAACTCCTACAACAATATTACAGTCTCCCCCTTCCTCACTCTCTCTCGCACACACACACACACACAGCACACACGTACGTGCGTGCGTGCATGAGTACGTGTGTGCTGTGCGTGTGCGCGCGTGTGTGCGCGTGTGCGTGTGTGTGCGAGAGAGAGTGAGGAAGGGGGAGACTGTAATATTGTTGTAGGAGGTATAGGAGGTAAGATGTATATGAGGTAGGAGTTATAGGAGGTAGGATGTATAGGAGAAGGTAGGAGGTATATGAGGTAGGAGTTATAGGAGGTAGGAGGTATAGGAGGTAGGAGTTGTAGGAGTTATAGGAGGCAGGAGGTAGGAGCACGCACGCACACACACACACACACACACACACACACACACACACACACACACACACACACACACACACAGTCAGATGTTCTATAGAGAGTGCAGGCTGATACATGCCCCCTCCCCTGCCAAGTGGTTGCCAAGAGGGTTCCAAAGGGTTGCCAAGCAGTAGCCGTGACAGCAGGTTGTGAACTCTTTGTAATTACACAGATGATATCATTTCCTCATCTGTTAGCCACATCTGTGCCGACCAAGAACATTTAGCCAATACAATCAGGTAAATCAATAACAGCAGGGAAAGGGCTGGCTTGTGTCATTGTATAACAACGTTTCAACAACTTATAGCCCTATAGCTACATCAGTTAATAATCTGAAGTAGACATGAAAACACTCAAAAATGAATACTCCAATTCCATAGTTCCAAAATCATCTGTGGATGGGACAAAAATGCTGGTCCTATCCGTGTCTCTGAGAATAAAGTTTGTCGATAGATCAGACACTGCAGCCAATCACAGCTTTGCTCATAGAGTGCTAACTGGGGCATCACACTTTCCTCTAGAGATATACAAGGAGGAGAGGGGGATGGAGAGGAGCTTAAGAGAGAGGGGATGGAGAGAAGGAGAGAAGCGAGGAAGGTTGGAGAGGGGGATAGTAAGGAGGAGAGAAGAGAGGAGAATGGAAAGGGGGATGGAGAGGAGGAAAGGTGGATGGCTCATTATGACATCCCACTGTTTCATCATGACCAAAGCAGGGGCACAGAGGAGTGTGTCTGAAAACACACTAAATGGAAAAGTCAATATGACACTCTGTGTCCACACACACACCTGTTGACTCGATACGGGTCAAACTGTTTTCCTCAAGTAGGGAAGACGGGGCAATTGTAACAGTTTTGGTATTTTACTCTATTGCTCAGAGAACACTCGAACTAGGCCAGTAATTTCTTGGTATAAGAAACTTATATCTGTCTCCTACTCATTCATAACATTAATCTGTCTGTACATGTGGCGGTCGGATCACAATATACACTACCGGTCCAAAGTTTTAGAACACCTACTCATCCCATGGTTTTTCTTTATTTAGCTATTTTCTACACTGTATAATAATAGTGAATATATCAAAACTATGAAATTACACATATGGAATCATATAGTAACCCACATTTTTTTAAACAAATCAAAATATATTTTATATTGAAATTATTCAAACAGCCACCCTTTACCTTGATGACAGCTTTGCAAACTCTTGAATGAGTAGGTGTTTTAAAACTTTTAACCAGTAGTGTATAAATTAACTTTACTTCAGAAACATTAATGTTTATGAATAATACTATTGTCATAGACGTATGAAATGATTTTGCAAGATATATGAGTACTTGTCAGGCTCTGGCCATAGAGAAGCCTTTTGCTACTCTATTTGGCCATGGTCAGAGCCTGGCAGATCTAGTATCCTAGTTCTGTGTTGTGTTGTGTTGGGTCCTCAATTAGAGGCAGCTGCTATGCGTTGTCTCTGATTGAGGATCCTATATTAAGTGTCATGTCCCACACCTTTGTGTGGTTCATTGTCCTGTATGTCAGTCTGTAAGAAGTAAGTGTATTTACGTTTGTCTACGTTGTTCTTGTTTGTATAGTTCGTCTAGTATGTGTATCATTAAATATTATGTCGAACAATCACTGCGCTGCGCCTTGGTCGTTTTACACACCCAGTCGTGACAGTACTTCTATGTACGTAACCAATAATTACAGTAAGACCCATGTTTGTGCCATTCGGTTCCTCTCAAAACATCTGATGATGATGATCTGTTTACAACTTATTTGTCTACAGGACCCCAAGGCTATTATTTAAAGTTAGCATTTGTATAATGAATGTATAATTCATATAATCTTAAAGTTAAAATTAATTTTTGGACATTCATGCTCAAGGAATTATAAGAATACTTTCACCCCTATGAAAAAATAAAACTTAAATAGTGAGATATTCGGCTTTAACATTTCAAGATTGGAGAGAATCTAAATGGGCATGTACTGTGTTTCATTGCTCTACCTTGTTTCTGTTTGGAGAAATTCAAGGTGTTACAGTTGCCCCTGGTCTCCCCTACTGATCACCACCATTTTTGAGAAACCACATGAGCACTCAAGTCAAATGCTGTACAATGGGCATAAATATGTCAGTGGTTGCACAGTAACTGTCCCAACTGCTATTTAGAGATAGTGAAGTGCATGGTTTTACCACAACGCCACGCTACAGGCCTGTCTTCAGGCCATCTATCTTTCCAATACTAAACTACAATCCTGTCTTTAACCCATATGTCTATCCAACACTAGGCACTATACTGCAATTCTGAATATTTAAGCAGGAAACGGGATGTTCTTCTTCCCTAGCTCAGCTACACCCAACTGAACCCAAACCTTACGGCAGGGATAATCAAATATATTCAGCCGTGGGCTGATTATTTCTTGAACAGGGGCCGGAACACAGTGCCTTCGGAAAGTAGGCTTTTTCCACATTTTGTTACGTTATAGCCTTATTCTAAAATTGATTTAAAAAAATGAATAATCCTCATCAATCTACACATAATACCCATAATGACAAAGCAAATACAGGTTTTTAGAAATGTTTGCAAAAACCTTATTTACATACAGTGGGGAGAACAAGTATTTGATACACTGCCGATTTTGTAGGTTTTCCTACTTACAAAGCATGTAGAGGTCTGTAATTATTATCATAGGTACACTTCAACTGTGAGAGACGGAATCTAAAACAAAAATCCAGAAAATCACATTGTATGATTTTTAAATAATTAATTTGCATTTTATTGCATGACATAAGTATTTGATCACCTACCAACCAGTAAGAATTCCGTCTCTCACAGACCTGTTAGTTTTTCTTTAAGAAGCCCTCCTGTTCTCCACTCATTACCTGTATTAACTGCACCTGTTTGAACTCGTTACCTGTATAAAAGACACCTGTCCACACACTCAATCAAGCGGACTCCACACACTCAAATAAACAGCTGTGTAAGGACATCAGGGATAAAATTGTAGACCTGCACAAGGCTGGGATGGGCTACAGGACAATAGGCAAGCAGCTTGGTGAGAAGGCAACAACTGTTGGCGCAATTATTAGAAAATGGAAGAAGTTCAAGATGACGGTCAATCTCCCTTGGTCTGGGGCACCATGCAAGATCTCACCTCGTGGGGCATCAATGATCATGAGGAAGGTGAGGGATCAGCCCAGAACCACACGGCAGGACCTGGTCAATGACCTGAAGAGAGCTGGGACCACAGTCTCAAAGAAAACCATTAGTAACACACTGCGCCGTCATGGATTAAAATCCTGCAGCGCACGCAAGGTCCCCCTGCTCAAGCCAGCGCATGTCCAGGCCCGTCTGAAGTTTGCCAATGACCATCTGGATGATCCAGAGGAGGAATGGGAGAAGGTCATGTGGTCTGATGAGACAAAAATAGAGCTTTTTGGTCTAAACTCCACTCGCCGTGTTTGGAGGAAGAAGAAGGATGAGTACAACCCCAAGAACAACATCCCAACCGTGAAGCATGGAGGTGGAAACATCATTCTTTGGGGATGCTTTTCTGCAAAGGGGACAGGACGACTGCACCGTATTGAGGGGAGGATGGATGGGGCCATGTATCGCGAGATCTTGGCCAACAACGTCCTTCCCTCAGTAAGAGCATTGAAGATGGGTCGTGGCTGGGTCTTCCAGCATGACAACGACCCGAAACACACAGCCAGGGCAACTAAGGAGTGGCTCCGTAAGAAGCATCTCAAGGTCCTGGAGTGGCCTAGCCAGTCTCCAGACCTGAACCCAATAGAAAATCTTTGGAGGGAGCTGAAAGTCCATATTGCCCAGCGACAGCCCCGAAACCTGAAGGATCTGGATGGAGGAGTGGGCCAAAATCCCTGCTGCAGTGTGTGCAAACCTGGTCAAGAACTACAGGAAACGTATGATCTCTGTAATTGCAAACAAAGGTTTCTCTACCAAATATTAAGTTCTGCTTTTCTGATGTATCAAATACTTATGTCATGCAATAAAATGCAAATTAATTACTTAAAAATCATACAATGTGATTTTCGTTTTAGATTCCGTCACTCACAGTTGAAGAGTACCTATGATAAAAATTACAGACTTCTACATGCTTTGTAAGTGGGAAAACCTGCAAAATCGGCAGTGTATCAAATACTTGTTCTCCCCACTGTATCTATTCAGACCCTTTGCTATGAGACTCAAAATTGAGCTCAGGTGCATTCTGTTTCCATTGATCATCCTTGAGATGTTTCTAAAACTTGATTGGAGTCCACCTGTGGTAACTTAAATTGATTGGACATGATTTCAAAAGGGACACACCTGTCTGTATAAGGCCCCACAGTTGACAGTGCATGTCAGAGCAAAAACCAAGCCATGAGGTCCAAGGAATTGTCTGTAGAGCTCCGAGACAGGATTGTGTCAAAGCACAGATCTGTAGAAGGGTACCAAAAAATGTCTGCATCATTGAAGGTCCCCAAGAACACAGTAGCCTCCATGATTCTTAAATGGAAGATGTTTGGAACCACCAAGACTCTTGCGAGAGCTGGCCATCCGGCCAAATTGAGCAATCTGGAGAGAAGGGCCTTGGTCAGGGAGGTCGACCAAGACCCCGATGGTCGCTCTGACAGAGCTACAGGGTTACTCTGTGGAGATGGGAGAACCTTCCAGAAGGACAACCATCTCTGCAGCACTCCACCAATCAGGCCTTTATGGTAGACTGGCCAGACGGAAGCCAGTCCCTCACTAAAAGGCACATGACAGCCCGCTTGGAGTTTGCCAAAAGCCACCTAAAGGACTCTCAGACCATGAAAAACAAGATTCTCTGGTCTGAAACTAAGATTGCATTTTTTTTCCCAAATGTCAAGTGTCAAGTCTGGAGAAAACCTTGCACCATCCCTACGGTGAAGCGTGGTGGTGGCAGCATCATGCTGTGGGGATGCTTTTTTAGCGGAAGGGACTGGGTAAGGATTGAGGGAAAGGTGAACAGAACAAAGTACAAAGAGATCATTGATGAAGGACCTCAGACTGGGGCAAAGGTTCACCTTCCAACAGGACAACGATCCTAAGCACACAGCCAAGACAATGCAGGAGTGGCTTCAGGACAAGTCTCTGAATATCCTTGAGTGGCCAAGCCAGAGCACGGACTTGAACCCGATCGAACATCTCTAGAGAGACCTTAAAATAGCTGTGCAGCAAAGCTCCCAATCCAACCTGACAGAGCATGAGAGGATCTGCAGAGAAGACTGGGAGAAACTCCCCAAATACAGATGTGCCACTTGTAGCGTCATACCCAAGAAGACTCGAGGCTGTAATCGCTGTCAAAGGTGCTTCAATAAAGCACTGAGTAAAGGGTCTGAATACTTATGTAAATGTGATATTTCAAACATTGTATAAAAAACCGTTTTTGCTTTGTCATTATGGGGTATTGTGTGTAGATTGATGAGTAAAAAAAACAATTTTGGAATAAGGCTCTAGCATAACAAAATGTGGAAAAGGTGGTTTTATAGTATTTTATGTCCAACAATTTTAAAGAATTGGGGCAAATAAAGGAATGAAATGGCTGGAAATTTAGCTGAAGCTGCTACGAAGAAACATATGTCTTTGTATGTGCGTGTGTGCGTTTGTGTGTATATGAGTGTGTGCAAATGTTTGTGAGCGTGTTCAATTGCTTGTTTGTGTGTATGTGTATATGCAGGGTATGTGGAGGCGCTAGTCAACATCATTAGCCAGTCTTATTAAGGTCTGACATCCAACCTGAATTATACATCAAACAGCCAATCAAAAAGCTGCGTTCCGAGCTGTCATGGGAGCGTCCTGACGATTCCCAGTCGGAACGCCGCGCCAATCCCTTTAATCAGGAGAACGGAGTATGATCAATGCTGCAGGGTCCGAAGGGATGGATGGAAGAGAGGGTGAGAGAGAGAGAGACAGAGAGAAAGAAAGGAGGGGAGCTGGAGTCCCACTGGTGCAGTGATGTAAGAGGCTTCATACATGTTACATACCTGAGAACGCATTTCTACTGCTCCAGAGTCCAATGGCGGTGAAATTTACACCACTCCACCCGACGCTTGGCATTGCACATGGTGATCTTAGGCTTGTGTTCGGCTGCTCGGGCCATGGAAACCCATTTCATGAAGCGCCCAACAAACATTTATTGGCCTACCACTTCGCGGCTGAGCTGTTGTTTCTCCTAGACGTTTCGACTTCACAATAACAGCACTTACAGTGCCCGGGGCAGCTCTAGCAGGGCAGAATTTGACAAACTGACTTGTTGGAAAGGTGGCATCCTATGACCGTGCCACATTGAAAGTCACTGAGCTCTTCAGTAAGGCCATTCTACTGCCAATGTTGAGATTGCATGGCGGTGTGCTCAATTTTATACCTGTCAGCAATGGGTGTCGCTAAAATAGTAGAATCCACTCATTTGAAGGGATGTCCACATACCTTTGGCCATGCAGTGCATATCAGGATCCCAGAGAGACAGAAGTTGTAAGACAAACACAGGAAACAGGTTCCTCACTGCTCAGCCACCAAATCATTCACAACTCCAAGCTGGTACAGTAGTACTAAAACTTTGTCTCAATACAAGTCTCTTTACCCCGTCCCTCCCCATCCCATCACTCTGTGTCCCGTCCGTCGCCTCCAGTCCTCATTAACATATAAATTGACAAGCCATAATTGATGCTCTAAAGCAAAGTTTAGACAGCAAGGTCAGCCAAGAAGCAGTAATTAAGCCTGTCCTAAAAGTGTGGTGGATTCACTTATTAGCAGCCCGTGCTATCCCAGACTCATCCACCAAGAACGGAATGAGAATGGAAAATCCATCTCATTCCCAGAGAAGCCTGCAGGAAGTCGGCTTGACGGCTGGCGCGTTGCGGCGTGTAAAACAATTACATGCCATTATACAGGGCACGGGAAGGAGACCAGGAGCGTAGTTCTGTCTGCAACATTGTCTCAATGTTGTCTCTGTCTCTTACACTTTCCTTATAGCCCAGTCTTCTTGTCTCCAGATCATGCAGGACTCAGAGAAGAGACCAGGAGCTGGGTCTGTCTGTCTCCACCCTGTTTCTGCCCGTCACACCATCCCTAGTCCCCAGTATCCTAGTCATACTGTCCGGAGTTCCCGCCGCCCAGTTTCCTTCTTTCTATCACAACAACATACAATATTTACCACTTTAAATGCAGTTTACCTGACATTTACAATACAGTAACTGCTGACATTCAGGGCCTTTTAAAAGGGCAGACCATCTCAGTCTCTATACCCCTCATAACTTAGTTATGTCACAGAGATCTCACGCTTCTGTACCACAGTTGGCTCTGATCAGAAGGCAGTCAATGACCCTCTAAACTAGCAGGCTAAACTACCTGGGACTAGATACTCAAAAATACCCAATTATCTTCAATTTGAAAAGTTCCATTCCAAAACACTATATACAGTACACTGTATCCATTTTCAGAAATGTTGGTAAACTCGCTTTTATTGTTTAAAGAAATTATGGCATGGGGTTGTTCAATGACATACATCTATAGTATTTGTTTAAAATCTATCAGTTGATGAGACAAAATGTTATACAGCGGGTGAAAGAAGTATTGAACACGTCACCATTTTTCTCAGTAAATATATTTCCAAAGGTGCTATTGACATGAAAGTTTCACCAGATGTTGGTAACAACCCAAGTCATTCATACATACAAAGAAACCAAAACAAATACGTTCAGAAATTAAGTTATGTGTAATAATGTGAAATGACACAGGGAAAAAGTATTGAATACATGAAGAAAGGGAGGTTCAAAAGGGCATGGAAAGCCAAGACAACAGCTGAAAACTATCAGTAATTAAAAAGCAATCCAGCCCCCTGTCAGTGCAAATTAATATCAGCTGGTTCAGTCCCAACTGATGGCCTACAAAAAGGGCTTATTGCCAAGGTGTCACACAAGACACATCTCATGATGGGTAAAAGCAAAGAGCTGTCTCAAGACATTCGCAACCTAATTGTTGCAAAACATAATGATGGCATTGGTTATAGGCGCATTTCTAAGCTTCTGAATGTTCCAGTGAGCACTGTTGGGGCCATAATACGGAAGTGGAAAGACAATAATTTCACCATACATTTGCCTTTTCCATTTGTATCCCGTTTGTATCTGTATCGTTGTTGTTTTGGATAGTTCGATACTAAGTCTAGTTTATTAGTTAATAAATTATGTCTAACTATCGCTGCGCTGCACCTTGGTCCTTATACACACCCGAGCGTGACAGAATGAACCACCACCTGACCAAGCAGCGCAATTTGGGAGAAAAGGAGAAGAGAGGACAGCGTCGTAAACGGGGAGCAGGAGAAAAAGGAGCCCGTAGGCAACCCCAAGAAAATTTCAGGGGGGGGGGCTATGGGGTGGTCTGGCCGCGAAGAAGACGCGCCAGTACCACTCCCCATGTGGAATACGGTGAGAAAGGAGGAAGAGGCATACCTAACGGGAGTTTATAGGAGTATTATGGAGCTGTGTAGGCGAAATTGGGAGGAGTGCGAGAGCGAAAGGAAGGAGCTGGAGTTAAAGGTGCCCACAGTGTGCATCCCCAGTCCATGTCGTTCGGTGCCAACATCCCACGCCGAGTCTCCAGTACGCCTCTCCAGTCCGGTATGTTCCATGCCGGCTTCCTGTATTCGCCCTGAAGTGCGTGTCACCAATCCGGTGCAACCTATGCCGGCTTCACGCATCAGGGCTCCTGTGCCAGAGCAGTCCGCTCCACCGGTGCCCAGTCCGGGTCCGGCCGTCTGCTACACTCCAGAGCAGTCCGCTCCACCGGTGCCGGCTCCACACACCAAGCCTCCTGTACGTCTCTCCAGTCCGGTAAGCCCAGTACCGGCTCCCCGCACTCGCCCTGAAGTGCGTGTCACCAGTCCAGTGCCATCTGTGCCGGCTCCACGCACCAGGCCTCCAGTGCGTCTCTCCAGTCCGGTACGTCCCGTGCCGGCTCCCCGCAATCGGTGTGAAGTGCATGTCACCAGTCCGGTGCCATCTGTGCCGGCTCCACGCACCAGGCCTCCTGTGCGCCTCTCCAGTCCGGTAAGCCCAGTACAGGCTCCCCGCACTCGCCCTGAAGTGCGTGCCACCAGTCCGGTGCCATCTGTGCCGGCTCCACGCACCAGGCCTTCTGTACATCTCTCCAGTCCGGTACGTCCCGTGCAGGCTCCCCGCACTCGCCCTGAAGTGCGTGTCACCAGTCCGGTGCCACCTGTGCCGGCACCAGGCCTCCAGCGCGCCTCTCCAGTCCGGTACGTCCTGTGCCAGCTCCCCGCACCCGACCTCCAGTGCGGGCGCCCAGCCAGGTGCCTCCAGTGCCGGCTCCACGCACCCGACAGCCTGTGCGCCTCCCCAGTCTGGTACGTCCCGTGCCGGCTCCCCGCACCCGACCTCCAGTGCGTGTGCCCAGCCAGGTGTCTCTAATGCCGGCTTCACGCACCCAACCGCCGGTGCGCCTCCCCAGTCCGGTACGTCCCGTGCCGGCTCCCCGCACCCGACCTCCAGTGTGTGTGCCCAGCCAGGTGCCTCCAGTGATGGTCCACAGCCCGGAGCCTCCCGTGATGGTCCACAGCCCAGAGCCTCCCGTGAAGGTCCACAACTCGGAACCTCCCGTGATGGTCCACAGCCCGGAGCCTCCCGTGATGGTCTACAGCCCGGAGCCCCCCGTGATGGTCCACAGCCCAGAGCCCCCCGTGATGGTCCAAAGGCCGGAGTCGCCTGCCACACCGGTGCCCAGTCCTGGCCCGGTTATTTGCCCCGCTCCATGGCCTGAATCTTTTGCCCCACCGGTGCCCATTCCAGGACCAGTTGTCTACCGCTTTAAATGGCCGGAGTCGCCTGCCACACCGGTGCCCAGTCCTGGCCCGGTTATTTGCCCCACTCCATGGCCTGAGTCTTTTGCCCCACCGATGTCCATTCCAGGACCAGTTGTCCGCCACGCTAAATGGCCGGAGTCGCCTGCCACACCGGTGCCCAGTCCTGGCCTGGTTATCGTTTGTATCCCGTTTGTATCTGTATCGTTGTTGTTTTGGATAGTTCGATACTAAGTCTAGTTTATTAGTTAATAAATGATGTCGAACTATCGCTGCGCTGTGCCTTGGTCCTTATACAAACCCGAGCGTGACACCTGTTCATATGTTCTTTTGCATAGTAAGGTCAAACATTACAATTTGTCAAGCTTCAATGTTGCTTACAGAAGTGGATGAGTTCCATAAAAGTGTATGTAAAACCTATTGTTGGGATACAATAATGTGGTTTACCTTATTGTAATAAATGATCATAATATTATTGAAGAATGTGTAAAAAAAAAGAATTGGTAATAGCCACACTCTCTTTTCTCTTTCTTTCAAAATTGATCAAACTCAGTAAATTTGGATGGGAGTCATTGATGTACAGAAATATTCAAACCTTGTCTCTGATTTTCAATCAAATTTAACTCAGGACTGAGACTGGACCACACAGGAACATCAACACCTTTTGGAAAGACATTCTGGTGTGTCTTTGACATACATTTTTTTGTTAATGTCCAGATAAAAATTTTAACTTGGTCTCCTACAACTTTTTATCTGGGCTCTGCTCCTTTCATATTTAATTTGATCATGACAAACTCCCCAGTCCCTGACGGTGACAAAGCATACCCATAACATGATGGTGCCACCACAATATTTGAAAATACAAATGGTTTCACTCTGTATTGTGTTGTATTGGATTTGACCGAAACCTGTGGTTTTTAATTTAGGCCAAAATGTTTTGCATTATTACTTATCTGCCTTGATGCAAACAGTATGGATGATTTGGAGTGGATTTTTCAAAACAGGCTTCTTTCTTTTCACATTGTCATACAGGCCAGTAATGTGGAGTGAAAGCAATGTAGTAGATCCTCTGTATTTTAAAGTATTGTGGTGGCAGCATCCTGTCATGGGTATGCTTGTCACCGGCAGGAACTGGGGAGTTTGTCAGGATCAAAATAAATATAAAAGCACAGATAAAAAGCCATTAATTCTGGGGTGTGAAGACATACGCAATCAAGACATCTTTGTTTTTTATTAATTTGGAAAATGTATTTTGGAAATGTGTAGTAGGTTGCGTACATCGGTTTAGATGTCATTTTAGATGTAATTTTAAGGCAGCAAAATGTGGGGGTGTATTGACTTTCACTAGGCATTGAATATCTTTCGGGGATCATTACTTTAGACCCATGATTAATAAAATCAAACATTAGCTGTGTTGGCTTGCATTCTACCCCTCATACACAGCTACTCTGAATTTTTGTTAAAAAACCCTACAACATTTTATAACTTTTAAAGGTCCAGTACAGTTCTCACGTCATTCAATATTGAGTTATTTCTCAATTGGACTTTTATTTTGGCTGCCCCAGTCTTACTGCCAGTAACATGCACCTGTCCTGTTGTCTGTTGAATAGGTAGAATTGGAAGACTCATGTTATAAGTGTCCCACAGGACAGAAGAGAGTGGTGTACAAGGGAGGAGGAACAGCAGAAATGCATTAAGTCGTCTACGGCAAGCCGCAGGGGATCAGGGAGGAACAAACACGGGACAGCTGAATGTATGACTTATTCACTGTAACCACTCAGGACAACCCAGCCAAGCATTATCCCACTTTGTTGTGGTGGGAACACCTGGTGTGTGGCTCAGGGCAAAACATGGCTTCACTTGACCTCCCAGTCACCTTTGACCCCTAGTGACCTCCATCGTATGAGACTGGGGATGCATCTCAATACTTTGAAGGCGGAAGTGACATCCTTTTCTGATTTCCTTTACCTGCACTAATGTGAAAGAGCTGGACAGGTCAAGGAAGGACAGGTATCCACTATTTTGCATTCACCTATGCTGTGTTTTCAGATCAGTGCAGATGAAGGGGAGGAGATGAGGAAAGGAGGCTGCTTTGGACTATTGGAAGGCATGATCCTCCTGTTTTTTTGTTTACTTATGTAGTCAAAGCTTGTATGTGGAGGTCTCTGGTGTAAGACAAAGCAACATCCTCCTCACATTGCCAGATAGTGTGCTTTAATTAGTATCGAGTCAGTATTCACTTTTTATTAAACACTACACTGATATGAATTCAAACAAGCTTTCTGGCATTGCAAAATGTGCTTGAGAGTGTGGTTTGAGAGCCAGGCACATGGTCTTTAAACTATCTCTCTGCATTGCTCTCTCTCTCTCTCTCTCTCTCTCTATCTGTCTATCTCTCTTTCTCTCCATCCCTCTCTCTAACTGTGCAACCATGTAAAGCCAGCTGCTCAAACATCTGCCTGTGATATGTTCTCTTGGCACACTCTCTGAGCTCATGGCAGTATATGTGTGTGTGTGTGTGTGTGAGAGAGAGAGAGAGAAAGAGAGAGAGAGAAAGAGAGACCTTTTCTATTCTTGCCACTTATTGTTTTTGTGTAAATGGAAAACCACATGTGTTTGTCAAAACTGTAAATAACATTGCAAACAGATTTAAATATTCAATTTCCAATTTGGCCTTCCGTATTCAACACAATGGACAATCTGAGTAGCCAGAAAAAAGGCAATCAGTGCCTTTGAGAGGATACAAATGTGCTGTTTACCTCCCTGAATACAGCTCTGCTGTGTGTGTTTGTGTGTGTCTGCTTAGCTATGGCGACACTGTCATGAGATACTTCCTTGATGTGACTACATTCAATTAAACCCTGATCTGAAACACTGTCCCTCAAAGTACACACAACATGGCAATATTGAAAATCGAATCAGTTCATATTTAAATGGAGTTCTCCTGTCTTCAGAGAAAAACAAACAAACAGAACAGACTAAGAGATGGATAGATGTTGGAGGAGAATAAGGGGAATCAACATAGAGGACTAGCCCCTATTTCTTATAATATATAATCTTTCAGTGAGAAAGATATGGGAAAGCAATCATAGCACTGCACACACATCACAGAATTTGTGTTTGTGTGCACGCGTTTCTGCATATGCATGAATACATGAGTGCATTTGTGTGTATGTGTCTGTCTGTATGTGCCTACGTGTGTATAGGACACATGATCTGAGCTAGGGCACAGCAGTAGCCTACAGTGGCAGCAGAGTTGGAGGGGGGAGGGTTGGGTTCTTCGTGCGGGGGGGCATAGATCTATAAATCTATATTATATTTTTATTTGCAGTGATTCCCTAAATGCATATAGGGGAAACACTGCACACACACACGCACACAAACACATAGACACACGCACACCTGCACACACACACACGCACGCACGCACGCATGCATGCACGCACACACACACACACACACACGCACACTTGCACACAACCACTCCCACACCAACACACACACATGCACATACAGTCGTACACACACACTCCTGGCCCAACTGAAGTTACATTCTCTGTTTGTTGTGGCCAATCATGTTCCATTATATTGGGTCATTAACGGTGAGCTAATCTGGAGTGTGTGAGTGTGTATGTGCGTGTGTGTGTGGGAGCAGTGAGTGTATGCTGATTCTCCCCTGCTTCTCTCTCTGTGACAGGATTAGATTAGTATGAAGAATGTTCCTCATTTGTTAAGTGCTGATACTCATCACATTCATCCAGGTTATTAAGTGACACTCTGTCTTCCCCCGACCTGCCTACTGTCACAAAAATCAACATTGATGGAAATTAAACCGGAACAGAGCAAAACCTGACAACGTCTCACACTGATATATCAGTTATGCAGCACTGCTATTTTAGGGTACAGCAGAGTTTATCCATGTTGTCGTGGCGTGACCTTGATTAATATAAGGACTGTTATCTCTAATGAACTAACTATGTTTAATTGTTACCCAATTAAATTAATCATGTAACAATTAACTCATTAGTATTTGGGGCACCACGGAAGAGGTTGTATCTCCCGAATTAAACTCTAGAAAGTATTACATCGACAAACAGTCAACTTATTAACCATTACCTCATATCATATCATCATTCTGAACGTCGTATCCTCCTTGCATCTGCAAAAACCCCAGCCTTACTTATGATTCAGCACTACTCAAATTGGTTAAATTATTTATTTACTAGCTAACTAAAGAATAACACAGGATAAACACAGATAATTGACTAGATGGAAACAAGTCCCTAGCGGACTGACACAATATGATGTCTTGTTACAACAGAGATGGGGGGGGGGGGGGGCAGAGAGGGACAGAGACATAATACTTTAGTACATTTAGAACCTACTGTCACAGTAATCATCTACTTTGAAAAATAACCACGCCTGGGAAGGTAGTTGGTTGGCTCTTCCCTCGGCTCGAGTCTAAGGCTCTGACTGTCCACAAGAGGTCACAATGTCCTTCTTCTTAGTTGTCCGTGGCTCTAATTACTTGTCATGTAGTCTTGAATAGAACTACAGGATGGATTTTCCTTTCACTCTTTCTGGAAGATTGGTCCTTTGAAGGTAGGCTAATCAGACCTGTCGATGAGTAGCTTAGTATAATGATTTGGATATAGTAGTAGAATGGTCCCACTTAAGTTCGCTTTTGGAGGTACTTGACTGAAAACATCTGTACCAGTGATTATCTGAGAGGGGAGTTTGTTCTCACCCTTGTGTTGGTATTCGGGATTCGGACCACTTTGGACATGAGCTGCAGCTCACCGTCTTCCTGGTCTGAAGTGGCTACTTACTGTGCAAAACTTATAGATAGGAAAGTTATCTTATGAGTCCTAAAATCACATTCCTATTTTAACAAAATACTTTAATTTTTCATATTATATGCACAATGTATTGGATGAAATTTTGTACATGTAGTGGACATACTTTCCAAGTTACAGTATTTCCTCTATTGCACTTTTAATGACATCACAAAATAACCAGCAATATGACATTATTATTCTTTAGCTCACCTCTGACCATTCCCCACTTTTTGTTTATAAAAACTGTTCCAGTATTCACTTTTTAACGTGTTAGAGTTTCGGCAGGAAAACGTCTGTGAAACAAAGGCACATTCCTATGTGAATTTGGAGAGGGATGTTCTCTGGATCCCCTCTCCATTAATTTATTACAGGGTGTGAGCTGTCAACCCCCCACCAGCTCCCTCCTTCCCTCTGCGGGTGAGAGGGGAGTTTGTAGAAGTTTATTCATTGCAAGCCTGATCTGCCCATTTGGATCACCAGTCATGACAGTCCCCCTCTGGTGGGTTCAATCTTGGAAGGTTTCTGCAAGTTGCAGCCAACCACAAAAATGACCATGGGATGTCCTGGTTGGTGGATCATCTTAGCAGTCCCTCTTCGATGGTTTAACCTGGTAGGATACCTGCAAGCTGTAGACCCCAACAAGAATGGCCAGAGGATGTTCTGATTGTGGATCGACGTTCCACATTCAGGACTATAAGCTATATGCCAAGGGGACCTGTAGTCAATGTGTCTTACACCATTGTAGTGCAGATAGGTATGAAGGAGTCTTATTCATTGCTACAGTGGCAAGAAAAAGTATGTGAACCCTTTGGAATTACCTGGTTCTGCATAACTTGGTCATAAAACTCTATCTGATCTTCATCGAAGTCACAACAATAGACAAACACAGACTGCTTAAACTAATAACACATAAACAATTATACTTTTTCATGTCTTTATTGAACACACTGTGTCAACATTCACAGTGCAGGGTGGAAAAAGTATGTGGACCCTTGGATTTAATTGACCCTCCTTTGGCAGCAATAACCTCAACCAAACATTTTCTGTAGTTGTGGATCAGACCTCCAGTCAGGAGACATTTTTGGCTATTCTTCTTTACAAAACTGTTTCGGTTTAGCAATATTCTTGGAATGTCTGGTGTGAACCACCCCCTTGAGGTCATGCCACAGCATCTCAATCGGGTTGAGCTCAGTACTCATGGCGTATTTTCTTCTGTTGAAGCCATTCTGTTGTTGATTTACTTCTGTGTTTTGGGTTGTTGTCCTGTTGCATCACCCAACTTCTGTTGAGCTTCAATTGGCGGACAGATAGCCTTACATTCTCTTGCAAAATGTCTTGATAAACTTGGGAATTCATTTTTCTGTCGATGATAGCAAGCTGTCCAGGTCCAGAAGCATCAAAGCAGCCCCAAACCATGATGCTCTCTCTACCATATTTTACAGTGGGATAAGGTTTTGATTTTCGTGTGCTGTGCATTTTTTCTCCACAGATAGTGTTGTGTGTTCCTTCCAAACAACTCAACTTTAGTTAAATTTTTCCACAGAATATTTTGCCAGTAGTGCTGTGAAAAATCCTGGTGCTCTTTTGCGAACTTCAGACATGCAGCAATGCTTTTTTTGGACAGCAGTGTCTTCTTCCGTGGCGTCCTCACATGAACACCATTCTTATTTAGTGTTTTACATATCGTAGACTCGTCAATAGCGATGATAGCATGTTGCAAAGATTTCTGTAAGTCTTCAGCTGACACTCTAGAATTATTCTTAACCTCATTGAGCATTCTGCGCTGTGCTCTTGCAGTCCTCTTTGCAGGACGTCCACTCCTAGGGAGAGTAGCAACGGTGCTGAACTTTCTCCATTTATAGACCATTTGTCTTACCGTGGACTGATGAACATCAAGGCTTTTAGAGATACTTTTGTAACCCTTTCCAGCTTTATGCTAGTCAACAATTCTTAATTTTAGGTCTTCTGAGATCTCTTTTGTTCGAGGCATGGTTCACATCAGAAAATGCTTCTTGTGAATAGCAAATTCACATTTTCTGAGTGTTCTTTAGAGGGCAGGGCAGCTCAAACCAACATCTCCAATCTTATGTCATTGATTGGACTCCAGGTTAGCTGACTCCTGACTCCAATTAGCTTTTGGAGAAGTCATTAGTCTAGGGGTTCACATGCTTTTTCCAACCTACACTGTGAATGTTTAAATTATGTATTCAATATAAACAAGAAAATACAATAATTTGTGTGTTATCAGTTTAAGCATACTGTGTTTGTCTATTGTTGTTGATTAGATGAAGATCAGATCACATTTTATGACCAATTTATGCAGAAATCCAGGTAATTCCAAAGGGTTCACATACTTCTTCTTGCCACTGTATGTTATCCACGGAGGAGCTAACCTCATGACGGAAATACTTTATAAACACGGAACCAGTCATGCGCGGTGTGATAATGGTTCATGACTTAACTTTCCTCCTGAATGGAGGGTTCTATTTATTAGTGGCAATTGTGTTATCCATCAGAATAATGCTTTGGAAATTCTCTTCCACGTGTTGCAATCTGAGTGGCTACTACCTCCTCTGTCACCCATGATGACAGAGGAGTCACCCATGCTGTTATCAAGGGCAAGTTTGTTAGGTCTCTAACCTTCTTACTGACTGTGGCTGGACTGACTGTTGCTGGCATTGGTACTGGTACCAAAGAGGACCAGCTATCCTATAGATTTATTACGAAATGGTATCCTACCGGAACACATGATTAGAGCATTTTATTAGTTGCATTGTAGTTGAGACTACACATGGCACGGAATGATGTGTGGGACACCTCAGTGATATCTCAGATGTATTCTATGGTTATCCCCGTCGAGGGGCTTGTCCACTCCTCTCTGTTCTTGTGGGGAAGTTTACAACTTGATTTGTTTCTTGATCGGGCGGCCTCGTATAGTGTTGCACGTAGCCTCGACCCCTTAACTGGCCTTGACGAGGCTCATCATTGGTCTGGGCTAGTATTTCCCTTCTTTGTGTCTCGAGACCACCCCACCAGCGGTTGGTGTTGGTGTCCGAGGCACAACCGAAAAGATTGTGCCCATTGTGCAAATTGTCAGAAGCCGTGTTGTTAATAGATTGGCTGTAACCTTTCAACCATATCGCATAGTGTTTCACCAGTTCACCAGGGACTGACGCCGTTAGTTTCATTGTAAGGGGTTTAGGACCCCTCAACGCTGAAAATGTATAATCGGAAGCAGAGTCCACTCTGAACGTTGATGCTTTGTTTCCTGAAACGTCCGCGGTGCTTGCGGAAGTGTCTGTAGGACAACAGAAGTTAATCTTAGTGAAAGTATCGCATGACTCCAAGGAGGAGGGAAGTTTCTCACCCGCAGAGACTGGCTCGAAATCAAGAAAATAATAGTCTATGAGGTTTGCTGATTGAATGTGACGAGATCTCTTAATATCTGCTTGAGTCAGATTCTGTTGTTTATTATGCTACTGGTATATATAAGTATCTATCTATTACTCCTGCTACTGGTCACTATTACTCCAGTTTACACAGCAAATTCTACAGTGTTAAATCAACACTGACAGTGTTACATTTTATACTGGGCCAGTGTCCACACTTTTGAGTGTTAAACTAACTGTGCTTATGTCACGATCGTGTGTAGAGACAGACCAAGGCGAAGCGTAATCATAGTTCGACATAGTATAGTTTATTTGTGAATAAATACAAAGTCAGAACTCTACAAAATAACAAAGATTACCATACACGGAGAAGATACACACTTACTTGAATGATGACTTCAAAACAATGACCCACACAAACGTGTGAGGTAGAGCAACTTAAATAGAATCCCCAATCAGAGACACCGTCTCGCAGCTGTCTCCAATTGGGGATTCAACACGAAACTAAAAACACATAGATCTAGAATATCTAGATCTGTCAGGCTCTGACCATGGCCAAAAGGTACTCCCTATGGCCAGAGCCTGACAGCTTAGTGCTGATGCTGTTACACTTTGTCAGTGTTAGGTTATTAACACTTCCAGTGTTATGCAATAACACCTCATATAGTACTTTGAACACTAGGAAGTGTGTATACAGTAGTTTACACCAATGGTTTTATGCACTACCAGCTCTCTCAGTCTCATGTCTGAATTAGACATTCATCCATATTTCTCAAATCTCAAATCTCTTACTATTATTATTATTATTATTATTGTGATACTTTCTCCTAATATCCACCTACACTCTAAAATGTTTTGATTATTTGGTAATCCAGCCCTGGTTAAATAGTGGACAGAACATGTTGGGATATTTTGACTCAGACTGTTGTGTTGCGTGACTAACCCAACATGTTGGATTAATGGGATTACCCCAAAATGGGTTAATTTAACCATCAATTGGGTACTTTCATGCTGGGTTTACCTAGCAGCTGGGTCTTTTTTAACATAATCCTTAGGTTATTTTCAGGTGGTTTATTAGGGGCATGGCTTTCAGCAAAATTTTATTGGCCACTTTACTGTCATTCCTGTTCGTAATGTTAAGTTTACATAATGCAAATTTCAATAGTATTTCTCTACACATTCTGCTATAATATTAAGACGATTTATGACTCGTTATAATAAAGTATACCACCTTATTATATCCCTAAAGTGTCATTGAAGCCACAAAAATGTAAATGTTCAACCTTAATTTGTGCTAACTATGTAACAGAACATTGACATTTACTCTCATGGGTGGATAAAAATAACTATCTGAAAGTCACACCCCTGGATCATATCTGGGTCATATCTCAATAACCAAGCACCAATAACTTAGCACCCAGCATCAATATCCCAGACATTGTAAATGTGGTATTGACACTGACCCTGTATATAGCGTCCTCTCTTATTTCTCATGTTTTCTTTTTATATATATATTTTATTAGTTATACTATTTTGAATGAATTACTGCAATGTTGGGTATGTGACAATAAAATGTGAACACACACACATACACACACACACACACACACACACACACACACACACACACACACACACACACACACACACACACACACACACACACACAAAGACAGACAGGCAGGAAACATTCTGTAATGGATGAGCTCCAGAACTGAGTTGCGTTCTATAGAGCAGAGGAGTGTTCTGAAATAGCATCCTGTTCTGACACTAGAAGGCTGTGACCTTGGGAAGCTCCTTGGTGAATGAGAGTTCAGATAACTGGTAAAGCGGTCCTACTGTACACTGTCTTCTCAAACAGCCCACACACACAACAAGCCCCTTTACACCATGCTGCTTACATAACACTGAGACAGAGAGAGAATGAGGGAGAGGGAGAGAGAGGGGGGCTCAAAGGGGGCTGGGAGAGGGAGGGAGGTAGAGAGAGATGAAGAGAAAAATAAAGATCTGCGCGTTGAGAGGGAGGGTAGAGAAGGAGACATTGTGAGAAAGGGAGAGAAAGAATGAGAGAGAGATTGAGAAAGAGAGAGAAAATGAGCTGAGAGTAGAATTGAGGAGCAAAGTATTCTCTAACAAGTTATTTTTGAGAACAATGAGCAAAGACGCAAGCTGACTCTCTCCCACCTAAATAGCTGGATGATGTCATTTGTGGAGAGCTTTAGCCAGGGGAATTCACTCCAAAGACAAAACATAAAACAACAGGATAAAAAAGAGATGAATTCCAAAAAGCTACTGAAACTAGGACACATGTTTACAGTGTTTATCTGTCCCTAGCAATCACTGATAGATGATGCAAACACACACATGCGCACACACACATGCATGCACACATGCACAACAAACACACGCACACATATTCTCTTGTCGAGTTGTCTTTGCTACAGAAGGTTTTTTTTCCAGGTTTAGCCTGGTGCTTGGCTAGGTACTTCAGGGGAAAGCAGTGTGTGTGTGTGTGTTAGGGATGAATACCAGGTAACGGGTTACTGAGATATACCGAAATTTCCCACCCAAACCCACTCCCTTTTCCTGGGATAAATAACGGGGTGTAAATTATTTCTATGAACAGCATGACGTGAAATGGAACTGTTAAATTAAATGATTCTCTAAGGCTTTTGCTTTGCAATCTGCATGATCGATCATCAACGCTCAGGGTGGGGACAGACAGCGCTTCTTAGGAGGAGCGCAGTTCACAATGCATGTGTCAGTAATATAAGGACCGAACATCTACATCTGGCTTTCGGGAGCCACCTTGTTTTTATCACTCAAATTAGCCATATAGTATAGTATTAGCCATATATCTAATGAATTATGGGTTATGTATAATTATAAACTGGGTGGTTCGAGCTGATTGCTGATTGGCTGAAAGCCGTGGTATATCAGACCGTATACCACTGGTATGACAAAACATGTATTTTTCCTGATCTAATTACGTTTGTAACCAGTTTATAATAGCCATATACTACACCGCCACGTGCCTTATTGCTTAAGTGTATAGCCCCTGTCTCTTGTGCAATACACACCTGTGCACCGCTGGCCTTAAAAACATGCTCCTTAGCTCTTAGAGTCCAACTCTAGACTAGAATAGCTTGCTAAACATTTTTTGTGTACATTTCTTAAAGCCTACTAATAGATTATTCGAAGAGGGATGCAAGCTCTTGTTTGCTGAATGTTAAATACAGCAGCCAATATAACTGAGAGAGAATGCCTGATGGCGGTAGGCTATATCAGTTATTTATTTAGACCCGTCACCATAAGCATTTAATCTTCGAGAAGAGAAGTGAAAGCTGTCTGCATCTTATTCTAGTCCTAAATTATTCAAGGATGTCATTACAATGATGAAGATAAGGACAACAAAAGTTATTTCATTTAACTGTTGAGAGCGATTAAGGAATGAAGCAACAATAGGGAGAGAAAGAGGAAGTAGGCTAATTTGCATGTCGCACAACATTAGGAAATATTGTGACAGGTAGCCTACATATGCATCAGCCTACTAATTATAAATATGTAAAATAGGCCCTATGATATTTCTAAATTAAATCAAATTTGCTAGCCTATAATTGTAATTTTGTAGGCCACATGTCCTGCACTGTCTTTGCATGTTCTCTCCGATTTTGGTTTGAACAAGGTGCGTAATTTCAGTCATATACTCTAATACAGTATAATACAATACAGTATTGCAATACACTCCACCCTCAAAAAGATTAGCCTATGCTTTAGAATGACACTTCCAGTTTTGGCAGCAAATGGAACATATGTAAAATACCGGGAAACAATTCAACCCTGCTGTGTGTGTGTTTGTGAGCCTGCTTTGTGTGTACGGCATGTGTGTGTGTGTCAGTGTTAGTGTAGGGGTGTTGTTGTTGGGCTGAGTGCCAGCCAAGCTTTTGCCTGGAGAGATAAACCTTCCTGCTGCTGGTCCCTTCACTTACACATCAAACAGCCATAATGATCCCACTGCGGACCAGAAAGAGAGAGAGGGAGGGAGAGGTGGGGGGAAGGGGGGGAGGGACTGGGGAGAGAGAGCTAGAGATATACAGTATAGAGAGAGAGAGTGTGTGTGTGTGTGAGAGAGAGAGAGAGAGAGAGAGAGCGAGAGAGAGAGAGAGAATAATTGAAATCCTCTGCTTTTGGGCTAAAGAGCAGAAACATAGACTTCCTGAAATAAATTGATAATGTTGATATTGTAATTTCCATTGGCTGTCCACGAGGTTATAGTGAGACAATCGTACCATCCACCAAATTAAAAGGAGTCACATAGGGCAGAGACTCAGGGGGAATGCTAATATGGTATAAATCTGAACTTACTCATTCAATCGAATTGATCAAAACAGGAAAATTCTTTATCTGGTTAAAAATCAACAAGGAGGCTATCTTAACCGATAAAAATGTCTTCCCCTCAGAGTCACCCTACTTCAATGAAGAGTTTTGCCATTCTAGAGGGGGTGAGTAGTCACATTCAGGCCCAAGGCAATGTACTGGTCTGTGGAGACCTGAATGCTAGAACAGTAGACGAACCAGACAATATTAACAGTCATTGGGATTAACACTTACCGTGAAGCAACAACCTTTTCTCCCCAACATACGCCCCCATAAAAAACTATGACAAAGTGAAAACAAAAATGGACCAGTGTAGGCTCCTCAGAAGAGGAACGGGAGGACCATCCTCCTCAGTGAATTTCATAAAAATTTAAATAGTGAAACATGAAAAGAGTTGTCCTTTTTATAATAAATATATTCACGTCACCAAATAATGTATTAAACCACACTGTTTTGCAATAAAGGTCTACAGTAGCCTCAACAGCACTCTGGTAGCACCATGGTATAGCCAGAGAACAGCAAGTTTCCGTCCTCCTCCGGGTACATAGACTTCAATACGAAACCAGTAATTATGACAACTTTCGTAGGACGTCCTCCAACCTATCAGAGTTCTTGCAGCATGAACTGACATGTTGTCCACCCAATTAAAGGATCATATAATTAATCTAGTACTGAAAGCATAAGCTACAGCTAAGTAGCACTACAGTGCATAAAATGTGGAATAGACAATAGTTTAACAGAACAGTTTTGAACAAATTAATTTCTTCAAAAATGAAGGAGAAGCAATTTCACTTTCACTTACTTAGCTAATGTTAGTAAATGCAGCTAGCTAGTTTAGCCTACTCAAACGCATGGCATCCCTACTCAAACAGAGAGGGATGCTATGTCTGCTAGCTGGCTATGGCTATCCAACACAGGAACTCTTCCAAGTCAAGGTAAGCTTTTGGTTTTATTAAGTTATTGTCATTTATTGTGTGTAACTGCTAAACTGCTTTCTGACTGTACACTGTACTACATGATTGTTGTGGGTTTACTAACGCGTTAGTTCTAGTAGCTATGTTGACTATGACTTTAGCTAATATCGTGAATATGATGTAGGCTGTGTGTAGCGGTTAGCTGTTATGATACGAAGGTTTGGCTTGGAAGGTTTTTTTTTCTGGTCATAGGCAGATGTGTTGTGCACTGAAGTCCACAAACGAAGGGAAAGGGTGAGAGGAGGAAAGCACATAGATGCGAGAAGGAATTATACGACAAGCAAAGTGATCATGCTGTTTATATGTAGCTGCTTTGAAAGTGAACTGTGTTTTGGGTGATTAGGTGTGTATTCATTAGGCCCATTCTGTTGAAAAAACGCCTCTTAAATTGAAGCAAACTGAACGAAACGGGTATAAACATACCTGAATTTGTCCAATAGCAACTGGACTAAGGATTACACCCTAGATCTGCTAGATGCAGGGAAGAGTGTGCAAGGCGGTTTTGAATGTGTCACTGTCTGTCACCTTGATTACTGCAATTTTTCTCTCAACCTGTAGGCTAGGTTGTAGCAACCTCATGATGGGTATAGGAAAAATGTGAGTATCATGTAGTAGCCTAAACCAATCGATGTTACATTGAGCTGGGTGAATGGAATATGAATGACAGTCATCCAATATGCTGTAATTGAAATAAGGCCATGCTCATTAAAAAATAAATAGTCTTCACTAATCTGAAAAGGCACCTACAGCTTATCCCTTGCCAGCAGTACTGTAGACTACATTATCACTAACCTCAACTCAGTCTCTCAGAGCCTTCACAGTCAGCCCATTAACATCTCTCTCAGACCACAGTAAAATCACAGTGTATCTGAGAAGAGCGGAACCCAACCATGAAGCCTTACGGCCCAATAAGTTACATGCTACTAAACTGGCCGATAGATAGAGTGCAAACTGTACAGAAATCAGTAACACTTTTCTTGACACCTAGTGTCATAACATGCTATGACACAGTCATAACCATGTCATAATATGTAATAACAGCTGACATAACTTGTCATAATATGGTCATAAACCTTTCATGACCCATATACTGTATTCACACCTGTTGTGACATATATTATGTTATTTTATAACTGGTTATGACATTATAGTGTATTCAAAAAATGTTTTGCCCTTTATTTTGCTTGAAAGTTTGTTTCTTAAATCCTTTGTTATTGTAATGAATTCTTTACCGTCATTTTTTTTTCATCATGTTCTAAATAACTTGTAGAACATACATTTTATGACATTGTCATGAAGCATTATGAACATCCTGTGTCACTCATCACAAAACCCACTGATATTGCCAACTACTTGGCAAGATTAGCAAACTTAGGCATGACATGACAGCAACAAACGCTGACACTACACATCCAAGTATATCTGACCAAATTATGAAAGACAAGCATTATAATTTGGAATTTCGTATAGTAATGTGGAAGAGGTGACATTTCTTTTGTCTCTCAACAATAACAAGTCACCGGGGTTCGACAACTTGGATGGAAAATTATTGAGGATAATAGCAAACAATATTGCCACTCCTATTTGCCATATCTTCAATTTAAGCCTACTAGAAAGTGTGTGCCCACAGGCCTGTAGGGAAGCAAAAGTTATTCCCCAAACTAAGAATAGCCCCCTTTGCTGGCTCAAATTAGCCTGTTACCAACCCTTAGTAAACGTTTGGAGAACATTTTATTTAACCAGATACAATGCTATTTTACAGTAAACAAATTGGCAACAGACTTTCAGCATGCTTATAGGGAAGTACATTCAACAAACACAGCACTTACACAAAAGACTTATGATTGGCTGAGAGAAATTGATGATATTAAGATTGTGGGGGCTGTTTTGTTAGAGTTCATTGCGGCATTAACGATTATAGTCTGTTCTTGGAAAAACGTACAGTTGAAGTCGGAGGTTTACATACACCTTAGCCAAATACATTTAAACTCAGTTTTTCACAATTCCTGACATTTAATCCTAGTAAAAACTCCCTGTTTTAGGTCAGTTAGGATCCTCACTTTATTTTAAGAATGTGAAATGTCTTTCATCACATTCCCAGTGGGTCAGGAGTTTACATACACTCAATTAGTATTTGGTAGCATTGCCTTTAAATTGTTTAACTTGGGTCAAACATTTGGGTAGCCTTCCACAAGCTTCCCACAATAAGTTGGGTGAATTTTGGCCCATTCCTCCTGACAGAACCGGTGTAACTGAGTCAGGTATGTAGGCCTATTTCCTATAGGATTGAGGTCAGGGCTTTGTGATGGCCACTCCAATACCTTGACTTTGTTGTTCTTTTTTGCCACAACTTTGGAAGTATGCTTGGGGTCATTGTCCATTTGGAAGACCCATTTGCGACCAAGCTTTAACTTCCTGACTGATGTCATGAGATGTTGCTTCAATATATCCACATAATTTTCCTTCCTCATGATGCCATCTATTTTGTGAAGTGCACCAGTCCCTCCTTCAGCAAAGCACCCCCACAACGTGATGCTGCCACCCCCGTGCTTCACGGTTGGAATGGTGTTCTTCGGCTTGCAAGCCTCCCCCTTTTTCATCCAAACATAACTATGGTCATTATGGCCAAACAGTTCTATTTTTGTTTCATCATGATGTCGAGCAAAGAGGCACTGAGTTTGAAGGTAGGCCTTGAAATACATCCACAGGTATACCACCAATTGACTAAAATGATGTCAATTAGCCTATCAGAAGCTTGTAAAGCCATGACATCATTTTCTGGAATTAAAAAAAACAGAAAAATACACCTTATGGAACAGCGGGGACTGTGAAGCAACACAAACATAGGCACAGACACATGCATACAAACACACAATAACATACCCACTATACACACACATACACATGGATGTTGTGTTGTAGATATGTGGTAGTAGAGTAGGGCCTGAGGGCACACACTTAATATGTTGTGAAATCTGTTGTGAATGGATTGTAATGTTAAAGAAAATGTAAAACTGCCTTAATGTTGATGTAACCCAAGAAGAGTAGCTGCTACCTTGGCAACAGCTAATGGGGATCCATAATAAATACAAATACAAATACAAATACTTTACTTGGACTAAGTAAATACACTTCATGACATTTAATTTAGCTGAAACCCTGGAAGAGTAACTGCTACCTTGGCAGCAGCTAATGGGGATCCATAAAAAATACAAATACTTTACTTGGACCAAGAAAATACACTATATGACACTGTCAAGAATCATAATGACCACCATAATCATATAAGCCAGATAGGACTATCACGTACATGCCCTTATGTCAGTCTTCAGTAAAAAAGAGGGAGTCTTCTCCTGCTCCTGAAAACTGCTCCTGCATTCATCCGAGTCAACAGCAACAGAGCATTGGGGTAGGTGCATATCTGACATCAATGCGTGTGCAATTACAATGATAATTTAATATGGTAAATAAACATTTTTTTTTATATAACATAAACATACTGTTGACACGTAGGCTATGCCTTGTTTTGTGGGTTTTGCCAGTTTTATGTAGGTGTCATAACCAGCCGTGGTAGGTTTTATGGGTTTTTACAATATAATATATGTAAAAACAGGTTATGAACATATTATAATAGGTTATGACAAGTTATGTCAGCTGTTATGACATATTATGACAAGGTTATGACCGTGACATAATGTGTTATGATGCTGGGTGTCAAATAAAGTGTTGCCCAGAAATCTACCAAAAAGCCATTAGTATCCAAAAAATACGATCACTCCTGGACAACATTCTAGCTTTAACATTCTTCTACAGCAATGTAGGTTTAAATTAGTCAGTTTATTAGTCTCCTTGGCTAATCTAAAGAAACATAAGAGCAAACCAAATGAATAGATATTGAAAATGGTTTGATAATGATTGCAATAATCTAAGGAAGTTATTGAGAAATATATCTAATCAAAAACACTATCATGTTTAAGGTAAGACACAGATGCAGGCAGTGTCGTAGTAACAAAAGTGCATTATTCAAACGGGCAGGCAAAAGGACAGGTCGAGGGCAGGCAAAGGTCAGTAATCCAGATAGGTGGGGCAAAGGTACAGGATGGCAGGCAGGCTCAGGGTCAGGGCAGGCAGACTGGTCAAAACTGGGAAAACTAGAAATCAGGAACTTTAGAAAAGACAGGAGCAAGGGGGAAAACAATGGTAGGCTTGACGAACAAAACGAACTGGCAACAGCCAAACATAGAACACAGGGATAAATACACTTGGGATAATGAGGAAGATGGGCGACACCTGGAGGGGGCAAAGACAGGTGAAACAGATCAGGGTGTGACAAACACAAAGCTCCAGACCACTAAAATATACGCCTTTATTATGGGGAAACCATGAAGCAATACAAACATACCCTAAAAACATAAATGAAACAGCACATTAGAAATCAGTTGGATGTAATTGAGGAATCCATAGAATCAAACCACTTCTGGGAGAATTTGAATAAATTAAACAAACCACATAATGACGAATTGGCTATCCAAAATTAGAAGACAAATTACAAATCCTTGAATCAGCATTAATTGGAAATTATTATTGGAAAACTGTGCACTCTACAACCCAAAAAGGCCTGTGGTGCTGATAGTATTTTAAATGAAATGATCAAATATACAGACCACAAATTAAAATTGGCTATACTCAAACTCTTCAACATTATCCAGCAACTCTCAGCAGTATTGTAAATAGCAGACTACATTTCCTTGATGAACACAACGTCCTGAGCATAAGCCAAAGTGCATTTTTTTACCGCACAACAGACCACATTTATACCCTCCACACTCTAATTGACAAACAAGTACACCAAAACAAAGGCATAAACTCATGTTTTGTAGACTTTGATTCAATTTGGCACAGAGGTATTTCTTAAATAATCGAATAGAAGTGGTATTGGAGATAAAACATATGATGTTAAAAAACAAATGCGCGGTTAGAATTGGCAACAAGCAAACAGACGTCTTCTCTCAGGGAATGAAATAGGGCTGCTCAATTAGTCCAACCCTATTTAACATCTACATTAATGAATTGGCAAAAACATTAGAGGAATCTGCAGCACCTGGTCTCACCCTACACAACACTGAAATCAAGTGTCTGCTGTATGCAGATGACCTGGTGCTGCTGTCTTTAACTGAGGAGGGTCTACAGCGGCAACTAGATCATCTGCACAGCTTCTGTCAGACCTGGGCTCTGACAGTTAACCTAAAAAAAAGATATAATGATCTTCCAAAAGATGTCTGGAAATCAGGATAACAAAATACAAACAGTTCTATTAGGACACACCAAAAACAACACGTACTTAGGACTAAGTATCAGCAAAAAAGGTAGCTTTCGCATGGCTGTGAACGAGACAAAGCAAGAAGAGCATTCTGTGCCATTAAAGGGAACATTAAAATCGAAATTCCAATTAGAATTTGGCTCAAAATGTTGCAATCAGTTATAGAACCAATTGCTCTATATGGCAGCAAAGTATTGGGTCCACTCTCTAATAATGAATTTACCAAACTGGACAAACATCCAATCGAAATACTGCATTGCATAGTTCTGCAAGAGTGTATTGCAAGTGCAAAGAAAAACTCAAAATAATGCATGTAGAGCAGAATTGGGCCAATATCGAATCCTTATTCGAATTGAAAAAACAGCCATCAAATTTTACAACCATCTAAAAACAAGCGACAGTGAAACATTTTGTCACAGCCCTACAATGTCAAGAGATAAAACAAGAGAAGAGTGCCCTCAGACAACTGGTTCTGAGGCTCAGTTCACTAATCCAAAACATAGAACCTCAGGACAGCACTCAGTACATCTGTGGTTGAAATGGTTGAGTCATTAAAGTTCCTGGGTGTCCATATGGACAACAGACTGGAATGGGCTGGTAACACCGGGGCCCTGTACAAAAAGGGCCAGAGCCGACTCTACTTTCTGAGGAGGCTCAGGTCCTTCAACGTGTGCAGTAAACTACTGCATACCTTCTACCAGTCTGTGGTGACCAGTGCCATCTTTTTTGCAGTGGTGTGCTGGGGAGCAAACATCAAAGCCGTTGATGCTTCTCGGGTAAATAAGCTGATCAGGAAGGCTAGCTCTGTCCTGGGGATGAGCCTTGACACTCTAGAGGAGGTGGCGGAGAGACGGATCCTGGCCAAACTGCTGGCCATCATGGACAACGTCACCCACCCTCTGCACGCTATGGTTATGACGCAGAGGAGCACTTTCAGTCACAGACTGATCCCACCACGGTGTGCCAGAGAGCGCTACAGGAGGTCCTTCCTGCCGGCGGCTATGAGACTATATAATGCCTCACCGGGGTGCCGTGCCGTCGGCAACATAGATCTGGAACTGTTGGGGTGCTAGGACCTAGTTTAACAATTATGCATCCATCCGTGAGTAACTCTGGTCCGTCAGCACTCATCCACTCAGGACCTATTTATTCATACAGGTCTGTATATACATACTCATGTACAGTTGTTATATTATATCACATGCAATATTGTAAGTAATTATTGGACGTAGGCATTCACTCAGGAATGCATATTAGTATCCTGCCAGTTGCACCTTTTCTCATTGCTTTTAGTATATCGAATGTGCAATAAGTGCAGTTGTCTGTAATTAAACCCTGCGCACTAAGGACTGTATTTTAAGGGAATTACTATTATTACCCCAAATGATATCATACACATATTTAGCTATTAAAGTATCTCTTCCTGTCATTTACCTGTACAGTTTGTGTAAACATGCAAGTATTCACTTATCTGTAAATATAACTGTATACCTAACTGTACAGCTAATTTAACCATGCAAAATTTTCACTTACCTGTTCATTTACCCAGTCTGTCTATTAAGTAAACTATTATTACCCTCGCTCATATCATACGCATTTTTTGCATTTGTAGCTACTGAAGTATTTCTCTGCCATCGACCTGTATAGTATAGTTAACCATCCAACATCCACCAATGTATAGTGTACATATTCAGCCAACCACTCATACTATGCAATGTCCTTTTATAGCTTTTTTTTGCACTCCAGATATCTTGTATTTCTATACTTTTTCATACTGCCGCTTTATGTATCATGTACCGTGTATCTGTCTTTTGTGTACTTTCGTTGTGGCATTTTGCACCTGCCCTATGTTTTTGTTGTAGCTGCTTGACAATGAAATTTCCCCCCCAGGGGATCAATAAAGTACCTATCTATCTATCTATCTATCTATCTATCTATCTATCTGGCCCAACCAAATTATCACAAAGCAAAACGAAAGATACTGTGTATCAGCTATTGGAAAGACACCACAAAAAATCTAAGTAAACTTAAATGCTAATTGGTTCTAAACAAACAGTGTGGCAGACTATCTGACCACTGTGACTGATAGAAAACTGATGAAACCACTGACTAGGTACAGACTCAGTGAGCACAGCCTGGATATAGAGACTGGTCACCACAGGCAAACCTGGCTGCCCAGAGAGAACAGGCTCTGCTCACTCTTCCCCCAGGGAGAGGTAGCTGTAGTTCCTATTACGCTGTGACAAATACAAATAATTCTGAACTATAAAAGATATAGAAAAAAAACAATATTTATTGTGTGAAAAGCCAAATTGATCATGAGTTTTGGCAGCCAAATATGCGGCTTCCTCTCACAACCCGAGAGACAGCCAGTGAAAAGTGCAATGTAATGTCTATAATATTTACATTTTTGTTTTGGCTTTCCATGTACCTTTTCAGTCATGTTGAGACTGGCCTACTACTATTGCTTTGATTATTGTTATTGTTGTCATTAATATTGTTGTTGTAGTTGCTGTTAATGGTAATACCATTTCCAATACTACTACTACTACTACTGCTACTGCTGCTACTGCTGCTACTGCTACTACTACTACTACTACTGCTATTATTATTATTATTATTATTAATGTCTTATTGCTGTTGGTCCCACCATTGTTGTTATACAGTATGTGTACTTTGACAATGTAAGTAATTTAACTTGCCATGTCAATAAAGTCTACTGAATTTAATTTAATTGATAGAGAGAGAGAGAGAGAGAGAGAGAGAGATACGAAGGGTCACTAAAATAGAGAGTGCTGGTATGAGAGAACAGAGACAGAGCGGAGAGAGACGGGGGAGAGACAGAGAGAAGGGGAATCAAATCAAATCAAATTGGTCACATACACGTGGTAAGCAGATGCTATTGCGGGTGTAGCGAAGTGCTTGTGCTTCTAGCTCCGACAGTGCAGTAATATCTAACAAGTAATATCTAACAGTTACACAAATATACCCAAATACACATAAATCTAAGTAAGGAATGGACATATATGTCAGGGCGGCATTGGACTAAGATACAGTGGCATAGTAAGCTTTATATTATACAGTATACACATAAGAGTATGTAAACACGATTAAGTGACTAAGATACCGAAGAATAGCATAGCGTACAGTTTAAACATAAGAGATGAGTAGTGCAAGATACGGAAACATTATTAAAGTGGCCGGTGATTTCTAATCTATGTCTATAGGCAGCAGTCGTTGTTTAGCAGTCAGTGGCGAAGTATAGAGTACAATACAGTATATACTGTACATACAGTCGTATGAAAAATGTGGGCACCCCTGACAATATCCATGATTTCCACTTAAAAATAATTGGGTGTTTGGATCAGCAATTTCATTTTGATCTATCAAATAACTGATGGACACAGTAATATTTCAGTAGTGAAATTAGGTTTATTGGATAACAGAAAATGTGCAATATGCATCAAAACAAAATTAGACAGGTGCACCTTATTCCAAAATGAAGCTGGCTTGTCCAAATGTGCGTTTGTGGCGTGTGTACAGAAAAGGCTTCTTCCGCATCACTCTCCCGTACAGCTTCTCCTTGTGCAAAGTGCGCTGAATTGTTGAACGATGCACAGTGACACCATCTGCAGCAAGATGATGTTGTAGGTCTTTGGAGGTGGTCTGTGGGCTGTTTTTGACCGTTCTCACCATCCTTCGCCTTTGCCTCTCCGATATTTTACTTGGCCTGCCACTTCTGGCCTTAACAAGAACTGTGCCTGTGGTCTTCCATTTCCTCACTATGTTCCTCACAGTGGACACTGACAGCTTACATCTCTGTGTTAGCTTTTTGTAGCCTTCCCCTAAACCATATTGTTGAACAATCTTTGTTTTCAGGTCATTTGAGAGTTGTTTTGAGGCCCCCATGTTGCCACTCTTCAGAGGAGAGTCAAAGATAACAACAACTTGCAATTAGCCACCTTAAATACCTTTTCTCATGATTGGATGCACTTGTCTATGAAGTTCAAGGCTTAATGAGCTCACCAAACCAATTTGTGTAGCAACCAAACCCCTTGACAAGGGTGCCCAAAAATCTGATTTAATTTCATACAACTTAATATTGCTACACTAAAAATCTTTAAAAACCCCAGTACTCAGTTTTTATTAGAAAATGAATGGCATGCCACTGTGATCATTTTCTGTGACGATAGAGTAATTTATTATGCAGCCTCTGAGGGGTGCCCAAACTTTTTCATACGACTGTATGAGATAGGTGATGCAATATGTACACACAATTTGAGTGACTAAGAGTACAGTTTAAACATAGAGATGAGTGATGCAGATACGGATACATTATTAAAGTGGCTAGTGTTCTTTTCCTTAAAGTGGCCAGTGATTTCCAGTGTCTAAAGGCAGCCACCTCTGGTGTGTTAGTGATGGCTGTTTAGCAGTCTGATGGCCTTGAGATAGAAGCTGTTTTTCAGTCTCTCGGTTTCAGCTTTGATCTTTTTGGCCTTCCTGTGGCAATTTTTTGGCCTTCCTGTTTAGGGTGGCAGGTAGCCTAGCGGTTAGAGTGTTGGGCCAGTAATTGAAAGGTTGCTGGTTTGAATACCCGAGCTGACAAGTTGAAACACTTGTTGATGTGTCCATGAGCAAGGCACTGTCAATGTAAATAAGAATTTGGTCTTAGCTGACTTGCCTAGTTAAATAAAGGTTAAAACAAAAGATGGGTGCTGTAATTGTCTAGTAGGGTGGGAAGTTTGCCCCCAGTAATGTGTTGGGCAGACCGCACCACCCTCTGGAGAGTTTTGCGGTTATGGGCGGTGCAGTTGCCGTATAAGGAATAGAAAGGGACCGGGAGAGAGAAAGGAAGGGAACAAGGGAGAGGGAATAGGATTGTACATGGCAAAAAAAATGCATAAACACCAAGGTGAAGATTTTTCTAACATTGACCCTAAAGAGGCAAGTATGACTTCCATGCCATAGGAACCCTGCTGATTACAATACAATATACCTTATCACAATGTCTTCTTCCCAAGAGGTTAGGGTTAGGAGTGTATGGAATGCAGGTTGACGTTTATTGTCATGAGTCTGGTCCTGGAGACTGAACTGAGCGAATCCCCCATAGATAGGCCAGCTGTAAAGTTAAAATGGTTTATATTCCAAAAATGTATTAAAACAAACATTTGCTGTTTGGTATTAATTTAAGGTTAGGGTTAGGCATTAGGGTTAGCAATGTGGTTAAAGTTAGGGTTAGCTTTAAAATCAGATTTTAACTAGTGACCACTCTGCAGAGCTGCCTCCAGAACAAGATTCATGGAGAAAAACGCTAACCTGTGTATGGAATAGGAATACAGATTCTCAGGATCCCTAAAAATAGGCCATGCTCTGTTGTGTGATCTACTCTACTGTTACATAAAGAACCCCCCACTTTGCACAGAACTTATCTCCCTGGACTCATCCTCTCTCTCTCTCTCTCTCTCTCTCTCTCTCTCACACACACAACACACACACACACACACACACACACACACACACACACACACACACACACACACACACACACACACACACACACACACACACACACACACACACACACACACACACACACACACACACACACACACAAGTACACACACACACAAGTTCATTATTAAATAAGTCACAGCTGTGTGTTTGTGTGGCGGTAACGGCAGATGCAGTTCAGCACCCAACAGGGAGAGAACGGTTGTTCACGTGGCTTTTCCTTTGGTGATGCTGGTGTAAGTAATGACTATGTCATTATCCAGGCTTCAGAAAAGCATGGGGTGGTCAGGATGTGTGGTTTGAGAACCAATACCGAAGGCGCGGGTTATTGAAATGCACCATCCGTTTGTGAGGAGAGTTATGCATTCAATTTTCCATTTGAGTTAACGGAATAATATCAAACATGGAGTGTGTGTGTGTGTGCATGCTGAGAAACAGATGCCTCACAAGTCCTCTACTGCCAGCTTCATTAAATAGTACCCGCAAAACACCAGTCTCAACGTCAACAGTGAAGAGGCGACTCCGGGATGCTGGCCTTCTAGGCAGAGTTGCAAAGAAAAAGCCAAACTAGACACTCTAATGTACTTGCCCTCTTGCTCAGCACCGGGGCCTCCCACTCCTCTTTCTATTCTGGTTAGAGCCAGTTTGCACTGTTCTGTGAAGGGAGTAGTACACAGCGTTGTACAAGATCTTCAGTTTCTTGGCAATTTCTCGCATGGAATAGAATTCAATCAATCAAATGTATTTATAAAGCCCTTTTTACATCAGTCGATGTCACAAAGTGCTATACAGAAACCCAGCCTAAAACCCCAAACAGCAAGCAACGCAGATGTAGAAGCACGGTGGCTAGGAAAAACTCACTAAAAAGGCAAAAACCTAGGAAGAAACCAAGAGAGGAACCAGGCTCTGAGGGGTGGCCAGTCCTCTTCTGGCTGTGCCAGGTGGAGATTATAACAATTCATTGCCATTAAGGCCAAATCTTTCTCCAAGATGTTCAAATGTTCATAGATGACCAGCAGGGTCAAATAATAATCATAGTGGTTGTAGAGGTTGCAACAGGTAAATACATCAGGAGTAAATGTCACTTGGCTTTTCATAGCCAGGCATTTAGATGCGGTAGAGAGCGCAGGTGCGGTGCGATAGAGCGCAGGTGCGGTAGAGAGAGCGAGAGAGAGAGCAAGAGAGAGAGATAGAGAGAGATGAAAACAGCAGGTCTGGGACAAGGTGACATGTCCGATGAACAGGTCAGGGTTCCATAACCACAGGCAGAAGAGTTGAAACCGGTGCAGCAGCACGACCAGATGGACTTGGAACAGCTAGGAGTCATCAGGGCTGGTAGTCCTGAAGCATGCTCCTATGGCTCAGGTCCTCCGGGAGGGGAGGTAGAGTGGGAGAGAGAATGAATTAGAGGGAGCATACTTAAATTCACACAAGAAACCGGAAAATAACATCAGATTTAACAAACTGACCCTAGCCCTACGGCACATAGACTATTGCAGCATAGATACTGGAGGCTGAGACAGGGGGGGGGGGTCGGGAGACACTGTGGCCCCTTCCGACTTCATTTCTCAGAACAAGAATAGACTGACGAGTTTCAGAAGAAAGTTCTTTGTTTCTGGCCATTTTGAGCCTGTAATCAAACCCACAAATAAAGATGCTCCAGATACTCAACTAGTCTAAAGAAGGCGAGTTTATTTATACTTTAATCAGCACAACATTTGCAAAAGGGTTTTCTAATGATCAATTAGCCTTTTAAAAGATAAACTAGGATTAGCTAACACAACGTGCCATTGGAACACAGGAGTGATGGTTGCTGATAATGGGCCAAAAAATCAGCCGTTTCCAGCTACAATAGTCATTTACAACATTAACAATGTCTACACTGTATTTCTGATCAATTTGTTGTTATTTTAATGGACAAAAAATGTGCTTTTCTTTAAAAAACAAGGACATTTCTAAGTGACCCCAAATTTTTGAACGGTAGTGTACAGTGGGGAGAACAAGTATTTGATACACTGCCGATTTTGCAGGTTTTCCTACTTACAAAGCATGTATAGGTCTGTAATTATTATCATAGGTACACTTCAACTGTGAGAGACGGAATCTAAAACTAAAATCCAGAAAATCACATTGTATGATTTTGAAATAATTAATTTGTATTTTATTGCATGACATAAGTATTTGATCACCTACCAACCAGTAAGAATTCCGGCTCTCACAGACCTGTTCGTTTTTCTTTAAGACTGCACCTGTTTGAACTCGTTACCTGTATAAAAGACACCTGTCCACACACTCAATCAAACAGACTCCAACCTCTCCACAATGGCCAAGGCCAAAGAGCTGTGTAAGGACATCAGGGATAAAATTGTAGACCTGCACAAGGCTGGGATGGGTTACAGGACAATAGGCAAGCAGCTTGGTGAGATGGCAACAACTGTTGGCGCAATTATTAGAAAATGGAAGAAGTTCAAGATGACGGTCAATCTCCCTCGGTCTGGGGCACCATGTAAGATCTCACCTCGTGGGGCATCAATGATCATGAGGAAGGTGAGGGATCAGCTCAGAACTACACGGCAGGACCTGGTCAATGACCTGAAGAGAGCTGGGACCACAGTCTCAAAGAAAACCATTAGTAACACACTACGCCGTCATGGATTAAAATCCTGCAGCGCACGCAAGGTCCCCCTGCTCAAGCCAGCGCATGTCCAAGCCCGTCTGAAGTTTGCCAATGAACATCTGGATGATCCAGAGGAGGACTGGGAGAAGGTCGTGTGGTCTGATGAGACAAAAATAGAGCTTTTTGGTCTAAACTCCACTCGCCGTGTTTGGAGGAAGAAGAAGGATGAGTACAACCCCAAGAACACCATCCCAACGTGAAGCATGGAGGTGGAAACATCATTCTTTGGGGATGCTTTTCTGCAAAGGGGACAGGACGACTGCACCGTATTGAGGGGAGGATGGATGGGGCCATGTATCGCGAGATCTTGGCCAACAACCTCCTTCCCTCAGTAAGAGCCTTGAAGATGGGTCGTGGCTGGGTCTTCCAGCATGACAACGACCCGAAACACACAGCCAGGGCTACTAAGGAGTGGCTCCGTAAGAAGCATCTCAAGGTCCTGGAGTGGCCTAGCCAGTCTCCAGACCTGAACCCAATAGAAAATCTTTGGAGGGAGCTGAAAGTCCGTATTGCCCAGCGACAGCCCCGAAACCTGAAGGATCTGTATGGAGGAGTGGGCTAAAATCCCTGCTGCAGTGTGTGCAAACCTGGTCAAGAACTACAGGAAACGTATGATCTCTGTAATTGCAAACAAAGGTTTCTGTACCAAATATTAAGTTCTGCTTTTCTGATGTATCAAATACTTATGTCATGCAATAAAATGCAAATTAATTACTTAAAAATCATACAATGTGATTTTCTGGATTTTTGTTTTAGATTCCGTCACTCACAGTTGAAGAGTACCTATGATAGAAATTACAGACTTCTACATGCTTTGTAAGTGGGAAAACCTGCAAAATCGGCAGTGTATCAAATACTTGTTCTCCCCACTGTATGTGTGTGCCAGGATCCCCTCTGAGGTGTTGTTATGGATTTACACACTACAGAAACTGTTCTCTCATGCCAGCACTCTCTATTTTAGTGACCCTTCGTATCTCTCTTTCTGTCTCTCTCTCTCTCTCTCTCTCTCTCTCTCTCTCTCTCTCTCTCTCTCATTCACCCTTTCTTTTTATCTTTCATTTCCTCTGCAAATCCCAGAATAGAACATTTCAAGTTACCCATTCCAAGACATTATTAATAGTAAAGTTATTAATTGTAGTAATCTATTCATCACTTAACAAAATACACTAGAGTGAAGAGCCCCAGGAGCAATAAGCCATGGCATCCAAAGCCTTTCACGTGCATTTATTCACCAGCAACATGAGCTCTATTGATTATTACCTCATCTCATAAACAAGCACAGTGTGATACCCTGGCTGCAGAATATGAAAACTAATTGTCTCATGAAACAGAATGTGGTTTAATTTCATTACAATGTAACTGTGTAGAGCAGGTAACAATTCAATTAGGCTCTTATAAATCAATCATACAATTCATATGAGCTGAGGACAACATTTCTGTCGCCGTTATTTGACTGTGTCAACTGCATGACTGCAATAGCATTTCACAGGATTTAAGAGATGAGTCTTCTTTTTAAGAGATGGATGCTTTCGTAGTTTAGTGGGCAGATTAATGGCACTTCAACTATTTGTTTAATCTCTTAGTTCAACCTACTCTTCTTAACCCACTTACATAGAACAGACAAATATTATCTGAAAAACAAATAAAGGAATAATATAAGAATCCAGGGACTTAAGTGAAATTTTACTTTAATAAGTATTTTTAATTTGAACTATTTCATTTTTCACCTTTTCGATTCCTCCATTTCCAAGAACATATGTGTGATGTTTAATTTAATACATTTTAGAATAAGGCTGTAATGTAACAACATGTGGAAAAAGTGAAGGGGATTGAATACATTCCATTTGGAAACTATTCAGACCCCTTGACTTTTTCCACATTCTGTTACGTTACAGCATTATTCTAAAATGGATTAAACAAAAAAATCTCCTCATCAATCAACACACAATACCCCATAATGATAAAGCTTAAATAGGTTTTCATAAACATTCTGCTAATTTATTAAAAATAAAAACAGAAATACCTTATTTACATAGGTAAGTATTCAGACCCTTTGCTATGAGACTCGAAAATTGAGCACAGGTGCATTCTGTTTCCATTGATCATCCTTGAAATGTTTCTACAACTTGATTGGAGTCCACTTGTGGTAAATTAAAATGATTGGACATGATTTGGAAAGGCACACACCTGTCTATATAAGGTCCCACAGTTGACAGCGTATGTCAGAGCAAAAACCAAGGCATGAGGTTGAAGGAATTGTACTTAGAGCTCCGAGACAGGATAGTGTCAAGGCACAGATCTGGGGAAGGGTACCAAAACATTTCTGCAGCATTGAACGTCCCTAAGACCACAGTGGCCTCCATCATTATTCAATGGAAGAAGTTTGGAACCACCAAGAGGAATGGCTCCCTGGCCAAACTGAGCAATCGGGGGAGAAGGGCCTTGACAGAGAGGTGACCAAGAACACGATGGTAACTCTGAATGAGCTCCAGAGTTCCTCTGTGGAGATGGGAGAACCTTCCAGAAGGACAACCATCTCTGCAGCACTCCACCAATCAGGCCTTTATGGTAGAGTGGCCAGACGGAAGCCATTCCTCAGCAAAAGGCACATGACAGCCCGCTTAACGTTTGCCAAAAGGCACCTAAAGGACTCTCAGACCATGAGAATTAAGATTCTCTAGTCTGATGAAACCAAGATTGTACATTGCCCTGAATGCCAAGCGTCACGTCTGGAGGACACCTGGCACCATCCCTATGGTGAAGCATGTTGGTGGCACCATCATGCTGTGGGGATGTTTTTCAGCAACAGGGACTGGGAGACTACTCAGGATCAAGGGAAAGATGAACAGAGCAAAGTACAGAGAGATCCTTGATGCAAACCTGCTCCAGCAAACTCAGGACCTCAGACTGGGTTGAAGGTTCACCTTCCAACAGGACAACAACCCTAGGCATACAGCCAAGACAATGCAGGAGTGGCTTCGGGACAAGAATGTCCTTGAGTGGTCCAGCCCGGACTTGAACCCGATCGAACGTCTCTGGAGAAACCTAAAAATAGCTGTGCAACAATGCTCCCCATCCAACCTGACAGAGCTTGAGAGGATCTGCAAAGAAGAATGGAAGAAACTCCCCAAATACAGGTGTGCCAAGCTTGTAGCTCCATACCCAAGAAGACTCAAGTCTGTAATCGCTGCCAAAGGTGCTTCAACAAAGTACTGAGTAAATGGTCTGAATACTTTGGTAAATGAAATATGTATCAGTATTGTTTTTATAAAATAGTAAACATATCTAAAAACCTGTTTTTGCTTTGTCCTTAAGGGGTATTGTGTGTAGATTGATCTATTCTAAATCTATTTTAGAATAAGGCTGTAACTTAACAAAATGTGGAAAAAGTCAAGGGGTTTGAATACTTTCCAAAGGCATTAAAATACAACAACAAAGTCATGTGAAGCATGACAAATCACCCAGAAAAACAGTTTAATTCCTCAATCAGTACTCTAAACTGCCCAGCACCAGAACATTGAGGTTAAATGCATTTTGAATTTTGTTCCAGCAATACAGTGCATTAAAACTAAAATCTGATATACCTAGCTCTGTGGAGACTCTAGGAACCTCAAGATTGAACCAATCCTGTGAATGGGTTAGGCAACTCAGGTGTCCATACTTCAATAGCAAAGTTACATAAGATGGAAGTGTATGAAGTAAACAAAATGGAGTAATGTAGAGAGCAACGTCCAGCCAAGCTTTTGATACAGGATGCAGTGATGAGTATCAAAACTGTTACCTGTAACAAAACAAAGGACACTGTGGTAGATGGGATCCAAAGGTTTTAAGAGTAGCAGCAGCTGCATTTTGATAAATAATATCACCATAATCAAGAACAGATAAAAAGGTTGACTGAATGACCTCCTTATTGCTTAGAGAAAGACACAATCTGTTTCTGTAGAAAAAGCCAACTTTAAATCTTAGCTTCTTAACCAGCTCATCTACAGTATATGTTTTTAAACGTTAAATCAATATCAATCCAAATGCCGAAGTATTTATATACAGGAACATGTTCAATTGGAGAACCATCTAATGAGTGAACATGTAGATAATTGGATAAATTCTTACGAGATTTTAAAAACAATATGTATTTAGTTTTGCCCGTATTAAGCACAGGTTTTAAATCATCAAGCAATTCCTGCATAGCTATAAAATCTGACTAGTTTTGACACAGCCAGATCAACAGTCGGGGCATTAGCATACATAATTGTATCATCCGTATATAGATTAAGTTTAACATTGTTTTACAGATTGACCAAAGGTGTTTATAAAAATAGTGAAGAGAGGTAGGTCCCAAAATCGACCCCTGTGGTACACCTTTACGCACTTCAAGAAATTCAGACTTAACCCCATCAATCATGATGGCCTGAGTTCTGTCACTAAGATAATCATGAAAACATGAACAGGCGTCAGAGCTCAGGCCTATCAAGGACTACTTATTCAATAGAATAGCATGATAAACAATATCATTTTACATTACATTTTAGTCATTTAGCAGACGCTCTTATCCAGAGAGACTTACAAATTGGTGCGTTCAACTTAGGATAGCCAGTGGGACAACCACATCTCGATCACATTTCTTTAAACAAGCAGCTGTGAGCAAAGTCAGTGCTATCAGGGAAATAAGTCAGGTGTTAGTTTAGACATAAGACAAGTGTTAGTAATTATTTTTATTTTATTTATTTTTTTAATGGGGGGGGGGGGGTAGAAGGATTACTGTTATACTATTCCAGGTATTCCTTAAAGAGGTAGGGTTCAAGTGTCTTCGGAAGGTGGTCAGGTTCTCCGCTGTCCTGGCGTCGTGGGGGAGCTTGTTCCACCATTGGGGTGCCAAAGCAATGAATAGCTTTGACTGGGATGAGCCCGAACTGTGCTTCCGTAGAGGTAGGGTGACTAGCAGGCCAGAAGTGGATGAACGTAGTGTCCTCATTTGGGTGTAGGGACTGATCAGAGCCTGAAGGTAAGGAGGTGCCGTTTCCCTCACAGCTCTGTAGGCAAGCACCATGGTTTAGTAGTAGATGCGAGCTTCAACTGGAAGCCAGTGGAGTGTGCGGAGGAGCGGGTTGACATGAGAGAACTTATGAAGGTTGAACACCAGACAGGCTGCAGCGTTCTGGATAAGTTGTAGGGGTTAAATGGCGCAGGCAGGGAGCCCAGCCAACAGCGAGTTGCAGTAATCCAGACGGGAGATGACAAGTGCCTAGATTTGGACCTGTGCCGCTTTCTGTGTAAGGTAGGGTCGTACTCTGTGAATATTGTAGAGCATGAACCTGCAGGATCGGGTCACTGCTTTGATGTTAGCAGAGAACAACAGGGTCACACCAAGGTCAAAAGCTTTTGACAAACAAAGCAGCACATTTCATTTTAGTGACTAAAGCATTGACAATATAATTAACAACGAAAGTGGCTGCTGTAATAGTGCTATGCCCAGGCCTAAACCCTGATTGGTTTATATTCAAAATACATTTCTCAGATAAAAAAGATCAAACATTCACCAAGGATTCAATAATCTTAGCTAGACAAGGAAGCCTTGAAATGGGGTGATAATTACTAAGATCATTACTATCCCTGCCCTTGTGGAGTGGCAGGACAAGAGCTGATTTCCATACTTTTTGAATATTTCCTAATAACAATGCTATATTACAAATGCGGGTTATTGAGCCAACAATGATGTGTGCTGCACACTTAATCAGACCGAGATCCAATTGGTCGGCCCCTGTGGATTTCTTGTTGTCTATTGCTAGCAAAGCAACAATAACCTATTTTTTAGTAAATAGCCTAAATCTTTGACTATAATTTCTCTGATCATTCAGCATGTTTCCCCTATCAGCACCCAGCCCAGTACCATTGTGAATATGCTTAGAAGTTATTTCACTGAAATAAAATGCATCAATGATTACATTTTTTCCCATGATGAGGCAAGTGTCCGAATTAATTTGTTGTGGCAGAGAGGAGGAAGTAGAACCCTTCAGGGATTTGATAGTTTTACAGAATTTGTCCGGGCTCCCATTACAATACAAATTAGCAGTTGCGTAATAATCAGATTTAGCTTTTCTGATTTGTCTTACACAATTTTATTCATATAGATATTTTTTTAATTCAACCTTTATTTAACCAGGTTAGTCTCATTGAGATTATTAATATCTTATGCAAGAGAGACCTGGCCAGAAAAGCAGCATATTACATACGCACACATATTACATTACACATTTACATGAATAAATATACATTCATTTACAAAATGAGCAGCAAGGATGGACACTGAATAAGAACAATTTAAAGTATATTATAAAAAATGTAACGGTCAGCCTCCAAGTAAATTTCCCAGCACTGACTGCAACTTATCTTTAAATACAATTAAAGAAGTGAGCTTCTGTAATTTCAAGTCCTTCTGCAGCTTGTTCCATGAGTACGGGGCTGAAATCTGAAAGGCTTTCTTCCCTAACTCTGTACGAGCCTTTGGTACCTTTGGTACTTTGGCCTTTGGTGGTTTACATAAGTAAAAAGGGAGCTGTCCCAAGACCGCTCTATAAAAATAAATGTAGACAATGATTCCTCAGTTGCTTAAAAGCTTGCCAGTCCGGGCCTAAGCCTGTGTTCCTGGCCTTGATCCAAGCATCATCTCTTTTATGAATGACTTCTGATAATTCCGGAGTGTACTAGGCATTCAACCTATCTGTAACCCTTAGTTTTTTGAAGGGAACATGATTATCCACAGTATTGAAGACATCTGCAAAAAGGTAACTAAAATAAAGATTATGTAAAAAAGCCTGTTCATTGAAGTTTTTAAAGTTCCTCTTTATGATGACACGAGGCTTAGATTTAAGTATTCTCACATCTCTAACACAGACAACTGGGGCAATGGTCACTAATATCTTGCGCGAAGACACCCGTAGAAACATATTTCTCTGGTGTATTCGTTAGAATAAAATCAATCAGAGTTGACTTTGAAGGATCTTTAGAGTTGTGCCATATAGGCTTTAGATCACTACACATGTATTTTAGATTGTCTGAAGCCTGCATTTCCCAATCATAATTTAGGTCACCCAGGATAATAACTTCTGATTTAGTGAAAGAAGACAACAAACTAGTTTACTCCTCGAATGCACACATGTTAGCCGAGGGATGACGGTAGACCCTTATAACAGTTATGGATACATTCTTCCCCAGAAAAGGCTTAAAGATAGTAGCTAAAGAAAATTTGCAAGGGAAATGGATCTATTTGAAAATCTATGGCAAGACCTGAAAATGGTTGTCTAGCAAGGATCAACAACCAGTTTTACATAGCTTGAAGAATTTTGAAAATAATAATGGGAAAATGTTGCACAATGCAGGTGTGGAAACTCCTAGAGACTTACCCAGAAAGACTCACAGCTGTGATCACTACCAAAGGTGCTTCTACAAAGTATTGACTCAGGGGTGTGAATACTTCTGTAAATTAGATATTTCTGTATTTCTGTTTTTCACTTTTTCATTATGGGGTATTGTGTGTAGATGGGTGAGAAAAAAATATTAGTAGAATTCAGTCTGTAACACAACAAAATGTGAAATAAGTCAAGGGGTATGAATACTTTCAGTAGGCACTGTATAATGTCAATGGGTAAATCTCAATTGCATTCTCCTCGTGTCCTCTCTCCTCGTTTCCTTCTCAAAACCCATTGGATGTGAAAGCCAGAGGTCTCTCCCCTCTGAGAGAGGAGAGAAGACGCAAGAATTAGCCCATGCAACTGCAATTGCAATGTTGCAGGCAGGAAGCCTGACAGAACTTACAACGCCTGGATAGGTATTTTAAGTATCAGCTAACAAGGCCTGATCTAAAGAATTACAGCAGGAAAGGAGTTGCCACATCAGGGAGAAGTATGTACAGTTGAAGTCGGAAGTTTACATACACTTAGACCCCAGATTTCATGTTAACAAACTAAAGTTCTGGAAAGTAATTCTTCCAACAATTGTTTACAGACAGATTATTTCACTTATAATACACGATATCACAATTCCAGTGGGTCAGACGTTTACATACACTAAGTTGACTGTGGCTTTAAACAGCTTGGAAAATTCCAGAAAACGAATTGTTAATTGGAGGTGTACCTGTGGATGTATTTCAAGGCCTACCTTCAAACTCAGTGCCTCTTTGCTCGACATCATGGGAAAATCTAAAGAAATCAGCCAAGACCTCCGTAAAAAAATTGTAGACCTCCACAAGTCTGGTTCATCCTTGGGAGCAATTTCCAAACGCCTGAAGGTACCACGTTCAGCTGTACAAACAATAGTTTGCAAGTACAAACACCATGGGACCACGCAGCCGTCATACCACTCAGGAAGGCAATGCGTTCTGTCTCCTAGAGATGAACGTACTTTGGTGCGAAAAGTGCAAATCAATCCCAGCACAACAGCAAAGGACCTTGTGAAGATGCTGGAGGAAACAGGTACAAAGTATCTATATCCACAGTAAAATGAGTCCTATATCGATATAACCTGAAAGGCCGCTCAGAAAGGAAGAAGCCACTGCTCCAAAACCGCCTTAAAAAAGCCAGACTACGGTTTGCAACTGCACATGGGGACAAAGATGATCGTACTTTTTGGAGAAATGTCCTCTGGTCTGATGAAACAAAAATAGAACTGTTTGGCCATAATGACCATAGTTATGTTTGGATGAAAAAGGGGGAGGCTTGCAAGCCAAAGAACACCATCCCAACCGTGAACCACGGGGGTGGCAGCATCACGTGCACTTCACAAAATAGATGGCATCATGAGGAAGAAAAATTATGTGGATATATTGAAGCAACATCTCAAGACATCAGTCAGGAAGTTAAAGCTTGGTCGCAAATGGGTCTTCCAAATGGACAATGACCCCAAGCATACTTCCAAAGTTGTGCCAAAATGGCTTAAGGACAACAAAATCAAGGTATTGTAGTGGCCATCACAAAGCCCTGACCTCAATCCTATAGGAAATTTGTGGGCAGAACTGAAAAAGCATGTGCGAGCAAGGAGGCCTACAAACCTGATTCAGTTACACCAGTTCTGTCAGGAGGAATTGGCCAAAATTCACCCAACTTATTGTTGGAAGCTTGTGGAAGGCTACCCGAAACATTTGACCCAAGTTAAACAATTTAAAGGCAATGCTACCAAATACTAATTGAGTGTATGTAAACTTCTGACCCATTGGGAATGTGATGAAATAAATAAAAGCTGAAATAAATCATTCTCTCTACTATTATTCTGACATTCTTAAAATTAAGTGGTGATCCTAACTGACCTAAGACAGGGAATTTTTACTAGGATTAAATGACAGGAATTGTGAAAAACTGAGTTTAAATGTATTTGGCTAAGGTGTATGTAAACTTCCGATGTCATCTGTAGCTAGCGAGTGCTGTTAGTTTGTTGTTTTCACATCACCTTTCATGAAGTGTGCGCATGCTGGCCCTGCCCTCCACTCACTCAGCTCCCTGCAGAGGTCCTTCAACACACACTCCTCTCTGGCCTTCCCCACCACGCACTCACTCATCAACAACCTGCCTCACTGCCTGACAGTCATCAGAAACAGGTAACAGTGAAATTAAAATAGATATTTTTTTAAAGAAAAATGCCATAGCAGCCAAGGTTCAATTTAGAAGTAGCCCAAAAACCTGCAACTTGCGACCAATACATTTTCAAAATAGGCCAATGTTTCTAAACAACCATGGACATGGCAACCCTGGCAAATCCAGGTACAAATACACTGTAAACCCCAAGGCATTTTTAACTCAAATACTTCTAGTAAATTAAACTGAAAGTCAATGAAAAGTAACTCTTTACTTAAAATGTTTATCTGGTACTAAATGAGGAGTCATATCAACTGTTTAAGTGATAATAACAAATTAACTCTTGAGTTTCAGCCCACTATATTAGGGTAAAGCTAAACCTCAAAATAAGGCCTAAACTATGTCATAACTTGTTTGACTATTATTATGATGATGATGATGATGATGATGATGATGATGATGATGATGATGATGATGATGATGATGATGATATTCATCAGGTAACTCACTAGGTGAAGGCCACAACACTGAAAATGAAAAAATTCAACAACCATGTCTCTGTCACTAACAAATACAGTCATGGGTGGTAACATAAAAATTCACTTGACAAGGCAAGGCACACTGGGGAATTATATTGGAGGCATGGCTTAGTAAGGGTGTTACTCAAAATGTTCAAGCTGATACTCCAATCTGGACCTCCTACAGCACATGTCACACTCATTCTACGGAGGGTCGAGTGGCTGTGGGTTTTCGCTCCTCCCTTGTACTTGATTGATAAAATAAGGTGACTAATTAGTAAGTAACTCCTCCCACCTGGTTGTCTATGTCTTAATTTAAAGAACACTAAGCCCTTCATGGAATGAGTTTGACACCCCTGCCCTACAGGGTTACAGTGACTCAATCGGTTTGAGTAATTACTACTAAATCATTTGAAGTAACTATACTCAGATATATTAAGTGCAACGGGTTTCCTAAAATGTTTTGAGTAATGACAGCACATAAGGGTTTACTGTGTACTTTGAGCAACTACCCGGACTAAACCATTGCCTCAACATGGAGGGGTGTACAGTGGGAAAAAGGGGCCCACCTGTCGACATCCATGTATCCTACTTATAGTATAACAGAATCAAGCAGCTTTATTTATGTGTCAAATAAACTCCTGTGTATTGTGGAAACTACAGGTGTGGGCTTGTGTTGTGTGAATAATACATAGCCTACATCTGCATCACCAAAGAGCTATTTTCTGATCAGGTTATGTCAGGCTCTGGCCATAGAGAAGCAATAGGCTTCTCTATGTAGCTATGGTCAGAGTCTGACAGTGTCATTCTTTTCTGTTTCTTTGTGGGTTTTGGTTGGATCTCTAATTAGAGGCAGCTGCTACCCGTTGTCTCTAATTAGGGATCCAATATATGTTGAGTCTGTCCCTCACGCTGGTGTGGGTCGTTATCGTTACATGTTAATGTATTTCGCAGTCACGGGTGAAGTAAGTGTTTTTTTTGTTACGTCCGTTCATTCCGTGTGTTTTTTGTGAATGTGACGTTAGTTTATAGTTTCAGTTTGTGTCCTGTAGTTCGCCATTTGTTTCAATTACAATATAATAATAAAATAGAATGTCGAACTACTATACCTGCGCTGCGCCTTGGTCTCTCCATACACCCGATCATGACAGAACGACCCACCACTGCGAGACCAAGCAGCGCGACTGGGGAGAGAGGGAGAAAGAGGATTGCGCGCAAGTACCTATTCCCACGTGGCCTAGGGTGAAGCCTGAGGACAGGGGTAGGTTCATGAAGCAATGGAGGAGGATGGAGAAGCAAAGGTCCGTTGTGGCTGCGAGCACCACACCATCGGTGCGCAGCCAGAGCCCGGAGAGGCTGAAGACGGGGAATCGCCCACAGCTTCGTTTGCCCACAGATCAGGATCGGGAGAAGCCCGAAGGGTTCTCTAAATACCCGGAGGAGGAGCAGACGAGGTGGTGGAGAGCCTGGGTTGCGCTTCCGCTGGAGGCTCAAAAGGACCCACTCCTCCGGGAGATAGAGGAGGAGAGGGACTTTGAGCACAGACGGGTACTAGTGCTGAGGCTAATGGACAGACGAGCACCTCCAGCGAAGGTCAGCGTCCCTCCAGCGAAGGTCAGCGTCCCTCCAGCGAAGGTCAGCGTCCCTCCAGCGAAGGTCAGCGTCCCTCCAGCAAAGGTCAGCGTCCCTCCAGCAAAGGTCAGCGTCCCTCCAGCGAGGGTCAGCGTCCCGCCGGCGAGGGTCAGCGTCCCGCCGGCGAGGGTCAGCGTCCCTCCGGCGAGGGTCAGCGTCCCGCCACCTCCGGCGAGGGTCAGCGTCCCGCCACCTCCGGCGAGGGTCAGCGTCCCGCCACCTCCGGCGAGGGTCAGCGTCCCGCCACCTCCGGCGAGGGTCAGCGTCCCGCCACCTCCGGCGAGGGTCAGCGTCCCGCCACCTCCGGCGAGGGTCAGCGTCCCGCCACCTCCGGCGAAGGTCAGCGTCCCGCCACCTCCGGCGAAGGTCAGCGTCCCGCCACCTCTGGCGAAGGTCAGCCGCCCTGAACCTCCGGCGAAGGTCAGCAGCCCTGAACCTCCGGCGAAGGTCAGCAGCCAGGAACCTCCAGCGAAGGTCCGCAGCCCTGAACCTCCACCGGAGCCCATTCTGGGTTCAGCCGTCTGCTCCGCTCCAGAGTCAGAGCAGTCCGCCCCACCGGTGCCCATTCCGGGTCCAGCCGTCTGCTCCGCTCCAGTGCCAGAGCAGTCCGCTCCACCGGTGCCCATTCCAGGTCCAGCCGTCTGCTCCGCTCCAGTGCCAGAGCAGTCTGCCGTACCGGTGCCCAATCCTGGTCCAGCCGTCTGCTCCGCCCCAGTGCCAGAGCAGTCCGCTCCACCGGTACCCATTCCGGGTTCAGCCGTCTGCTCCGCTCCAGAGTCAGAGCAGTCCGCTCCACCGGTACCCATTCCGGGTCCAGCCGTCTGCTCTGCCCCAGTGCCAGAGCAGTCCGCTCCACCGGTGCCCATTCCGGGTCCAGCCGTCTGCTCCGCTCCAGTGCCAGAGCAGTCCGCTCCACCGGTGCCCAATCCGGGTCCAGCCGTCTGCTCCGCTCCAGAGCCAGAGCAGTCCGCTCCACCGGTGCCCAATCCGGGTCCAGCCGTCTGCTCCACTCCAGTGCCAGAGCAGTCCGCTCCAACGGTACCCAGTCCGGGTTCAGCCGTCTGCTCCGCTCCAGAGCCTGAGCAGTCCGCCCCACCAGTGCCCAGTCCTGGCCCGGTTGTTTTTCCCGCTCCATGGCCGGAGCCGTTTGCCCCAACGGGGCAATGTTGCACCACATTGTCTCTAATTAGGGATCCTATATATGTTAAGTCTGTCCTTTACTCTGGTGTGGGTCGTTGTCGATGTAATTCTCCAGTCACGGTGAAAGTAAGTGTGCTTTTTACGTCCGTTCATTCGTGTTTGGTTTTTGTGAACGTGACGTTTTGTCTGTAGTGTTTGTTTTCAGTTTAGTTCGTCATTTCAGTTGGTTGCTTTATACATAGTATTGGATATATACATAGTATAGTGCAATAAAATGTCGAACTACTATCCCTGCGCTGCATCTTGGTCTCTCCTTCAACCCACTCGTGACAGACGTAAACTCAAGAGTCATTAGATTAATTAAATATGTATAATGTGGTATAGCTACTTCTGTGTGAATGTGGAGGCAGTAGGGATCTGTTGAGTATGCATAGATAGTACTCCCTACGTCTTAATTTAAAGAGTTAGCACCGATCAGATTAACAATATCCCCAAAGAATACTGAATAGTTGAGTGTAAATACGTACATTATCTATCAGTTTGGTCATGATGATGCAGAGGGATCAAAGATTGTAAGAGAGTAAAGAGATGAATGGATAAATAATCTCAGACTGCAAGTTTGTTTAGTTTACCACAAACATCCAGAGGGCTAGTTTGACATCTTGTGTCAAAGACTTTAATTGACACACATAGACACATAGCCTAGTAGGCGCACACACACACACAGACACACAGACACACACACACACACCACCCATTTAAAATAAGATGGAGTCAAGACCCTATTCATCCCACAGGGAGAGTTTGTTTAGTATGTATCTCCAGTCTCTACCCTGATATCCTGGTGACCTACAAGCAGCCAGTGCCAACGGCATGTTTTAACAGTTGAATGACACCTTTCCTCACCACCCACCGTAAATTAGAATATCTTACAGTGGGGGGTAGAATATTCCCCCTGGGGATGGGACATTTTGTGTGTGTGTGTGTGTGTGTGTGTGTGTGTGTGCATGTACAATCAATCCAAATGAAGGTGAGGGCAGGAGGTGTGTGAAAGCAGATAAATGGAGGAATGCCATGGGAGAATAGAAATGGACGTTGTTTGACTTGTTTCACTGCAAGAGGTAGAGGAAGAGGATAGGGTATGCTTTATTACTATGTCTAGATGGCTGGAGGAAATTAACTTTAGTGTAATGTTCACAATATCTTATGAAAATGTTTAAATAACAAACAGCTAATATACAATTGTTTATCCATCCTCAGGTCTCCTATAACAGCCATTAAACAATGTAACTGTTTTGAAGTCACCTAGGCCTCATGGTGAAATCCCGTAGAGGTTTCCTTCCTCTCCGGTAACTTTGTAGTGACTGGGTGTAATTAATAACTTCACCATGCTCAAAGGGATATTCAACGTCTGCATCTTTTTTTTTTTACCCATCTACCAATAGGTGCCCTTCTTTCTGAGGCATTGTGAAACCTCCCTGGTCTTTGTGACTGAATCCTCAGAGCATGCGCAGACCAGCTGGCTGGAGTGTTTACGGAAATATAAAATCTCTCCCTATCCCAGTCTGCTGTCCCCACTTGTTTCAAGATGTTCACCATTGTTCCTGTACCTAAGAAAGCAAAGGTAACTGAACTGACTATGACTATCGCCCCGTAGCACTCACGTCTGTCATCATGAAGTGTTTTGAGAGGCTAGTTAAGGATCATATCACCTCTACCTTACCTGACACACTAGACCCACTTCAATTTGCTTACCGGCCTAATAGATCCACAGACGATGTAATCGCCATCGCACTGCACACTGCCCTATCCCATCTGGACAAGAGGAATTCCTATGTAAGAATGCTGTTAATTGACTATAGCTCAGCATTCAACACCATAGTACCCTCCAAGCTCATCATTAAGCTCGGGGCCCTGGGTCTGAACCCCGCCTTGTGCAGTAACTGGGTCCTGGACTTCCTGACGGTAGGAAACAACACCTCCACTTCGCTGATGCACCTGTACTGACCACGCCTTCTGGAAGCACCATGGTCTTGTAGTGGATGCGAGCTTAGACTGGAAGCCAGTGGGGTGTGCAGAGGAGCAGGGTGACATGGGAGAACTTGGGAAAGTTAAAAACTAGGCGGGCTGCAGCGTTCTGTATAAATGCCATAACAAAGGGGCATAACACTCCATAACAAAGGGGTTGAATACTTATTGACACAAGACATTTCAGCTTTTAATTTTAAATACATTTGTAAACATTTCTAAAAAAAGAATTCCAGATTATGTGGTATTGTGTGTATGCCAGTATCTGTATCTCAATTGAATCAAATTTGGATTTCACGCTGTAAGATGACAAAATGTAAGATGACAAAATGCAAGGCACTGTATGGCATTTTGAGCCTCATTCCATTTCTTCCTAGCCCTTGACACTAGCCTTCACTCCCCACAAAGATATAAAAGTATTAGATTGGTGTAACAATTCATCTACACCTATCTACTGCTTTTAATCTATGAGGGGGTGTGAACAAGTGCACTGGCGAGAAGGGGTGCAAATTGGGATCCTGTCATCCTCGTAGTAGCACAGCCACACAGTCTTGCCTTTTTCTAGTTAGTCATCAATCATTGTTGAAGCTGACATTTGACTTCTCAGATAAATAGCTATGTTGCTTGTTGTTTGATTTTAGCTAGTTAGTTGTCGTTACTTTGAGCAAAGCTGCCAGTGTGCTCTGAATTACCGGTAATCAAGGATTATTTTACGAGTGGTCCCAACGACCTGGAGGTCGCTGGAGGTCTGTCACCTCATCATGGATGGAGAGATGAGCAAGTAAGGTATGTTAAGCTAGCTAGTTAAGTACACAATGCATTAGCTAGACTTTATAAACTATCAGGCCTTCACTACCTGCATCTACTATGTATTTGTTCAAGGTAGGCTATAGCCAGTGTTTGTTGGAGTGACAGTACTATTGAAGACAAGCTGCTATAGCTAACGTCAGCCAAAATGTTTCACTATTTCACCGCCCATGGTATTTTTCATCCCTGTATCCCACAAAAGAAGTCAGCTAGCTAACAAGTTACTGTTAATTCGGTGAGAATGAGGGAGAGAGAGATAAGAGACAAAGGTTTGAAGAGGAAGAGAGACCCTTTTTTGTGTGTGTGTGTTTTTTAAAAACATTTGGGTCTCCACAGGGATGAAAGTAGATTTAATATATTAGCGGTACGATACCTACTATGTGTGTCTAATAGAATTAGATATAGAATCGTTATTATTTTTTGGGATTCTATTAGGCAAGTAAAGATTTGTAATATAACTTTTAACATGTATCACCTTTTAATGTGGCATAAACACAACCAGTAATGTTTTCATCAAAAGGCACTCCTGTTGGCTATCCATGCACATTTGTCCACTCGCAAATTAAGAGGCTGTTATAGCAGCAAAGGCGGGACCAACTCCATGTTAATGCACATGATTTTAGAATGAGATGCTCTACTACAGCCCTGTTGATGTAAATCGGGCTGTGCTCTGCCCTCCGTTTCCTTTAGTCCACGATCAGCTCCTTTGTCTTGGTGATGCTGCCAGATCTCTGACTTCCTCCCTATAGGCTGTCTCATCATCATTCGTGATCATGCCTACCACTATCGTGCCGTCAGCAAACGTAATAATGGTGTTGGAGTTGTGCGCAGCCACTCAATCATGGGTGAACAGGGGGTACAGGAGGGGCCTAAGCACGAACCCCTGAGGGGCCCCCATGTTGAAGGTCAATGTGGAGAGTGTGTTGTTGCATACCCTCGCCACCTGAGGGCGTCCCATCAGGAAGTCCAAGATCCAGTTGCAGAGGGAGGTGTTCCGTCCCACGGTCCTTAGCTTAGTAATGAGTGTGGAGGGCACTATGTTGTTGAACACCGAGCTGTAGTCAATGAACAGCATTCTCACGTAGGTGTTCCTTTTTTCCAAGTGGGAAAGGGCAGTGTGGAGTGCAATAGAGATTGCGTCATCTGTGGATCTGTTGGGGAGGTATGTGAATTGTAGTGGGTCCAGGGTACCTGGGATGAGGGTATTGATGTGAGCCTTTCAACGTAGTCATGACTACGGGGCGAGAGTCATTTAGACAGGTTACCTTGGCGTTCTTGGCCACAGGGACTATGGTGGTCTGCTTGAAATATGTAGGTATTACAGACTGTGTCAGGGAGAGGTTGAAAATGTCAGTGAAGACACTTGCCAGCTGGTCAGCACAAGTATTTAGCTCAGTGTGGATGTTGCCTGTAATCCATGGCTTATGGTTGGGATATGTATGTACAGTCAATGTGGGGACGACGTCGTCGATGCACTTATTAATGAAGCCGGTGGCTAATGTGGAAAACTTCTCATTGCCATAGGATGAGTCCCGGAACATATTCCAGTGCTAGCGAAACAATCCTGTAGCTTAGCATCCACTTCATCTGACCACTTCCATATTGAGCGCTTCACTTGTACTTCCTATTTGAGTTTTAGCTTGTAAGCAGGAATCGTCAGATTTGCCAAATGGAGGACGAGGGAGAGCTTTGTATGTGTTTCTGTGTGTGGAGTAAAGGTGATCTAGAGTTGTTTTGCCCCTAGTTGCACAGGTGACATGCTGATAGAAATGAGGTAAGACGGAATTCACTTTTCCTGCATTCAAATCACCGGCCACTAGTAGCATCGCCTCTGGATGAGTCTTTTCTTGTTTTCTAATGGCCCTATACAGCTCGTTGAGAGCGGTCTTAGTGCCAGAGTTGGTTTGTGGTGGTAAATAGACAGCAACAAAAAGTATAGATGAAAACTCTCTTGGTAAATAGTATGGTCTACAGCTTATCATGAGGTATACTAACTAAGGCGAGCAGAACCTTGAGACAAACACCACCCCCTTTGAGCTTACCTGATGCTGCCGTTCTGTCCTGTGATGCATAGAAAAACCAGCTAGATGGCCTTCCAAGTGGCACAACGGTCTCAGGTGTGTTGCAGTCTTGCGATGTCACTACAGCCTGGGGTTCGATACGCTCTAGCGACTCTTTGTGGCGAGCTGGGCGCCTGCAGGCTGACTTCGGTCATCATTTTAACAGTGTTTCCTCCAACACATTGGTGCGGCTGGCTTCTGGGTTAAGCGAGCAGGCGTTAAGAAGCGCGGTTTGGCGGGTCATGTTTCGGAGGATGCATGACTCGACCTTTGCCTCTCCCGAGCCCGCCGGGGAGTTGCAGCCATGAGGCAAGATCGTAATCACGAAACTGGTGAGAAAAAAAGGGGGTAAAAAACCCAAGCTAGATGTACATTCACCGGACAGTTTATGACAGACAGTGAGTCACGTGTCTGCGGCTTGCTATATAAATCAGGCAGACAGGCATCGAGGCATTCAGTTACTTTTTGATAGAATGGGCAAAATAAGTGACCTGAGCGACTGAGTGTGGTATGATCGTCGGTACCAGGTGCGCAGGATCTCATCTTTGGGATGAGATGGAACGGGCTGTTCGCAGCAAAAAATGTATTTCAGAATGTGGGGGAGACATACCACTCCCCCCGTCCCGAGTGAAAGTTGTGCACCTGTATTTGTATCATATTTGCACTGTGTATTTGAGCTTGTGTCCTCAAATGTGACTACACATCAGCAATTTAAAAAAGAATTTACCAGAAAGGTGAGATTTTAACCTTGGTTAAAAGTCAGATTACTTTTAGTTTTAACATTCTGATGCTCAACTCGGTGTGTGGGATTGCCTGTGAAGAACCTGATGTGGTGAGATTTTAACCTTGGTTAAAAGTATGCAGCATTACTAGTTATTGTTTAGGACCCTCTAAAAATAAATCATTACTTTTGGGGATTACATGGATTACATTTCAGATTACTTTTAGTTTTAACATTCTGATGCTCAACTCGGTGTGTGGGATTGCCTGTGAAGAACCTGATGTGCTTTCATATTACATACATACCAACATGTCTGTTTACAACAGTATTCGGACTCCTTTTGGCGTAAAGCTGGACTTGCCTTAATAAAAGGCTGTTCTGTCCGCTCCTGTATACACAAAAAGGGTTCCTATGCTGTTGGTTCCTATGGTCCAACAGCAGCCTGCAACCACCAGGACTATTAGGAGATGGTCCCCGGAGGCGAATGAGGCCCTACAGGACTGCTTTGAAACAACAGACTGGGATGTGCTCTGTGAGGCTCATGGGGAGGACATCGATGGACTCACTGACTGCATAACAGACTATATTAATTTTTGTGTAGACAACACTGTACCCACCAGGAAGGTACACTGTTTCCCAAACAATAAACCCTGGGTCACCAGCGACCTGAAGGCCCTGCTGAATGAGAAGAAGAGGGCCTTCAAGGAGAAGGACAAGGACAAATTGAAATGCGTCCAGAGGGAGCTGAAGTTGCGGATTGCTGAGGGGAAGAGAGTGTATAAGGAGAAGATGGAGGACAAGCTGAGGCAGAGCCAGGTGAGAGAGGTGTGGAAGGGTATGAGAAATATCACTGGCTTCAAAAAGTCAAACAGTGGGCAGACGGAGGGGACCCAGGACAGAGCCAATGAGCTGAACCAATTTTTTAACCGGTTCGATACTGGCCCTGTCCACCTCCCCTCCAGCTCCCCAGACCACACACCCTCACGGCTATCCCACCCCCACTTTGCTCACAGCACCTCTGCTGAGACAATCAGTGACCCCACCTCTGCCCCTGCCCCCCCTGGACTGATCCTCAACACCCCCCTTCCCCCCACCTCCCCACCTGGGCTGGCTTTCACCACCAACCAAGTGAAGAGAGAGCTGGAGAGACTACACCAGTGGAAAGCGGCGGGCCCTGATGGCATCAGCCCAAGGGTGCTGAGGGTCTGTGCTGACCAACTGTGTGGAATACTCCAGCGTCTTTTCAACCTTAGCCTGAGCCTAGAAAGGGTCCCTGTGCTGTGGAAAACATCCTGCCTCGTCCCAGTGCCCAAGAAGGCACACCCCACTGTCCTGAATGACTTCAGACCTGTAGCGCTAACATCCCACATCATGAAGACCCTGGAAAGGTTAGTCCTCGCTCACCTCAGACCCCTGGTGTGTTCATCAATGGACCCCCTGCAGTTTGCATACCAGCGCAACATCGGGGTGGATGATGCAATCATCTACCTTCTGCAGAGGGCCTACTCTCACCTGGACAACGCAGGTTGCACTGTGAGGGTCATGTTTTTTGACTTCTCCAGTGCCTTCAATACCATTCAGCCCCTGCTACTGGGTGAGAAGATGAGGAGGATGAAAGTGGAAGCACCCTTAGTCTCCTGGGTCACGGACTACCTGACCGGTAGGCCACAATTTGTGCGACTACAGAGCTGTGTGTCAGAACGGGCAGTTAGCAACACAGGGGCCCCCCAGGGTACGGTCCTGTCCCCCTTCCTGTTCACCCTCTACACCTCAGACTTCAGATATAACTCTGAGACATGCCACCTACAGAAGTTCTCGGATGACTCTGCTATTGTAGGGTGCATCAGGGGTGGGCAGGAGGAGGAGTACAGGAGCACAATCAGTGACTTTGTGTTGTGGTGTGAGCAGAACCACCTTCAGCTCAACATCAGCAAAACTAAGGAGATGGTGGTGGACTTCAGGAGAACCAAGGCACAACTGACTGCAGTCCCTATAAAGGGGACGGATGTGGAAATGGTTGAGTCATACAAGTTCCTGGGTGTCCATATGGACAACAGACTGGAATGGGCTGGTAACACCGGGGCCCTGTACAAAAAGGGCCAGAGCCGACTCTACTTTCTGAGGAGGCTCAGGTCCTTCAACGTGTGCAGTAAACTACTGCATACCTTCTACCAGTCTGTGGTGGCCAGTGCCATCTTTTTTGCAGTGGTGTGCTGGGGAGCAAACATCAAAGCCGGTGATGCTTCTCGGGTAAATAAGCTGATCAGGAAGGCTAGCTCTGTCCTGGGGATGAGCCTTGACACTAGAGGAGGTGGCGGAGAGACGGATCCTGGCCAAACTGCTGGCCATCATGGACAACGTCACCCACCCTCTGCACGCTATGGTTATGACGCAGAGGAGCACTTTCAGTCACAGACTGATCCCACCACGGTGTGCCAGAGAGCGCTACAGGAGGTCCTTCCTTCCGGCTATGAGACTATATAATGCCTCACCGGGGTGCCGTGCCGTCGGCAACATAGATCTGGAACTGTTGGGGTGCTAGGACCTAGTTTAACAATTATGCATCCATCCGTGAGTAACTCTGGTCCGTCAGCACTCATCCACTCAGGACCTATTTATTCATACAGGTCTGTATATACATACTCATGTACAGTTGTTATATTATATCACATGCAATATTGTAAGTAATTATTGGACGTAGGCATTCACTCAGGAATGCATATTAGTATCCTGCCAGTTGCACCTTTTCTCATTGCTTTTAGTATATCGAATGTGCAATAAGTGCAGTTGTCTGTAATTAAACCCTGCGCACTAAGGACTGTATTTAAGGGAATTACTATTATTACCCCAAATGATATCATACACACTTTTAGCTATTAAAGTATCTCTTCCTGTCATTTACCTGTACAGTTTGTGTAAACATGCAAGTATTCACTTATCTGTAAATATAACTGTATACCTAACTGTAAAGCTAATTTAACCATGCAAAATTTTCACTTACCTGTTAATTTACCCAGTCTGTCTATTAAGTAAACTATTATTACCCTCGCTCATATCATACGCATTTTTAGCTACTGAAGTATTTCTCTGCCATCGACCTGTATAGTATAGTTAACCATCCAACATCCACCAATGTATAGTGTACATATTCAGCCAACCACTCATACTATGCAATGTCCTTTTATAGCTTTTTTTTTGCACTCCAGATATCTTGTATTTCTATACTTTTTCATACTGCCGCTCTATGTATCATGTACCGTGTATCTGTCTTTTGTGTACTTTCGTTTTGGCATTTTGCACCTGCCCTGTGTTTTTGTTGTAGCTGCTTGACAATGAAATTTCCCCCCCGGGGGAGCAATAAAGTACCTATCTATCTATCTATCTTCGGCTGTCCCCATAGGAGAACCCTTTGAAGAACCCTTTTTGGTTCCAGGCAGAACCTTTTTGAGTTCCATGTAAAACCCTTTACACAGAGGGTTCTACATGGAACCCAAAACAGTTCTGCCTGGAACCAAAAAGGGTTCTTCAAAGGTTATAGATAGGACCTTCTACTTCTAAGAGTGTAGGTTTTGTCTTGGCTCTGGATGCTGATGCAACCGTACAGGGACCCAACACGGCCAACCAGACCAACATCCCCATCACAGCACATCCTCCCGATGTCTACAGTAACAACACTCTGGACCAGTGGCTGGACGCAGTGCTCCAGTCAAACCTATCAGGTATCAAACCTATCACTTCAACTGTATATAGCAGGAGCCTAGTGAAAAAGAGCTTATTTTGGTCTCTTTAGTATCAATCAGCTGTATAAAATAGAGCATAGTGAATCCAAGCTATGCATAATCACATGAAACCTGAGGTGCTTTCATATTACATACATACCAACATGTCTGTTTACAACAGTATTCTGACTCCTTTTGCCATAAAGCTGGACTTGAAAAGCCTCCTGACATAAAGCTGACTGCCTGATTGGACATCCTGAGGATGCAGAACCAAACTAAAGGGATCAACAGGCCGGTGTGGCTGAACGCTGACATCCTCCCTGGATGCATTTAACGTCCCAGGGTTCTGGCCTGCCATCAATGGATTTTAAATCAAATGAGTAAAGAGCAGATCCCAGATCTGTCTGTGCTGTAGATTACTCCTTGCACATACTGTGTGTGCATAGCAACGTGCCTTTGTTTGATCCTCAACTGTTTGTGTATTCATCCCATGGCTACAGTGGACATAAAAATATAAACATGCAACTCCCAATCTATGGATTTCACATGACTGGGAATACAAATATGCACATGTTGGTAACAGCTACCTTAAAAAAAAAAGTAGGGGCGTGGATCAGAAAACCAGTCAGTATCTGGTGTAACCAGCATTTGCCTCAAGCAGTGCGATACATCTCCTTCACATAGAGTTGATCAGTCTGTTGATTGTGGCCTGTGAAATGTTGTTCCACTCCTCTTTAATGGCTGTGCAAAGTTACTGATATTAACGGGAACTGGAACAAGCTGTCGTACACGCCGATCCAGAGCATCCCAAACATGCTCAATGGGTGACATGTCTGGTGAGTATGCAGGCCACGGAAGAACTAGGACATTTTCAGACATTACAGATCCTTGAGACATGGGGCCGTGAATTACCATGCTGAAACATGAGGTGATGGCGGCGGCTGAATAGCACGACAATGGTCCTCGGGATCTCATCACGGTATCTCTGTGCATTCAAATCGCCATCGATAAAATGCAATTGTGTTCATTGTCCATAGCTTATGCCTGCCCATACCATAACCAATGTTCCCTCTAATTGTTTTCATCACTGAGCACAAACTTGAACATTGTGAAAATTCTGTACAACTTCCGCCGCATTTACTGTGAACACTGAGGCTGTACCCGCTGTATTTTTAGCAGTGGTCAGGTAGGCTACTGTGGCTATTTGATCATAATGTAGGCCTACCAGAGTGGCCTACCATCAAAAACAAAGGCGAAAATGCATCCCAAATGCATCCCATAACATAGCTGTTCTATTGTTCAGCCTACAGTAGCTGCCAATGTGTGGTGTTCAATATAGGCCTACATTCCATGAGACTTTTGAAAAGAACATGCAATGCTTGACATTAACCTGTTAATACACTTGTTCTTCAGACAAGGAGGTGACTGAAAATGTTGGTTTGTTGTTTGATGCAAGATATAATTAAATCCATCATTCCCAAACCATTATTACAGAGAATCAGACAAATGATGCTGCCCTCTGCCTATTGGCTACATAGCTTATTCAAGCATGTCTTTAAATACAACACTGTCCCTTTAAGACAAAAAAAGCTCTTTATTTGACTCGTTTTTCAAAGATTTCTAGAAGTGCACAAGTTGTGTGCTCTTGTAGGAGGCAATCACTCCCCCATTGCTGACTACAAGTTATCTATAACTGGGCTACTAACTAGCAAAGGATATGAACAAATGTACAAATGCGTGCACACGTCTCTACATGTAGCTCTTGCTTTGATCTCAAAACAAGCACATCTACCCATGACTGCTGATGCTGTACAAACAGTCCATTTCAAAGTGAATGGCACAAATCTGTATATGGCAATGGTGTATTTGCATATAGGCCTACTGCAGCTCTGATTGGTTATGGCGGCACCGGTCTTTGTAGAGTCCATGCCTGTGTTGTGCCTGTCAATGCAATAGAATCTTACTCTGATGCATTATGCCTACAACAAAATTGTTTATAGTTAGTTTTGCATACAAAGTCTTGCATAGTTTGTTTTGTTTCAGTATGTTGCATTGAAAGTGGCTAATATTGCATTGATTCGATGAAACATTGACCATAACACCACCGCCACCATGGGGCAGTCTGTTCACAACATTGACATCAGCAACGTACTGCCAATTTCTCTAAAATGAAGTTGGAGGTGGCTTATGGTAGAAAAATTAACATGACATTTTCTGGCAAAAGCTCTGGTGGACATTCCTGCTGTCAGCATGCCAATTACATGCGCCCTCAAAATTTTAGACATCTGTGGCATTGTGATGTGTGACAAAAATGCACATTTTAGAGCGGTCTTTTATTGCCCCAGCACAAGGTGCACCTGTTTGATGATCATGCTGTTTAATCAGCTTCTTGATATGCCACACCTGTCAGGAGGATGGATTATCTTGACAAAGAAGAAATGCTCACTAACAGGGATGCAAACAAATTTGCGCACACAATTTGAGAGAAATAAGCTTTTTGTGCATATCGACATTTTCTGGGATCTTTTATTTCAGCTCATGAAACATGCGACCAACACTTTAGATTGTTGTTTATATTTTTGTTCAGTGTATAAGGTGTTTAAATACAGAGACCAGATATGAGCAATTGCCCATTGTTCCAGTCTAGGTTTTGAAGTAATAAAGGCCCAACAACGTTCCATACCAATAAATGAGTCTCTAGTTATGACATATTTGCCCTACTTCTGTAACTACTCGAGAAAAACGCATGTGTGAACAGAACACTGCGAGACAGTAGGAGAATGAGAGCGCAACGCAGTGACACACACACACACAGTTTTTTTTTTTTATTCCGCGTCACAAAGACACGTGATGCCCAACTTCTATCAACAAGTCTCCTTTGCCACTAGGGGAAATAAACTCCTGGACCACTGTTACTCAACCCACAAGCAAGCATACAAGGCCCTCCCTCGTCCCCCCTTCGGCAAGTCAGATCACGACTCTATAGTCCTGCTGTTTACAGACAAAAGCTCAAACAGGAAGTCCCCGTGACGAGCTCCATTGAAAATTGGTCTATGCTGCAGGACTGCTTTGCTAGCACAGACTGGAATATGTTCCGGAACTCCGCCGATATCATCGACGAACTAACCACCTCATCCACATCAGGAAATGCATCACCGATGTCATCCAGGCAGTGAAGTTTCACTGCTTTCCCAATCAAAAGGCTTGGATTAACTCAGAGGTGCACGCTAAACTAAAGGACAGTTACCGCTCATAGGGCTATCGCAGCCGACCTGAGGACATGAATGTGTACAAGACGCCTCGCTATGACCTCCGCAGAGCCATCAAACAGGCAAAAGGACAATCTCGCAACAGGGTGGAATACTATTATGGTCTTCTCACACCAGTATAGTTGTAAAGAAGGCACGGCAGTTCCTCTTCTCCCTCAGGCGGATGAAATTATTAGGAACTTTTATAGCTGCTCCATCGAGAGTATCCTGACTGGATGTATCACCGTCTGGTATGGCAACTGCACCGCCCTCGACCGGAAGGCCCTACAGAGGGTGGTGCGGACATCCCAGCACGCCACTGGGGGTGAGCTCCCAGCCATCCAGGACGTACATACCAGACGGTGTCTGACAGAGGCCGGAAAAATTGCCAAAGACTCCAGTCACCCAAGACATGGACTGTTCTCCATGCTCCAGTCTGGCGGTACCGGTGCATCAAGGCACAGACCAAAATACTCTATCCCCTGGCCATAAGATTGTTAAAATGCTAACAACTACTACCGCTCTCCCTCACACCTAGGCTTCTGCTAAAATTCTTATTTATTAGATGTATTACTACCACTACGCTGCTGTTCATTGATTATTGATTACCATTAGCATTAGTACCTATCTATTTTCTCCTGCTACTGCTACTGGTCACTATTACTCCTGTACATGTACAGTACCAGTCAAAAGTTTGGACACACCTACTCAACTACTCAGGTTTTTCTTTATTTCTACTATTTTCTACATTGTATAATAATAGTGAAGACATCAAAACTATGAAATAACACATATGGAATAATGTAGTAACTAACAGTGTTAAACAAACCAAAATATATTTTATATTTGAGATTCTTCAAAGTAGCCACCCTTTGCCTTGATGACATCCAGGTTGTATCACATCCGGCCGTCCCATAGGGCGGCGCACAATTGCCCAGCGTTGTCCAGGTTTGGACGTGGTAGGCCGTCATTGTAAATATGAATTTGTTCTTAACCTTTGTTTACTAGGCAAGTCAGTTAAATACATAAAAAAAGACAGCTTTGTACACTCTTGGCATTCTTTCAAACAGCTTCATGAGGTAGTCACCTGGAATGCATTTCAATTAACAGGTGTGCCTTCTTAAAAGGTAATTTGTGGAATTTCTTCCCTTCTTAATGGGTTTGAGCCAATCAGTTTTGTTGTGACAAAGTCCATGTTATGGAAAGAACAGCTCAAATAAGCAAAGAGAAATGACAGTCCATCATTACTTTAAGGCATGAAGGTCAGTCAATCTGGAAAATGTCAAGAACTTTTAAAGTTTCTTTAAAGTGCAGTCGCCTGTTAGGATGGGGGGGGGTACCACCAGATACTCCTACCCCAACTGTTGGAGAATTAAACAATATTTCTAATTTTTGAGAATGTGGAGACTGTCAGTGGAATTGCCAGTTACGGTCCTGTCCACTCTGTGTGACCGTGGTGACCTCAGAAAGGACAGCACAGCCACATTACCCTAACTCTGTCCTTAACTGTCCCTCAATTATGAGGCTTGCATTTGAAATATTGTGTAAATGTTTGACTAAGTATGAGAATACTCTTGAAACCATAGCAATGTGATTTTAGCCTTTTTATGAGATAAAGGTTTTCCATGTCCGTTTGCCCACTAACTAAGCCATGCCCCTAATGAGGTCAGAAGAGTGTGTCAGTGTGATGGGAGCGCCTCTCTGACCCGAGTCTTTCAGAGTACTCGCTAAGAATTTAAATATCAGTGCCAACGATGTGCGGACTTAGTCTACAAGTTAAAATGGCGAATTCCATCTACAACCCTACAGTTCCGAATAACAGGGGGAGCTTGCTCAAACGTGAGATGGTATGAACTCTGAACTATTTCACTAAAGAAGTAGTCCAATCCTAGGTTAGCATATCTCAGACTGTAGCTGAACATGTGCGCAAATCTAGTAAGAACATTGACTGACGCGGGCGCATATCTCAGACCATGTAAACCTCTCACACGACGACCCGGAAGATTCTACAAAGGAACAATTTGCGACATCGACTGGGCAAACCATGAACTCAACGAGCTATCGAAGCCAGCTTCACGTAAATACGAATTAGATCATTTTATTTTAACAGCCGATCATTAGTGGCATACAAATTTATGTGAAAAGAACACATGCCCTTCCCCCTTTCCTCTCTGAATCTATAGTGTTATAACCACACTGTTTGTTTAGTTCACTAGGGACGGTATTTACTGTATAATGTTTATTTTATATTTTATTTGTATATTCTGTAATTGTTTAATTAGCTAGTAAATAAATAATTGAGACAATTTGTGTATGGATGATTCATAAGTAAAACTGGGTTTGTGCAAACTAGGATTTTATGACATTCAGAATGAGACTGATACTAGGTAAAATTCATTAATAAACAACAAATCAAAAGAGATATAAAATAATCTGAAGAGAGTTGAAATCGGGAGATATTACTCTATAAACAAACGTTATTCCGTGGTGCCCCGACTTCCGAGTTAATTAATGTTTACATGGTTAGTTTATTCACATAATCATTAAGCCTAGAGAATCAATTTGATAATATAACCGTCTTAACCTTTAATGATATGTCAGAGACACAACATTTTATTAGTTATACTATTTTGATATTGCAAGATAAGCATTTCACTGTACTTGTGCATGTGAACTTGAACACACACATGCCCTTGCAAAAAATAATTTAATTCACGAGTCAGACACGTTTTTTCACCTGTTAATTTTTCACGTTTTACCCCTGTGAAAACAAAAATCCAAAGGTGATAGTTTTTTTCACCACTTCCAGCTACATCTGGTCTCCCATCCTGGGACTGACTCTGCTCAGCTTCATAAGCCAACCAGCAGCGGAATGCAAGGTGCTATGTTGCTGGAATGAAAACTGCCAAAAGGCAGCGAAAGCCAGGGTTACATAACCAAAGATAGGGACAAATGCAGAAATGAGGGGACTGTTTCATTTAATTATGTTATCATAAAAAATTTAAAAAACACAGAAAATTCTTTATTTGCGTTCATTTACAATTCATTTGATCTTGCATTTCAAAATGATTTCCTTGCAATATTTTGTTTTGCTATCAATACCTTGGGGTTCATGTTTTCCTTTCAATATCATTCCTTTTGTTTGCAATATTAAGAATTTGGTTCTCGTCTTCAGAGGTTTTTGCTTCATTTTAATGGCACAAAAGTAATTCCCTCACGAGTGGATTGCACCATTTACTGTAATAACACTATTACTCAAATAAAGACCTGGGTTTCATTACCAGTATGAAAAAACTATGAACATGTATGTCCTAACTAACTGTAAGTCGCTCTGGATAAGCTAAATGACTGAAATGTAAATGTGGTGTTAAAAGCCACAATCCTTAGTTGAAACATTAACAAAGTGTTTTACCCGCCACAGTTTTGGTAAAAAGCTGAGAGATGGGTTTGGGGAAATGCAAACACTCTCAAATCCATAGACTATGTTATGGATGCAAGACATGACCATCCATGATATCAAAATGATATTTTTAACCATGCTTTCCATACCCACCCATGTAGTCAGAGCCGATCCTAGCTTTTTGGGGGCATTAAGCAAAATGTTGTTTTCCCTACCTTGCGAGCAAGTTTTACAGCTATTTTACCGCAATTCTACACATTTTGCCATAGGGTGGAGAGAAATGTTTGCAGTATTTGATATGATATCTGAGCGATAGTGACTAACAAAATCATTGGCATGCAAACTCAAAAGTGAATACATTTCAATTCTATATCTGACATGGTACAGGTGTCTTCTTTTTTCTAACCCATAACCATATCTGTGAGGTTTATACTTTTGTATCAAAGTAGATTTGTTTAAGACTACCAAGAAACACTCTGTGATCCTGATTTAGCCCACTGCAGTAAAATGTTAACAGGCAGTGACCTTCATACAGCAGAACTATGTCGCTATTTCAACATGATTCATTAACCTGCCCCCCAAGAATGTATTCTGTTCCGTGAATGTCCCGAAAAATTGTTGCCATTCGGGATTTTTAGATGTGGTCACCCTAATTCCACCAGTGGAAACATTGCTACTCAAATATGTTAATACCATATTTTCACTTGAGGAGAATAACATTATTTCAACCCCACATCTGCAATTCCACATGTGAAATAGAATGGCCTTACTGAAGAGCTTAGTGACTTTCAAAATGGCACCATCATAGGATGCCTAGAGCTGCCCCCGTAAACTGTAAGTGCTGTTATTGTGAATTGGAAATGTCTAGGAGCAACAACGGCTGGTGTAAAGCTCGCCGCCATTGTTCAGCTGCAGTGGAAAAACATTCTCTGGAGTGATGAATAACGTCTCACCATCTGGTAGTCCGACAGTCGAATCTGGGTTTTGGCGGATGCCAGGAGAACTCTACCTGCCCGAATGCCTAGTGTCAACTGTAAAGTTTGATGGAGCAGGAATAATGTTCTGCGGATGTTTTTCATGGTTTTGGTTAGGCCGATTAGTTCCAGTTTAGGGAAATCTTAACACAACAGCAAACAAAGACATTCTAGACGATTCTGTGCTTCCAACTTTGTGCAACAGTTTGTGGAAGGCCCTTTCCTGTTTCAGCATAACAATGCCCCCGTGCACAAAGCAAGGTCCATACAGAACTGATTTGTCGAGATCGGTGTGGAAGTACTTGGCTGGCCTGCAGAGCCCCCATCGAACACCTTTGGGATGAATTGGAATGCCGAAGGGAGGAACAACTCCATATTAATGGGCATGATTTTGGAATGAGATGTTCAATGAGCAGGTGTTCACATACCTTTGGTCATGTAATGTATGTAGACATACAGACATTAATATTATGTTAGATATCTAAGTACTACTATCTATGTGTCTGAACCTCCCAGAAAGCTAGTCTTCCATTTTGCCTATTACACAGTAATCTAATCTGATGGATTGAAACGCAGAAGATTGTATGTAGTGATTAGATTAACTGTAGTGGGTGGTGGATGTGATTCTCTGTGTCTTTGTCCCCTCTGGTTAGGATGGGGGTGGTAGGAGGGGGTGATGGGCCTTACATAATCTGTGATAAGTCTTTAATGACGTTACATACATGAATACACATACACACACACACACCTAATTGAATGAATCTATGAATCCATCATAGTAGTGGCCTCTGTCGTTATCACAGCTTGGTGATTGATAACCTCTGTCCAGGGGTGCAGCCTCTCCATATTCCCCAACCAGGCTGAGATGTCAGGTCACTCACACTCCCATTTGTCAGGCTAAATCACATTACTGGGCTGTTTTACCCCTGATTACCCAGAGGAAAGTAGACCCAGGGACAGACTCATGCCATTTACATGGGGACTAACCCAGCAATGGAGCCAGACTGTCTGTTTGTGTGTTTCGCAATTATAATACCACCATTCTTGTCTGTCTGGGGTTACTCACAATCTCTTGGAGAGAAACAGTATCTGTGTTTTGTATAGTTTAAGTCCAAATCCTAATGAAATTATGCTAACTAGTAAATACCTCCCTTACAAAACACGTGGTTTTCGAATGTGTGAACAAATCAAATGTGAAAACCTTCACAGGTAAAAAACACGTTACATTTTCACATCAGACACATGGTTGTCTGACACGTGACGTTTCACATGATTTTTTCAAATGTGAAGAAATTAAATGAAATGAAATGTTATTGGTCACATACACGTGTTTAGCAGATGTTATTGCGGGTGTAGCGAAATGCTTGTGTTTCTAGCTCCGACAGTGCAGTAATATCTAACAAGTAATATCTAACAAACTACACAACATACCCAACACACAAATCTAAGTAAGGAATGAATTAAGAATATATACATAACTGGACGAGCGATGGCAGAGCGGCATGGAATGAGATACAGTAGAATAGTATAGAATACAGTATATACATATGAGATGAGTAATGAAAGATATGTAAACATTATTAAAGTGACTAGTGTTCCAAGTGGCCATTGATTTCTAGTCTGTCTATAGGCAGCAGCCTCTAATGTGCTAGTGATTGCTGTTTAACAGTTTGATGGCCTTGAGATAGAAGCTGTTTTTCAGTCTCTCAGTCCCAGCTTTGATGCACCTGTACTGACCTCGCCTTCTGGATGATAGCAGGGTGAACAGGCAGTGGCTCGGGTGGTTGATGTCCTTGATGATCTTTTTGGCCTTCCTGTGACATCGAGTGCTGAAGGTGTCCTGAAGGGTGGGTAGTTTGTCCCCGGTAATGCATTGGGCAGACCGTACCACCCTCTGGAGAGCCTTGCGGTTGCGGGTGGTGCAGTTGCCGTACAAGGCGGTGATACAGCCCAACAGGATGCTCTCAAGTGTGCATCTGTAAAAGTTTGAGGGTTTTAGTTGCCAAGCCAAATTTTTTTAGACTCCTGAGGTTGAAGAGGCTCTGTTGAACCTTTTTCACCACACTGTCTATGCGGGTGGTCCATTCAATTTTTTCAGTGATGTATATGCCAAGGAACTTAAAGCTTTCCACCTTCTCCACTGCTGTCCTGTCGATGTGGATAGGGGGTGCACCCTCTGCTGTTTCCTGAAGTCCCCGATCATCTGCTTTGTTTTGTTGACGTTTAGTGAGAGGTTATTTTCCTGGCATTACACTCCCAGAGCCCTCAACTCCTCCTTGTAGGCTGTCTCGTCATTGTTAGTTCTCAAGACTACCACTGTTGTGTCGTCTGCAAACTTGATGATTGAGTTGGAGGCATGCTTGGCCACGGAGTCTTGGGTGAACAGGGAGTACAGGAGTGGGCTGAGCACACAGCTTTGTGGGGCCCCAGTATTTAGTTCAGCCAGCTGGTCTACGCATGCTCTGAGGACTCACGTCGGCCACAGAGAAGGAGAGCCCACAGTCCTTGGTAGCGGGCCACGTCGGTGGCACTGTGTTATCCTCAAAGCGGGAGAAGAAGCAAGACATCGATCTTGGCGACGTGGCTAGTTTTCCTTTTGTAGTCCGGGAAAATACAGAAATGTAAGGTGGTTTCACAGTATGTCACGTGATATTATAATTTTCACATGCACTTTTTTAACTGGCAGGATTAGAACCCAGGTCTCCCACAGGAGTAGCCAACATCTTAAACATTCAACCAAGAGGACCAACACAAATTTAGAAGTCGCAAGTGGAGCTACCTCATTACTTGACCACATTTTAATGTAAACTAGAGCTGTCAAACTATTTAAAAATGGTATCAAGTTTATTGCAGGATTTGCTGTGATTAATCAAGAATAATCGCAGATTCATAATTTGCTCAATTTGAACTTTGATTTAATACAAAAAGCAATTCCACAAGTGAAAGTTATATATTCACATGTTGAGTTTAGTTACATGTGAAAACGCTAATTCGATTTTCATACAGTATGTGACTGGTTTTCAGGTGAACTTGCAATTCCACATGTGAATGTTAGATTTTCATTACATGTGAAACTGCAAATTATAACTAGATTGTTTCAAACTTATGGACGTTTCACGATATATATGTAGATTTTTGATACATTTTCTCTAAATGAGCTTTGTTGTACAATTAAAGGTCAAATACAAAGCATTTCAAACATTCAGCATAATCTAATGAATTCAGGGCTTGTGAAAGTATACATAGGCTAAATATAAGCCTTTCCACTAATAATGACATTAATTTATCAAAATAGTTTCACCTGCTTTTTTGCAATAATCACTTATCTGGCTTTCACGTCACTCTATGAAAGTGTCCTTTTTGTTACAAATTTAACCAGAACCATGTGTAATGCACATTCACTAATAATGACTAACTTATTGTAGGATGCATTATAGAAAATAGCAGAAGCCCACATGCTAGTGAGTAGCCAGCAGCATCTTTATATTTAAAAAAAAAAGTTTTGCCAACTTTGATCTATTTGCTAGATAACACGGCAGAACAGTTTGAACAGCATGTCCACTTTGTTCAGATGTTGAAATCAAGTGGCCCACCTCATTTCTCAGAATGAAAACGAGTTTCTAATTCCTTATATAATTGTGTCTTATGCTAATTGCACATTTATGAAACAGACTAGACAGCTAGTATAACAGTCTTTGGCTAAAATGCTGCTAGTGGTACGTGCACATTGCATGGGATCGTAAGGGACCATTTTAAATATGCCTGTAGAGGCCATGCAATTCAATACTCATCTTTAAAACAAAAGAAATTTAGGTCAAAATAATTCATATTAAGAATGGAAATAGAGGGACTAACAGTGCAGATAGATAGCAATAATAACGATACCAGAGAGGCATAGAATAAGTTAGAGGAAAAACTAAAATTGTTTAATCTTCAATATAGAAATGTCACCCATGATTCACCAAACTATATTTTGAAAGAGGAAGCAAAGTACTTTAAGCATATGTTTTTGTTTCAGTCACCTCCAGCTCCACTAACCAAAGTTAACTGCAAGGTTTTTATTTTTATTAATATTGTAAAATTAACAGCTGTACAGAAAGACTCATGTGAAGGCCAAATTACAGAGGAGGAACTTATTGATGCAATTATAGCCTTTAAGTCAGGGAAAACTCCAGGGCTGGTTGGCATACCAGTTGAGGTATATCAAACTTTTGTTGATGTACTCAGAGGACCATTGTTAGCATGGTTAACCACTCATATAAAAATGGTAGACTATCAGATACTAATCAAGAAGGTCGGATTTCACTATTACTGAAACAGGATCCAGGTGGTAAATATGAAAATACAGTCCATTTAAAACATTGGAGGCCACTTACACTTCAGTTTTGTGATACAAAAATTCTAGCCAAAGGCATAGCGCATAGAACTAAAAAAGGTTTTGTCGGAAATTATTCATCCTAATCTGACATCTTTTTTACATGGACGATACATACAGTATATTATATAAGACAAGTACTGGAAATAATAGAACACTATGAAAAATCTGGGAAACCAGGACTAGTATTCATAGCTGACTTTGAAAAGTCTTTGAAATTGGAATATATACAGTGGGGAGAACAAGTATTTGATACACTGCCGATTTTGCAGGTTTTCCCACTTACAAAGCATGTAGAAGTCTGTAATTTTTATCATAGGTACTCTTCAACTGTGAGTGACGGAATCTAAAACAAAAATCCAGAAAATCACATTGTATGATTTTTAAGTAATTAATTTGCATTTTATTGCATGACATAAGTATTTGATACATCAGAAAAGCAGAACTTAATATTTGGTACAGAAACCTTTGTTTGCAATTACAGAGATCATACGTTTCCTGTAGTTCTTGACCAGGTTTGCACACACTGCAGCAGGGATTTTGGCCCACTCCTCCATCCAGATCCTTCAGGTTTCGGGGCTGTCGCTGGGCAATACGGACTTTCAGCTCCCTCCAAAGATTTTCTATTGGGTTCAGGTCTGGAGACTGGCTAGGCCACTCCAGGACCTTGAGATGCTTCTTACGGAGCCACTCCTTAGTTGCCCTGGCTGTGTGTTTCGGGCCATTGTCATGCTGGAAGATCCATGACGGCGTAGTGTGTTACTAATGGTTTTCTTTGAGACTGTGGTCCCAGCTCTCTTCAGGTCATTGACCAGGTCCTGCCGTGTAGTTCTGGGCTGATCCCTCACCTTCCTCATGATCATTGATGCCCCACGAGGTGAGATCTTGCATGGTGCCCCAGACCGAGGGAGATTGACCGTCATCTTGAACTTCTTCCATTTTCTAATAATTGCGCCAACAGTTGTTGCCTTCTCACCAAGCTGCTTGCCTATTGTCCTGTAGCCCATCCCAGCCTTGTGCAGGTCTAAAATTTTATCCCTGATGTCCTTACACAGCTCTCTGGTCTTGGCCATTGTAGAGAGGTTGGAGTCTGTTTGATTGAGTGTGTGGACAGGTGTCTTTTATACAGGTAACGAGTTCAAACAGGTGCAGTTAATACAGGTAATGAGTGGAGAACAGGAGGGCTTCTTAAAGAAAAACTAACAGGTCTGTGAGAGCCGGAATTCTTACTGGTTGGTAGGTGATCAAATACTTATGTCATGCAATAAAATGCAAATTAATTATTTAAAAATCATACAATGTGATTTTCTGGATTTTTGTTTTAGATTCCGTCTCTCACAGTTGAAGTGTACCTATGATAAAAATTACAGACCTCTACATGCTTTGTAAGTAGGGAAACCTGCAAAATCGGCAGTGTATCAAATACTTGTTCTCCCCACTGTATATACTGTGATGCCTGAAACATGACCCTTTTGGAGAATCTCTTATACAATGGGTTAAAGTTATGTATAGTAACCCAAGGTGTAACATAGTAAATAATGGTTACTTTTTAATATTAAACTGTCAAGAGGTGTAAAACAAGGTTGTCCACTATCGGCAAATCTATTTATTATGGCCATAGAAATGTTAGCTATTAAAATCAGATCCAACAATAATAACAAGGGACTAGAAATCCAGGGCTTAAAAACAAATGTGTCATTGTACGCTGATAGTTCATGTTTTCTTTTAAATCCACAATTTGGATCCCTCCACAGCCTCGTACAGTATCTATACAGTGGGGAGAACAAGTATTTGATACACTGCCGATTTTGCAGGTTTTCCCACTTACAAAGCATGTAGAAGTCTGTAATTTTTATCATAGGTACTCTTCAACTGTTAGTGACGGAATCTAAAATAAAAGTCCAGAAAATCACATTGTATGATTTTTAAGTAATTAATTTGCATTTTATTGCATGACATAAGTATTTGATACATCAGAAAAGCAGAACTTAATATTTGGTACAGAAACCTGTGTTTGCAATTACAGAGATCATACGTTTCCTGTAGTTCTTGACCAGGTTTGCACACACTGCAGCAGGGATTTTGGCCCACTCCTCCATACAGACCTTCTCCAGATCCTTCAGGTTTCGGGGCTGTCGCTGGGAAATACAGACTTTCAGCTCCCTCCAAAGATTTTCTATTGGGTTCAGGTCTGGAGACTGGCTAGGCCACTCCAGGACCTTGAGATGCTTCTTACGGAGCCACTCCTTAGTTGCCCTGGCTGTGTGTTTCGGGTCGTTGTCATGCTGGAAGACCCAGCCACGACCCATCTTCAATGCTCTTACCGAGGGAAGGAGGTTGTTGGCCAAGATCTCGCGATACATGGCCCCATCCATCCTCCCCTCAATACGGTGCAGTCGTCCTGTCCCCTTTGCAGAAAAGCATCCCCAAAGAATGATGTTTCCACCTCCATGCTTCACGGTTGGGATGGTGTTCTTGGGGTTGTACTCATCCTTCTTCTTCCTCCAAACACGGCGAGTGGAGTTTAGACCAAAAAGCTCTATTTTTGTCTCATCAGACCACATGACCTTCTCCCATTCCTCCTCTGGATCATCCAGATGGTCATTGGCAAACTTCAGACGGGCCTGGACATGCGCTGGCTTGAGCAGGGGGACCTTGCGTGCGCTGCAGGATTTTAATCCATGACGGCGTAGTGTGTTACTAATGGTTTTCTTTGAGACTGTGGTCCCAGCTCTATTCAGGTCATTGACCAGGTCCTGCCGTGTAGTTCTGGGCTGATCCCTCACCTTCCTCATGATCATTGATGCCCCACGAGGTGAGATCTTGCATCGTGCCCCAGACCGAGGGAGATTGACCGTCATCTTGAACTTCTTCCAATTTCTAATAATTGCGCCAACAGTTGTTGCCTTCTCACCAAGCTGCTTGCCTATTGTCCTGTAGCCCATCCCAGCCTTGTGCAGGTCTACAATTTTATCCCTGATGTCCTTACATAGCTCTCTGGTCTTGGCCATTGTGGAGAGGTTGGAGTCTGTTTGATTGAGTGTGTGGACAGGTGTCTTTTATACAGGTAACAAGTTCAAACAGGTGCAGTTAATACAGGTAATGAGTGGAGAACAGGAGGGCTTCTTAAAGAAAAACTAACAGGTCTGTGAGAGCCGGAATTCTTACTGGTTGGTAGGTGATCAAATACTTATGTCATGCAATAAAATGCAAATTAATTATTTAAAAATCATACAATGTGATTTTCTGGATTTTTGTTTTAGATTCCGTCTCTCACAGTTGAAGTGTACCTATGATAAAAAATTACAGACCTCTACATGCTTTGTAAGTAGGAAAACCTGCAAAATCGGCAGTGTATCAAATACTTGTTCTCCCCACTGTATAACCTCTCTGAATTACAATCGAATTATGATGTGTACTTTATTGGATCACTAAAAAACATGTTTGTTTTTTTACATTACCGTGTAGTTTACCAATAAAATGGTCTGATGGTGAAGTGGACATATTAGGTATTCATATCCCAAAATAAATAAATAATCTCACTACAATATATTTTAATGGAAAGTTAGTAAAACAAATATTTAAATATTGCTACCATGGAAAGGAAAATACCTTTTCTCTATTCATGGAAAGATCACTGAGATTAACTCTTTAGTCATATCCCAGTTTACCTATTTGCTTATTGCCCTGCCTGCACCTCAAGACTTGTTTTGTAAATTGTATGATCCAAATGGAATGGAATGGCAAGCCAGACAAAATTAAACGGGCCTATTTATATAATGAATATGAATTCGGAGTGCAGAAATTATTAAATATTAAAGCATTATGCCTCGCTCTAGTAGATTAGTAAGAATGGCTCACCCCATGTTCAAGAATGGCCTTTTCCCCTTTATTCAGATTACAACCTCTCACTTTGAAAATGAAATAATCTAAAAAATATTACAAATTTTAAACAAGCCATAGAAAGTTGGCTGCTATTTCAGTTTAATCCACTAGAAAAGACAGAACAAATATTACCAACAATATTAGGGTTATACTCAAATATACTAATTGATAAAAAAAAAGAATAATGTTTGTGAAAATAAAGTATAATCTTTGTAAATGATATAATAAATTGGACTGGTGGAGTTTTGTCACACACGCAGATAACAAAAATATATCGAAATGCTCTATTCAAAATTATAATCAACTAATTGTAGCATTACCGCAAAAATGGAAAAGGCAAGTGGAAGGGGGAGAAGGTAAGTTGTTGGTAAAGTTGTCTGTCGGCCCTGCATTAAAGACCAACATTGATTAAAGAAAATTGTGAAAAATAAAAAAGTATATACATTTAATTGAAGGACGAAAAAATTGCAAAATAGTTGTTAAGAGATTTTTTATGGACCAATTTCATGGCACATGGTTTATGAACTGATACACAAAACGATGCCGGATTCAAAGCTTAGAGTTTTTCCAATTTAAATTAGTATCTGAAATTCTTGCAACCAATATATTTTTTTGTATATGGGGGACTCAACCATCTTTTCTGCAAAGAAATTATTAGAAATTTCCCCCTTGGGGGATCAATAAAGTATCTATCTATCTATCTATCTATCTATCTATCTATCTATCTATCTATCTATCTATCTAGTACTGCCCATATGAAGCTATTTTTGGTCGTAGGTTCAGGAATGGCTGAATAATTACAACAGTTACCTGGAGCTAACTCTGCAAATAGAACTGCTGGGTGATTTTAAAAGTCTTAGTCAATGGATCAATAATATAATAATACTCATAACAAAACAGTTTTTCTTTCATTTACAATCTGTAGAAACTATGAGACTGAAAAGGTTCAGGACTTTTGTGAAACATCACAGCACAGTTGAAAAATATCTGGCTATTAGAAACTGTATGGTGTTCAGAGATAGATGGGAGGGGTTGAGGGGAGCTGAAGGGTGGGACTAAAAGTAAAAAAAGAAAAAAAAAAGAAAGATATATAAAATATACTGTGTCCGTAAAATGTATATAGTATGCATAAGCTGGAAGTAGAAGCGTAAGTATTGCTGTCCATTAGCTTACTCCAATAATACAGTTATTATTTAAAAAAATTCTACAGACAATTAATTTTCCAGAATCAATGTTCATTGATACTCCCATTGTAGTAGTCTGCTCTGCATGCAATTTGAGACACAAAAAGGGTATTGTTAGAATGGCTGACTTCTGTATTTTGGTGTCCATATGGCCAATTCTGTTGGACATGCAAATAGTGAGTTGAAACCGCTTGTCAGAGAGAAAGAAGTGATTTTTCTTCTTTGTTGTTGTGAATGAGTAGCTGGAGGAGGGGCTTGGTGTGTGTGTTAACCGAGAGGATGAGGTGAAGCGAAAGGTTCCACTCTCGCCAAAATCTGTCCAAAAATAAGCCCAATACGTTTCTATGGGCTTAGTTTGAAACTAAGCTTGTCGCCTGCCTTCCCGCCTATGGGGCAACCAAAAACCCTAACTAGAAACTGTGGATAGATGGCAGCATTCGTGCAAACCAGTGCATTTAACCATGGCAAGGTGGCTGGGAGTATGGCAGAGTACAAACAGTGTAGTTATTCACTCCGCAAGGCAATCAAACAGGCTAAACGTCAGTAAAGAGACAAAGTGGAGTAGCAATTCAACGGCTCAGACACGAGACATACAGTGGGGAGAACACTGCCGATTTTGCAGGTTTTCCTACTTACAAAGCATGTAGAGGTCTGTAATTATTATCATAGGTACACTTCAACTGTGAGAGACGGAATCTAAAACAAAAATCCAGAAAATCACATTGTATGATTTTTTAATAATTAATTAGCATTTTATTGCATGACATAAGTATTTGATCACCTACCAACCAGTAAGAATTCCGGCTCTCACAGACCTGTTAGTTTTTCTTTAAGAAGCCCTCCTGTTCTCCACTCATTACCTGTATTAACTGCACCTGTTTGAACTCGTTACCTGTATAAAAGACACCTGTCCACACACTCAATCAAACAGACTCCAACCTCTCTACAATGGCCAAGACCAGAGAGCTGTGTAAGGACATCAGGGATAAAATTGTAGACCTGCACAAGGCTGGGATGGGCTACAGGACAATAGGCAAGCAGCTTGGTGAGAAGGCAACAACTGTTGGCGCAATTATTAGAAAATGGAAGAAGTTCAAGATGACGGTCAATCTCCCTCGGTCTGGGGCACCATGCAAGATCTCACCTCGTGGGGCATCAATGATCATGAGGAAGGTGAGGGATCAGCCCAGAACTACACGGCAGGACCTGGTCAATGACCTGAAGAGAGCTGGGACCACAGTCATAAAGAAAACCATTAGTAACACACTACGCCGTCATGGATTAAAATCCTGCAGCGCACGCAAGGTCCCCCTGCTCAAACCAGCGCATGTCCAGGCCCGTCTGAAGTTTGCCAATGACCATCTGGATGATCCAGAGGAGGAATGGGAGAAGGTCATGTGGTCTGATGAGACAAAAATAGAGCTTTTTGGTCTAAACTCCACTCGCCGTGTTTGGAGGAAGAAGAAGGATGAGTACAACCCCAAGAACACCATCCCAACCATGAAGCATGGAGGTGGAAACATCATTCTTTGGGGATGCTTTTCTGCAAAGGGGACAGGACGACTGCACCGTATTGAGGGGAGGATGGATGGGGCCATGTATCGCGAGATCTTGGCCAACAACCTCCTTCCCTCAGTAAGAGCATTGAAGATGGGTCGTGGCTGGGTCTTCCAGCATGACAACGACCCGAAACACACAGCCAGGGCAACTAAGGAGTGGCTCCGTAAGAAGCATCTCAAGGTCCTGGAGTGGCCTAGCCAGTCTCCAGACCTGAACCCAATAGAAAATCTTTGGAGGGAGCTGAAAGTCCGTATTGCCCAGGGACAGCCCCGAAACCTGAAGGATCTGGAGAAGGTCTGTATGGAGGAGTGGGCCAAAATCACTGCTGCAGTGTGTGCAAACCTGGTTAAGAACTACAGGAAACGTATGATCTCTGTAATTCCAAACAAAGGTTTCTGTACCAAATATTAAGTTCTGCTTTTCTGATGTATCAAATACTTATGTCATGCAATAAAATCCAAATTAATTACCTAAAAATCATACAATGTGATTTTCTGGATTTTTGTTTTAGATTCCGTCACTCACAGTTGAAGAGTACCTATGATACAAATTACAGACTTCTACATGCTTTGTAAGTGGGAAAACCTGCAAAATCGGCAGTGTATCAAATACTTGTTCTCCCCACTGTATGTGAAAGGGTCTACAGACAATCACGGACTACAAAAGGAAATCCAGCCACGTCTTGATTCTGGACAAGCTAAACACCTTCCTCGCCCGTTTTGAGGATAATACAGTGCCACCGATGTGGCCCGCTACCAAGGACTGTGGGCTTTCCTTCTCCGTGGCCGATGTAAGATATATAAGCGTGTTAACCCTCGCAAGGCTGCCAGCCCAGACGTATCCCTAGCCGCGTCCTCAAAGCATGCGCAGACCAGCTGGCTGGTGTGTTTTTAACGGACATATTCAATATCTCCCTATCCCAGTCTGCTGTCCCCACATGCTTCAAGACGGCCACCATTGTTCCTGTACCCAAGAAACCAAAGGTAACTGAACTAAATGACAATCGCCCCATAGCACTCAACTCTGTCATCATGAAGTGTTTTGAAAGACTAATCAAGTATCATATCACCTCTACCTTACCTGTCACCCTAGACCCACTTCCATTTGCTTACCACCCTAATAGATCCACAGACGATGCAATAGCCATCACTCTACACACTTCCCTATCTCATCTGGACGAGGAATACCTATGTAAGAATACTTTTCATTGACTATAGCTCAGCATCCAACACCATAGTACCCTCCAAGCTCATCATTAAGCTTGAGGCCCTGGGTCTGAACCCCACCCTGTGCAAATAGGTCCTGGACTTCCTGACTGGGCGCCCCCAGGTGGTGAAGATAGGAAACAACACCTCCACTGAGCTGATCCTCAACACTGGGGCCCCACAAGGGTGCGTGCTCAGCCCTCTCCTGTACTCCCTGTTCACCCATGACTCCAACTCAAACATCAAGTTTGCAGGGGGCACAACAGTAGTAGGCTTGATAACCAACAATGACGAGACAACCTACAGGGAGGAGTTGAGGGCTCTGGGAGTGTGGTGCCAGGAAAATAATCTCTCACTAAACATCAACAAAACAAAGGAGATGATCATGGACTTCAGGAAACAGCAGAGGGTGCACCCCCTATCTACATCAACGGGACCGCAATGGAGAAGGTGGAAAGTTTCAAGTTCCTAGGCGTACACATCACTGACAAACTGAAATGGTCCACCCACACAGACAGTGTGGTGAAGAAGGCCTAACAGCGCCTCTTCAACCTCAGGAGGCTGAAGAAATTTGTCTTGACACCTAAAACCCTCACAAACTTTTACAGATGCACAATTGTGAGCATCCTGTCGGGTTGTATCACTGCCTGCACCACCCGCAACCGCAGGGCTCTCCAGAGGGTGGTGTGGTCTGCCCAACGCATTACCATGGGCAAACTACCTACCGATCAGGACACCTACAGCACCAGATGTCACAGAAAGGCCAAAAAGATCATCAAGAACATCAACCACCCAAGCCACTGCCTGTTAACCCCGCTATCATTGAGAAGGCAAGGTCAATACAGGTGCATCAAAGCTGGGACCGAGAGACGGAAAAGCAGCTTCTATCTCAAGGCCATCAGAATTTTAAATAGCCATCACTAGCACATTAGAGGCTGCTGTCTATAGACATCAATCAGAATCACTGGCCACTTTAATAATGTTTACATATCTTTCATTACTCATCTCATATTGATATACTGCATTCTATACTATTCTACTGTATCTTAGTCTATTCCGCTCTGACATTGCTCGTCCACATATGTATATATTCTTAATTCCACTCCTTTACTTAGATTTGTGTGTATTGGGTATATGTTGTGAAATTGTTAGATATTACTGCACTGTCGGAGCTAGAAGCAGAAGCATTTCGCTACACCCACAATAACATCTGATAAACACGTGTATGTGACCGATAAAATTTGATTTGACGACTCCCATTGTTAGGGCAGAGACATGAGCATCTCCTCATTATATACAGATCTCTGGTGTAAATGGGAAGGTGCCCACAGCACAGAAGGAACGAAGAAGAAGAGACCAAAAAGACAACATAAACGCTAATAAAAATATATTTATAATAACGTAATGCTTGTGATTAATTTGATATATCGCACAGCCCTAATGTGAATGGTTTTCACATGTGAACTTGCAATTCCACATGTGGAACTTCAGGTGAGGTGAAAACATGTTTTATTTCTTCTCACGTGAAAAGATGGTGTTAACATGTGAACTCTAAATTGAACACGTGAAAATATGGTTTCACATGAAGTTTAAGCTCAACATGTGAAACTGCGATTAGGGCTAATTCATGCATTGAGTTCAATAGGAGATATGAACAAAGAACTAGAGGTATTCGTAGATCTTAAACCCTATAAAAGCTGCACTTACATTGTCAATGGGAGCAGTTTCATATTGCTCAGGATATACAACCTACACACAACCCTAACCTACACACAACACACAACCCAATGCCCAAAGATACACAACCCAAAGTACAACAATACACTACACATCTACACACTCTTATGCTAATTGTGGTTTTTATGTAACCTACTGTACCACACAGCCTACGTTTGGATAGGCTGATTCATCTGCCTCATTTACATATTACCCAGCTGACCTTGCATGGTCTTTGTCTTCCTACGCATCCTAAATACAAAGAACTGAGCGCTGTGGCTACATGCACAAATGCACGCACACACACGCTAGCAAGGAACAGGCGCACATACAGTATATATATGTGTGTGTGTGTGTGTGTGTTAGTGTGTTAGAGTGTGTGTAGTCATTACATGGTCAGCCTTGCAGAGCCCCGTCAGAGGCTAACAATGTGTGAGGAATACTCTGAGTAATCCCAGATGGTGTAGGTGAGGATAAGTGAAGTTCTGGAAAGTATTTTTCCTTTCAGCGCAGAGTGGTGGGAAATGAGTCTGATAATCCCCTTTGGTGATGCGTTCTCAACACACACCTTTTGTTGCTTCTCTTGCATATGCTTGATCTCTCTTTCTCTCCCACCCTCATATAAGCTCTCTCCTTTGCCTTTTTAATTTCTCCCATCTCATTCTCACATTCCCCTCGGGGATCGATCTATCTATCTATCTATCTATCTATCTATCTATCTATCTATCTATCTATCTATCTATCTATCTATCTATCTATCTATCTATCTATCTATCTATCTATCTATCTATCTATCTAGAGAGAGAATTAGTTCACTATTAGTGAAAACAAACCGACAACAGACAGCCTGGTTGCTTGGAGACCAGGAGGTCGCCCCGGCACAGGAAATCACCTAAACCAGGTGTGACACCTGCCGCAGAGAGGAGGTGATGCTCTGGAATACAACCCTGGAGCGGACTGCTGCTCTGGCCTCAACACAGCCTAGCAACCCACTTCTGTCCTGGCATCTAAGGCTACACATCTCTAGTGAGGGGGGAGTGTGGGAAAGAGGTACTGTAGATGGGAAGAAGGGGGAAACCTCATAATCCACATCATGTGATGGCTACATTGTTCTCCCTTTATCTATTAAAGCTGCTAGTTTCTCTCATCGTTACCTGTGGAAAGACGAGAGAAAAAGAGGGAGGAAAAGGAATGGGAGGGGGAGGAGAGTAGATGTGTGCTTGTGTATGTTCCGACTTTAAGCAAATATCAGTCCTCAAAATCAATATTTCTAACTTCAGCATCTGTGGGAGTGTGTGTGTTTGTTGAAGCAGACTAGCTGTTGAGAGACATCCATCTGCAGTGCCAGTCCAGTGCAGCGGAGTGGCACGGCGGTGACAAACGCGCTGTCATTCCATCTCTCCATTACACACACATACTAAATCAAACGCACCCACGCACACGCACACATACATAGACACACACTTCAGCATTTCCCCTCCAGCAATCCCAGCAGGTTGACAACACTCAAAGAAAAGCAGTAACTAATTTCACTGTTAACACACACTTTACATATATTTAATCTATTCGTTGTTGTCTTCATTAGTAATCTGTTTTTTTTAAACAAGCTAAGAAAGTTATTAGTGACAAATAATCAAGACGTTCTACGAGGGATTCCAATGTAAAGTTTATTACAAATGTTGACTATATCTTGGAACAATATTACTAGAATACATTCTCTTGTTTATTCTTGGACAGCTACTTCCTTCTGGAAGTTGATGCACCGCCCAACATGTAATTTTGAGTCATAAGTTCATCTATGTATTTTTAGTGACCAGCATTGTTGAAGTAGTTAATAGTTATGAGTCATTCAGTCAATAGAATCCCTCAGTGAACAGCTAGTCTCTCTCTGGATCTCAGCACTCCAGCTACAGTATACACCACTGGAATACTGACCAGTGTGGGTGATGTGTAGGTGCCTTATCACCCCCGGGTTCAGTTTCCGTTTCTCTATTTTTCTCCTTGCCCCTCCTCTCCTCTCTATATCCAGCCCTCTGACACCGCACCAGACTCCTCTCCTCTCCTCTCCGTGTTTGGCCCCCTCTCTCTGACACTGGACCAGACCCCACTCCCCCTTCCTCCACTCTCTCTCCTCTCTCCCCTCCTCTCCTCATTGTGTCCAGCTCCCTCTCTGACACCACACCAGGCCACCAGATGACCCTACCCAGATGGCTCTTTGACACACAGATGTGGAATCAGGTGGTGCCATGTTCAAATCTGCATATTTAGTGTCACATTATACGCTATATTAACGCAATGTGTTTGTGACTCAAGGTAACGCCTAAGTCAACAGAATCAAAGGAACTTTCCTTCTTAGCTGCAACATCTCCACTGTTGACTTTTCAAGGGTACGGCTGGACATAAGCGTACAACAGGAACTCTTGCTGTTTCTGGAGGAGACTCTTTATGTTTTTTTTTTTTTTATCTAGACGGGCGAGGTGTAATCCACTCACACTGTGTAATTTATCATTAGCTGGGTGGATGTTGAGCTCTGTGAGGAGTGAGCATAACAACACGCGGGAGAGGATTCACATTTAAGGGATAGTTCGAGATTAGGTAGTTGAACGTAGTTTCGTGAGCCTTTGCAGTGACTGGATGTCTACTCTACTCACTTCAACATTTCAGTCCCTTTTAGTAACAGCCTCAACAATGGGCTGTAGGAATCGTGCCATGCCTTGTAGCTATCTTTGGATCTTTATGTAAATACGAGCATACTCCAGGCCTCTTGCATTAGCGTCGTGTTAAGGAGGTATTGTGCACTATAACGTCTCCAAGGTAAGACAAATTGATGTTCATACTTTCCAAGTAAGATGTCTACTTCCTAAATGGTATGCAGTTTGTTTGGCTCAACAAAGGTTATACGTGAAACTCCTGGATTTATTAGAATTAAAGATGAGTAAAAAACTACAGCGGTCTTTCACAGACCATTAGACATCCCAAAAATATTTTTCTAATTTTTAGGGCCCTTTCCTCCCTCTCTCTACCTTCTGTTTTCACCTCTCCTCCCCTTCTCCCTCTCTGGCGTTGGCACACTTGTCTTCAGTCTGACAAGAGCAGGTGTGTGTGTGTGTGTGTGTGTGTGTGTGTGTGTGTATGCATGTGTATGTGCATCATACAGTGGTTGCTCGTTTAAAAGTTACATCATACTGCAGCGGTACTGTACAGCATAGTATTTTACTGTCAGGCATTTTTGCCGTTAATGCTGTTAATGCTCGTTGAAACCACCGGAGGGCATCTTTGAGGGCGTCTTTATGAAGCTTGTTGGAGCTTGCTTACTTTCCCAAATAATCCTACAGTACAGATGTCCATGCAGGCCAGACGTTTTGATTGCTGTACACTATCTGAAAGAGCATAACAAGTTAATTCATTTTGTTGACATGAAGCAAATAAAGGTTAAATAAAACCATAGCCCCAGCTACTATAGCACAAAGAAATACATCTTAAAACTTTTCTATTATTTTTTGAAAGAAAATTGTCTTATGGATGTCTTTGTGATTGTGTGTATTAAATTGATTTATTATACTGGTAGCTATTGGTAGGCTACTCGTTGAGTCCCGCATATCAGACCTTCATGGCGTTTTGAGGATGAAATGCTCAGTAAATGTTTGTCTTTCATGATATTGTAACGACCCTGGGTTTATAAGTGTGGATATCGACTCTGCCGCTCGACCATGATTTTGGGGCACAGTCGATAGCGTGCTGGGCTTTGGCCCCGACGGTTGAGGGTTCGAAACCTGCGCCCTGCCTGTTTCATTACAATATTTATCTTAATGTATTAAAACTGTTTTAAAATGTACAGTATATGTTTATTAAGCTTATGGTCACGGCAACAACTGTACACGTGTAAAAATACTTTTTAAACATATTATATTAGTGCCACTTTAGATGCTGTGTTTTTATTTATGGTAGTCTTTCATTATATTTATCTTAATGGAAACCGTAGACTACACCACTGCTTGCCTGGTTAAATAATAAATATTAAAATAAACTGAAGATACAACAATGCAACAAATCAGATCATCTCAGCAAGGTGGTGGTCGTGGAGCTGGGGGGAAGTGCAACTAAAATGTAGCTGAGATGTGGATTTTCACACCTACAGTAGCCTGTATTGTGACTCCCACGCATCATTCTCCGCCTGTGTAGCTCGCTTGTGGCCATGCTGGCAGGATATGGCAGCATATACTGTAGCAGCACCTTCGGTTGTGCATAAAGAATTAAGCATAGCAAGTTTGATTGAAGGTCTGGTTATTCACAGGCAAATAGTAATATGCTCCAAACTGCTCTGGTGACAGCAAAGTTTGCTGCCCTGTTTTCAATCGTCCACATGGCTGGGAGAACCTATTCAAGTAAGTAAATACATTTAAAAAAGCAGCTCATTTCAACTCAAATGAGCTGCTAACGTAGCTAGCTAGTTTACATACTGTATAGATGGCTAGCTACGTTAATTACATTTGACCAGCAAGCTAACAGCCATGGAGTAGGGTGAAAGGATAGCAGGCCCAGCTGTCAAAGTGAGAGAGTAGGCTATTCTGGATAGAGCACATACTTTTGTGTAGTTCCAGTCCTTAGAAGTGAGGACAGAGAACATAATATTCAGTGCTGTCTAATTTGAGTATAATGAAGTCTATTTCTTGTGAGGTTTTCTGTCCTCAGATACAGAGAGCTGTGAAAGCCTGTCCGCAGATTAAGAGGTCCCAATGAAGAGCAGCGGTTCTCAGTCCTGGACCTGGGGACTCAAAGGGGGGCACATTTTTGTTTTTGCCTTAGCACTACACAGCTGATTCAAATGATCAAGTCATCATCAAGCTTCAAGTGGTATTTATTATCATTTGTGATGCTATCCTTGATTTGATCCTGCTATTGTCACATGATACACATGCACATGTATCTATCTATCCAATGTTATCATGATTTGTTATAAGGGATATTATACTTTAGTAATTCACAATGCTCTGGTAATGTAAAAGTCTAATAATGACATTATCTTCTATTGTTTGTCCTCATGTGTCTGTTTTTCAGCATAATGTACTTTGTAGCCACAGTGTGGACACCAGGTGAGACCACACACACAGAGATTCCTGTTAAATCACAGTCTCTTTAACTACCTTATTTTCTCAACAACAGTCTCTCTACTTCACTTCATCCCTTTCCACCCTTCTCCCTAAATCCTCTAGGTTATATCAGCTGTGTTGGTGAACCCCTCCCGCATCTGAACTGGCTGAGACAGAGGGCACAGCATGATCATAGGTGAGAGGTCACTTGGTCGGGTCAACAGGAAGTATTTTTAAAGAGATGCTTTACATTGAAATACAGATAGAGATGTAGTAGTCCCAGAGTTAATGATCCAAGGTCAGTTTTGCATTTCACCTCCTGATGATTATGATGACTGACCGTGACAAGGCTTAATCATGCTCATGCTATCTATCCATCTGTCTCTCGTCTGCAGGTATGTTTTGATGTGAGAGAGGAAGCCAGTCCCGTGATCGCCACCTCACCCACTCTTAAAATAACCTTCGGGCCAACTGGGGGCCCAAGGCTACTTAGGAGACACCGCTAGAGACACTATTTAATTGTGATGAACTGAGAGAATATTAGGGTAGCACTGTAATTCATTAATCATATGCAGTCTTCCCTGCTCCTCCCTGTTCTTACCTCTTTCCCTTTGTCTTCTACACCTCTCCCCACCTCCTCTTTCTTCCTCTTTTTTATAATGCACACCATATGTTCATTGAAGTACAGATTGAACATGTATTTATAATATAATATTACAATTGTAATACTTATAATGCATGTATTTTGTATTTATAACACCTGGATAATGAACTTCTTTCAATAAAGCCTTTCACATTCTCCACTGGTTGAAATTAAGTATCTCATTGAAATACTACACCTATCCTGTGTCCTCAGATTAATGCAGATGAAGGGAGTTAGATATGCATAGGAAGTGTAGTGTACTATTTTTTTCTGTATCTATGAATTACAAATCAGCCTTTACTTAGATCATGTTTCTAGTCTATTGCATAGTTACAATGTGTAATCATTGATGCCCCAGGACAAGGAGTGGTAAACACTGTTGAAGGGTATAATTGTAATAGCAAAGAATGGAGTCTGATACACCTGGTATTGGATATGACTGAAAAAGAATGTCTCACAGAGGTTCATACCTGAACCGCACCTTTATTTGCCAAGGAAGAGTACATGATCAGTGAATATATTCAATGTACAGGCTACAATGTGGGGATCTCTATCGTGGTAATAACTACATGTATATAGGACTTGCATCCTTGGCACAATAAAGTTCTTATATTTTACTCAATCCATATGCTTCATTAATGCCATTCAGAATTGAAGTCGATATAACAACTACGATAGCTGAGGTTCATAGATAGGTTCTGAACTAATATTTATACCAAATGTTTTAGGGTCCATACACAGATCGGCCACATACTGAAGCTAGCTTCACATCCATAGGCATACAGTTATTTTTATCCTCCACTACACAATATGCAAGTAAATAGTTAGCTACTGTAGCTAAATACTTCAGCTGCATTGCATGGCAAATATAAGCAAGGTAAACTTACACAATTGTACATTCAATTTGCAGTAAATGCTTTAGCTAGCTAGAGTCTTTACATCCACTGTTTCACAAGATGACAGCCTGTTTTGCTGGTTTTCTCAGGAGTCCCTAAAACATTAGACAAAACACGAATTACAATTTCATACTCATGTCATAACACTAGCTAGCTAGCTGGCTAATGTTAGCTAGTCAGCTAACTTGCTAAATAACTTTATGACAAAGAAATATGCACAATCGTGTGTCTCAACATTAACTAACATATTTCTTTCAATTGTACATTTTTTGCTTGACTCGTTATGACGTTATAATTACTTACATTTGCTTCCATCGTAATGTTTTTGTCAGCCATATTCGCTGAAGAAAGTCACCAGACATGGGTCGCATAGCGTCAAATTTGTCATTGGAACCACTCGATATGATTGGTCATATAATGGGACCCAAATGCATAATGAGTGCTCTAACTCCCCCATGCGGTGGTCTGGAGCAATGAAGCCGTGACGCTGGGTACCTCTAAGTCCCGCGGCATAAGCTCGCAACTTTTAAAGGAGGAACCACTGTATGTGTGTGTGCTCCAAACCCTCATTCGGAAATGAGCGTTCCTGACTTTAAGAGGGATATAAATCTGAGCAGCACTTTTACAGGCCTCAAGCTCACTATGCCCCTGAGACACTTACCCCCCCCCTCGTGGGACCAACCAGCCATGCAGCCTCCTTCTACAGCAGACCTGTTAGCCTGCAGACAGGCCACAACAGGAAATACACCACACCAATAATCACATTTTAATCACTGTCCCATCGTGGACCAGACGGATGGCAGAGCACACACACATTATTGAGGACATTACCTCTGCAGAGGGGAGAGAAAAGGTGAGGACGGAGGGACATAATTGAAAGGGTAACAGTTATTATCATATTTATAGACTGCCGGGACATTGAGTCAGTGGGATACTAACACACTTGGCACTCTGTAGTCGTTTGGACAACATTAAAACTAGAGTCGTTTAGATGATATTAACACTGCAGTTATGCTCTGTAGTCACAGGCACACACACACACACACACACACGCACGCATGCATATGCACACACACACCGACCAAACAGCATAGGGAGCAGTCGATTAGTAGAGTAAGGATTGCGTGAAAATCCTATTTTCATGCAGACAACCTGAAGATTGGTTGAGGGTCCCAAAGAGACCTCCTTCGATTCCATTTGGCTCACAGCCCAGAATCTCAATCTACAACCACATTAGCCTAGGATAGGTATAAGTAATGTTGTAGTAGATCAATCGAATTTTTGTCATATTGTAATACCTATCCAACTATTTCAGATCTACAAGTGCCTTTCGGGTTTGGGGCAAAGAGTTGGTTCTGGACGGGGTCATCCTAAAACAGAGATTATGGCATCCAGTGAGCCTGTAGAGTAATCTTTGGGCGATATACACTCCTACAGACAGTGAGTAACGTGGCCGTGGTTTGCTATATAAAACAGACAGACAGGCATCCAGTTACTGTTCATTTGAACGTTATAATGGGAGGTCGAAGGAGAACAGAAAGAATCGTGCAAGCTAACAGGTAGGCCACAAAACATGCAATTAACAGCGTAGTACACTAGTGGTGTGCAGAACTGCCCCTTGATACCAATTGAGCAACGTTTCCATGGCCCAAAGAATTCAGGATGTTCTGGAGGTAAAGGGGGTCTGACCCGCTACTAGATGGGTGTACCTAATAGACTGAGTGTATACCAGACCAAATAGTCTTGTTCAGTCATGTTAGTCGTATGGCACAGAGAGATTAAGATTATCACTAATGGGTCTTCTGAATATTTTACCCAGAGACAAAGAGTGGGGGGGGGGGGGGGGGGGGGGGGGGGAGGTAATGTATGGATAGAGCGGGGGAGTGAGTGCAGGATAAAAGGGAAAGAAAGAGTGACACAGATTCAGGGAAAACACTGGCATCAGTCCAGGGGTGGGAATTAGTTTGTTTTCATGGCATTAAATGCGATATGTAAGTAGGCTTTAATGCTGCAGAAAAAAACTAAATGGTGAACATATTGAGATAGAATTAAGTCAAGCTGTGTTCCTGTTTTTGTTGTTTTTTTCCTCCAGGTAATATGAAACCCATGGTATTAACATGCTGCACACACACAAATACATGCATACACATAGGCACAAACACATACACAATGCACACACACACACAAACAGACACATGAACATTGTTATGCCCAGTCTGATCTGACGCTGTCTCCCCTCAGGAAAGCAGTGCATAACAACAGAATGAGAGATCCACTTAATTACATGAAGGAGGCAGTTTGATACTTGGCTAGGTGGTGTACACAGTATATTGTTGAGCTGCAATATAAAACAGTTTCCTGAACAGGATAATAAAAAATATACCTGGTAGGAAAAAACATAACCTAATTTTGCAGAGGTAGGCTATAGTAATTATTTTCTTAAAAGGTAAACATGTTACCTAGCTCATTTTTTTAATGAAGAACAAACAACACTGTAGTAACTGGATTTTAATGGAATTTCAAAGATGAATTTTTTATCTGAATTTGAGACATAGGCAGTCTCAAATGAAATGACACCATATCCCACATTGCATTATCCCATACAGTAGGGCTCTGACTAAAAGTAGTGCACTATTTAGGGTATAGGGTGCCATTTGAGACTCTTTTCATTTTATAGTACAGTACCTCTACATCAAGTCCCGACTGCCACCTAGGAGAAGCTATCATCAGTCATGTAAGCCCACTGAGAAGTTATAAATGCTAAATCTAGCCAGTCTCACAGTGATGTAAAACCTAATGCACTGAATGTGAACGGATCATTCTGCCACCAGACAGAAAGTCGATTTTTACAGTCACTAATCAGAACAGCGAGGGTGGTGGATAGGGAACCATGGGGGACCAGCCCTGCCCCATAAACTCCCCCAGAAAGGAGGCTGTCTGCTGGGTTGGCTGGGCTGATCGATGAACCCCCCAGATCCATGGCCTTGGTAACAGTGTTATAACTTGTCTTATGATCACATATTGAGTCCATAACTTCAGGACAGTGTCACACAAGGGGTCCATTTCCTATATATTACAGAGCAGTTTTAAAACACACACACACACACACACACACACACACACACACACACACACACACACACACACACACACACACACGGAGCACTCGCACGTCAGGAGACCTATCCCGTTTCACCTTCCCAATCTAGAAACGATGAAGTCAAAGTGTCAAGACACAATACATCACCACAAATGATGCCACTACTGTACTCTTAAGGGCCAGACACTAATGACACTAAAGGCAAGACGGTTCTACACCCAGACACTACTGCTGTGTGTTTTTGTTTGTTTGTGTGTGTGTGTGTGTCTTTGTGTCCTTAATCAAATTCACTCAACGGCCAGAAAAGAGTGTGGACCTTGAGTGCTGAGACAGAGGAGAGGTGAAGGGAGCAGGTGAAAAATGCCCCCTGTCTCCAGGTACCCAATCGTGCCTGGTTCCCTGTCGATGTATCGAAATCAAATCAAATTTGTCACATGCGCCGAATAAAGCAGGTGTAGACCTTACCGTGAAATGTTTACTTACAAGCCCTTAACCAACAATGCAGCTCAAGAAATAGAGTTAAGAAAATATTTACTAAATAAACTAAAGTAAAGAATTAAATAAAAAGTAACACAATAAAACAACAATACAGAGGGTATATACAGTGAGTACCGGTGCCGAGTCAATGTGCAGGGCTACAGGTTAGTCGAGGTATTTGTATTTATTACAAGGAAGCAGCTACTATTCATGGGGTCCGGCAAAATTAAGGCAGTTATACAATTTTAAATACATTCATAACAGATTTCACAACACACTAAGTGCGTGAACTCAGGCCCCTACTCCACTACCACATATCTACAACAAAAAATCCATGTGTACATGTGTGTATAGTGCTTACACTACCGTTCAAAAGTTTGGAGTCACTTAGAAATGTCCTTGTTTTTTAAAGAAAAGCTAATTTTTTGCCCATTAAAATAACATCAAATAGATCAGAAATACTGTGTAGACATTGTTAATGTTGTAAATGACTATTGTAGCTGGAAACAGCTGATTTTTTATGGAATATCCAAATTGGCATACAGAGGCCCATTATCAATATTCTTGTCCTGAGAAATTAAGGTTATTCCTTCCGCAAACTGGCTCTAACCAGAATAGAAAGAGGAGTGGGAGGCCCCGGTGCACAACTGAGCAAGAGGACAAGTACATTAGAGTGTCTAGTTTGAACTGGCAGCCGACGTGACTAAGAGCTTTAAACAGGTCAACATTCACAAGGCCGTGGGGCCAGATGGATTACCAGGACGTGTACTCAGAGCATGCGCTGACCAACTGGCAAGTGTCTTCACTGACATTTCAACATGTCCCTGATTGAGTCTGTAAGTAACCTGCCTAAATGACTACAGACCCGTAACACTCACGTCTGTCGCCATGAAGTGCTTTGAAAGGCTGGTCATGGCTCACAACACCATTATCCCAGAAACTCTAGACCCACTCCAATTTGCATACCACTCAAACAGATCAACCAGATGATGCAATCTCTATTGCACTCCTCACTGCCCTTTCCCACCTGGACAAAAGGAACAGCTACGTGAGAATGCTATTCATTGACTACAGCTCAGCGTTCAACACCATAGTGCCCTCAAAGCTCATCACTAAGCTAAGGATCCTGGGACTAAACACCTCCCTCTGCAACTGGATCCTGGACTTGCTGATGGGTCGCCCCCAGGTGGTAAGGTTAGGCAACAACACATCTGCCACGCTGATCCTCAACACTGGGGCCCCTCAGGGATGCATGCTCAGTCCCCTCCAGTACTCCCTGTTCAACCACGACTGCATGGCCAGGCACGACTCCAACACCATCATTAAGTTTGCAGACGACACAACAGTGGTAGGCCTGATCACAGACAACGACGAGTCAGCCTATAGGGAGGAGGTCAGAGACCTGGCCGTGTGGTGCCAGGATAACAACCTCTCCCTCAACGTGATCAAGATAAAGGAGATGATTGTGGACTACAGGAAAAAGAAGACAGAGCACGTCCTCATTCTCATCGACGGGGCTGTAGTGTAACGGAGCTTCAAGTTCCTTGGTGTCCACATCACCAACAAACTAGAATTGTCCAAACACACCAAGAAGAGGGTACGACAAAGCCTATTCCTCCTCAGGAGACTGAAAAGATTTGGCATGGGTCCTCAGATCCTCAAAATATTCTACAGCTGCAACATCGAGTGCATCCTGACTAGCTGCATCACTGCCTGGTACAGCAACTGCTCGGCCTCCGACCGCAAGGCACTACAGAGGGTAGTGCGTACGGCCCAGTATTTCACTGGGGCAAAGCTTCCTGCCATCCAGGACCTCTATACCAGGCGGTGTCAGAGGAAGGCCCTAAAAATTGTCAAAAGGCTACTCAACAGCTTTTACCCCCAAGCCATAAGATTCCTTAACAGGTAATCAAATGGCTACACGGACTATTTGCAACCACTCTCTTACGCTGCTGCTAGTCATCTATGCATAGTAACTTTAACTATACCTATAACTATACCCCCCACCAACCACATCTGTTGATAAATCCATAGATTTAACTCCCTGTCTTTGGTTACTCTTAATGAGTTAACATCAATACATTTTAATTGCTTTGAATGTTAATTTATTTTCAAATATTAATAGTTTTGACATATCCTTCATTTTTTATATACAGATGTGCCTTGCTGCAACTCAAACAATAAATTAACTTATTTCATACTGTACATCAAGGATATCCAACAGGTTAAAAGTACTCTGTCCCACTAGTTTTATCAACACTAACTCCCAGGAGTGTATCACACTCTTAAGGGTTAAGATAACTCCCAGTAGAGTAAATATAACACTGTGATTTCAACTATCCTTGATTTACTGTGTAGGAATGTCTGTTGAGAAAGTCATTGATCTTTCTATTTCAGAATACGGAAGAATTACGGTGAAGGATAAAGGGAGGAGAATATGAGAGATGGAGAGTGAGAGTGAGAGGGAGAGAGAGAGCGATTGCGCAGTTTCAGAGAGGTTTTTCTCTAAAATGCCTATGTAATTTATCCCTTTAATTAAATGGCTGTGACAGGTCTATCTCACTCTTTTTGACAGCTTTAGGAGGGTGGATTTGACTTCTAAAACTCAAGTCTAGCAAAGTTTCTCAATCACTTCCTTGAACTGAATCATTTTTGTTCCAACTCAGCACTAGCACACTTGATTCAACCATATATACTTTTTTAGTTTAGTTCATTAATATATTTATCAGGGACAGGCACAGTTAAAGGTATAGTTCAATTTTTTTCTAGTTGCTCCTGTAGAGCAAGAAACTACCTTCAACTTCCTTCATACTGCACACAGACACATACAAATAGTATCCATGAGTTCATCTCATGAAAAAGGGCCTGATTGGCAAAATCTCAAACTATCCCTTAAAATCAGATGCATTAGTGCTGGACAGAAAAACAATTGAGGTCCTGTTTGTCCTCGAGACATGGATATGGGAGGAGAAGAAAGTACTATTTTGAACACACATGAGACCAACATGTTACAATAAAAAGAAGAATGCAACAATGTACATGCACACAGAGGTGGAAAGAGTACTGAAATATCCAACTCAAGTAGAAGTACTGTTACTTTAATGTCCTTTTACTGTAATGTCAAGTAGAGGTAAAACTAAGGGTGTAAAAAACGAAAAGTCAAAAGTAGCTCATTTTGTCATGACTTCCGTCTGATCTGCTGTGTTTTGTGTTTTTTGAGCACATGTGCCTTGTTTTGACAGCTGGCCATGTGCTCCGCTGTCATTGTAGTGTCTCCCCTCCCACTCGTTATCCTTAACTATCCTTGTTCTCTTCACACCTGCTGTCAATTAATCCCTCATTACCTCCCCTATTTTAGGTCTTCTTGTGTTCAGTCTTTTGTCAGACCGTTGTTGTGAGTATGCTTTTCCTGTGACCTACTTATCCTTGCCTTGTCTTACTGTTTTTCTTCAGACTCCAAGTGTTGTTTTGTTTTTGGCATTTTGATTTTTGTCCTGCTTCCACTGTGTCCTGCCAGGCCTGGTTTCCTAGTCTGCCTGCCCAGGAGTTCTCTCTGTTGGGACTTGGATGTACCACCCCAGACCCTCTCTGTCTGCTCATCACCGTCCCCAGGGAACTCAATGTAACTCGGACACTGCGTCGGATGACGCTATAATTTGTTTCTTTTGAGAAGTACTCTCCTGGCCCAGAGGACATTTATTTGGACTTCCTCTTTTCTTTTGTGTTCCTGTTTATTTTTTCCTGGGCTCATTTGAGAGCAAAATAAACACTGTTGCCTGCAACTGAATCCGTGTCTCTCCCCTGACACATTTAGCTAATTGAGTTACTTTTCAACTTCTTAAGGATCAGACCCTTTTTTTTTCAACTCTAGCCTAAAATTACATACCCAAATCTAACTGCCTGTAGCTCTGGACCTGAAGCAAGGATATGCATATTCTTGATACCATTTGAAAGGAAACACTTAGAAGTTTGTGGAAATTAATGTAGGAGGATATAACACATTAGATCTGGTAAAAGATAATACAAAGAAAATACACATCTTTGAAATGCAAGAGAAAGGACATAATATTACTTAGGAGTCCAGGCACAATTTAGATTTTGGCCACTATATGGAAGCAGTGTGTGTGCGCAAAGTTTTAGACATATCGAATGAATCACTGCATTACTGTTCAAAATATTGTATATAAATCTGCCCAAATCTGCCAATTGGTTTATTGATACATTTTCAAGTAAAAAAACTGTGCACTCTCCTCAAACAATAGCATGGTATTATTTCACTGTAATAGTTACTTTAAATTGGACAGTGCAGTTAGATGAACAACTATTTAAGCTTTCTGTCCATATAAGATACAGCGGGTGAAATAAGTATTGAACACGTCACCATTTTTCTCAGTAAATATATTTCCAAAGGTGCTATTGACATGAAATTTTCACCAGATGTTGGTAACAACCCAAGTAATCCATACATACAAAGAAACCAAAACAAATAAGGGAGGTGCAAAAAGGCATGGAAAGCCAAGACAACACCTGAAAACTATCATTAATTAAAAAGCAGTCCAGCCCAGTCAGTGCAAATTAATATCAGCTGGTTCAGTCCCAACTGATGGCCTACAAAAAGGTCTCATTGCCAAGGTGTCACACAAGACACATCTCATGATGGGTAAAAGCAAAGAGCTGTCTCAAGACCTTCGCAACCTAATTGTTGCAAAACATAATGATGGCATTGGTTATAGGCGCATTTCTAAGCTTCTGAATGTTCCAGTGAGCACTGTTGGGGCCATAATACGGAAGTGGAAAGACAATCATTTCACCATAAATTTGCCTCCACCAGGTGCTCCTCGCAAGAGTTCTGACAGAGGAGTGAAAAGAATAATCAGAAGAGTTGTCCAAGAGCCAAGGACCACTTGTGGAGAGCTTCAAAAAGACCTGCAATTAGCAGGTACTGTTGTCTCAAAGAAAACAGTAAGTAATGCACTCCACTGTCATGGCCTGTATGCACGCTCACCACGCAATACTCCATTACTGAAAAAAAAGTATGTTGAAGCTCGTTTAAAGTTTGCTGCACAACATTTGGAAAAGCCAGTGAAATCCTGGGAGAATATAGTGTGGTCAGATGAGAGCAAAATTGAACTGTTTGGATGTCATAATACACACCATGTTTGGAGGAGAAATGGCACTGCACATCACCCTAAAAACACCATACCAACAGTGAAGTTTGGAGGTGGGAACATCATGGTGTAGTGCTGCTTTTCAGCAAATGGTACTGGCAAACTTCACATAATTGAAGGAAGGATGAATGGGCAAATTTACAGAGACATTCTTGACAAAAATCTGCTGCCATCTACCAGGATGATGAAGATGAAACGTGGGTGGACATTTCAGCAAGACAATGATCCCAAACACACAGCCAAGGAAACTCTCAATTGGTTTCAAAGAAAGAAAATAAAGCTGCTAGAATGGCCCAGCCAATCACCTGACTTAAATCCCATTGAAAATCTATGGAAAGAACTGAAGATCAAGATTCATAGAAGAGGCCCACGGAACCTTCAAGATTTGAAGACTGTTTGTGTGGAAGAATGGGCCAAAATCACACCAGAGCAATGCATGTGACTAGTTTCTCCATACAGGAGGCGTCTTGAAGCTGTCATTACCAACAAAGGCTTTTGTACAAAGTATTAAATAAATATCAGTAAGTGTGTTCAATACTTTTTTCTCTGTGTCATTTCACATTATTACACATACCTTAATTTGGTTTCTTTGTATGTATGGATTACTTGGGTTGTTACCAACAACTGGTGAAAACTTCATGTCAATTGCACCTTTGGAAATATATTTACTGAGAAAAATGGTGACGTGTTCAATACTTATTTCACCCGCTGTATGTCTATGTCTATGTTTTCTTGTTACTTAAAATGTCATGCTAATCACATTACCAAGTATCTGTCTTTTGTGTACTTTCGTTGTGGCATTTAGCACCTGCCCTGTGTTTTGTTGTAGCTGCTTGACAAAGAAATGTCCCCCCCGGGGATCAATAAAGTACCTATCTATCTATTAGCGCACGTTAGCTCAAGCGTCCCGAGGGCGGGACACGATCCTGTAAAACATTTACCTTATAACAAATTTTGCAAAAGTTAGAGAAGAAATTAAACTTGCATGTACTTTCAGAGTTGTTTGGTGACCTACTGAAAGGTGGGCTGCGAGCTACTGGTAGCTCGTGATCGACCTGTTTGAGATCCTTGATGTAAAGTATGAAATAAGTTAATTTATTGTTTGAGTTGCAGCAAGGCACATCTGTATAAAAAAAATGAAGGATATGTCAAAACTATTAATTTTTGAAAATAAATTAACATTCAAGCAATTAAAATGTATTGATGAATTATAAGTAATAGAAAATAAAGTACATGAACCAAAAAAAAAAATCCTTACTTATTCACTAACTTTTCCCCTCACTCACAAACTCCCTCCCTATACAAGGCCACATGAGGATGCCAGGGAACACTAGATATACCTAATGGATTTTATGTCAAATTAGCTCTGGAAGCAACAATAGAACAAAACTCTTCCTAAACCATCTCAATTGGTTTGAGGTCAGGTGATTGTGGAGGCCAGGTCATCTGATGCAACACTCCACTCTTTCTTGGTAAAATAGCCCTTACACAGCCTGGAGGTGTGTTGGGTCATTGCCCTGTTGAAAAACAAATGATAGTCAGACTAAGCGCAAACCAGATGGGATGGTGTAACAAATCACTGGCAGTGTCACCAGCAAAGCCCCATCACACCATCACACCTCCTCCTCCATGTTTCACGGTGGGAACCACACATGCAGAGATCATCTGTTCACCTACTCTGCATCTCACAAAGACACAGCGGCTGGAACCAAAAATCTAAAATGTTGACTCATCAGACCAAAGGACATATTTCCACCAGTCTAATGTCCATTGTTCGTGTTTCTTGGACCAAGCAAGTCTCCTCTTCTTATTGATGTCCTTTAGTAGTTTTCGTTGCAGCAATTCAATCACGAAGGCCCTTTTGTTGAGATGTGTCTGTTACTTTAACTCTGTGAAGCATTTATTTGGGCTGCAATCTGAGGTGCAGTTAACTCTAATGAACTTATCCTCTGCAGTAGAGGTTACTCTGGGTCTTCTTTCTTGTGGCGGTCCTCATGAGAGCCAGTTTCATCATAGTGCTTAATGGTTTTTGCGACTGCACTTGAAGCAACTTTTTAAGTTCTTAAAATTTTCCGGATTGACTGACCTTCATGTTTTAAAATAATGATGGAGTGTTGTTTCTCTTTGCTTATTTGAGCTGGTCTTGCCATAATATGGACTTCCTATTTATCAAATAGGGCTATCTCCTGTATACCAACTTTACCCTGTCACAACACAACTGATTGGCTCAAACGCATTAAGAAGGAAATAAATTCAAAAAATGAACTTTTAACAAGGGACACCATTTATTTGAAACAAATTCCTGGTGACTACCTCGTGAAGTTGGTTGAGAGAATGCCAAGAGCGTTCAAAGCTGTCATCAAGGTTGGCTACTTTCAAGAATCTCAAATATATTTTGATTTTTGTAACACTTTTTTTGGTTACTACATGATTCCATATGTGTTATTCCATAGCTGTGATGTCTTTACTATAATTCTACAATGTAGAATTTGGAATGAGTAGGTGTATCCAAACTTTTTACTGGTACTGTATATGCACTGATAGACTTACTAGGTCTCTGGCTTTTAAATTTATGTTATCCTAATTTACAAAAAGCATAGTACATGGAAAAATTCCTGTCTCTCTAAATACTGTATGTTATGACTGAGCAAGCTAGCATTAACTAACTAATTAGCTAGTTCACTTAGCTAGCTAGTTCACTTAGCTAGCTAGTTCACTTAGCTAGCTAGTTCACTTAGCTAGCTAGTTCACTTAGCTAGCTAGTTAACTAGCTCAGCTGTTGATGTTAGCCTTATGTTGTTAGCTACCCCAGATAACTTAAATGGCTACTTAGCTAGCTAGCCACCACCACACATTGACGTGCTAGCCATACCGGCTATCGTAATCAGGTGGTGGTTAGCCATGTAGCTAACTAGTTTACTTAGCTAGCTAGTTAACTAGCTCAGCTGTTGATGTTAGCCTTATGTTGTTAGCTACCCCAGATAACTTAAATGGCTACTTAGCTAGCTAGCTAGCCACCACCACACATTGACGTGCTAGCCATACCGGCTATCGTAATCAGGTGGTGGTTAGCCATGTAGCTAACTAGTTTACTTAGCTGCAAGTATAGCTTGCTGACGTTAGCATGCTAGACAACTAGGCTAACGCTAAAATAGGTAAGTTAGACTATTTGATAGCTAGCTATACTACCTGCTAAAGCCATCCATACCGACATTTTTGATAATTCATATATAGCTATTTATCTTACCTCTACAATGTTTTCTCAAGTTTGAGGCAGAGTTTTGTAGGCTGCTACCTACACCATCCTGGGTAAGCAAAGCTTGCATCGCCTCTCCTGTGCTTGAAGGAGAACTGGTCAGTCTCCTCCACCTTCATTGTTTTCACACGCATCACTTTGATAAAAACCTTTTCTCTCTTTCACGATACGTTTCAAATTAAACTAGCTAGGTAGCCTAGCAGTTAAGAGTGTTAGGCCACTAACCAAAAAATAGCTGGTTTCGAATCCCTTAGCCAACTAGGTGAAAAATCTTTAGATGTGCCCTTGAGCAAGGCACTTAACCCTAATTGCTCCAATAAATCACTCTAGATAAGTGTCTATTAAATTATGTAAACGCACAACAGGTTTACTGAGCATGATAATTTAAATGTACTTTGTAGGAAAACACACAACTATAGTAATTGTTCTTTGAAAGGTAAAGAAGTTATCTAGCTCTATTTTTATGAAGAACAAGCGACATTGTAGTAATTGGATTTTAAGTAGAGGAAATTCAAATATGTATTTTTAATCAGAATTTGAGACAGGCTATGTCTCAAATGAAATGACACCCTATTCTATATTGCATTATCCCATACAGTAAGGCTCTGATCAAAAGTAGTGCACTAAATAGGGAATAGGGTGCCATTTGAGACCCCTTTTCATTTTGCAGTGCATTACCTCTACCTCAAGTCCCCACTGCCACCTAGGAGAAGCTATCATCAGTCATGCAAGCCCAGGGAGAAGTTATAAATGCTAAATCTAGCCAGTCTCACGGTGATGTAAAACCCAATGCACTGAATGTGATCGGATCATTTTGCCACCAGACAGAAAGTCGATTTTTACAGTCACTAATCAGAACAGCGAGGTTGGGGGTGGGGAACCGCAAGGGGACCAGCCCTGTCCCATAAACTCCCCCAGAAAGGAGGCTATCTGCTTGGTTGACTGGGCTGATCGATGACCCCCCAGACCCATGCCCTTGGTAAGAGTGTTATAACTTGTCTAATGATCCCATTTTGAGTCCATAACTCCAGGACAGTGTCACACATGGGGTCCATTTCCTATACATTACAATGAAGTTTAGACAAGTGCACACAAAAAAAACGTGAGGAGTAATCGCACGTAAGGAGACCTATCCCGTTTCACGTACCCAATCTAAAAACTATGAAGTCACAGTGTCAAGACACAATACATCACCATAAATACATAAATGATCCCACTACATTACTCTAATGGCCAGACGCTAATGACACGAATCAATTCAAATCAAACACATTTTACTCGTCACATGCAAACAACAGGTTTGGAGTAACAGTGAAATGCTTACTTACTAACAATGCAGAGAGAGAACATCACAGCACAATTGAAAACTTCATGGCACATGGAAACAAAACGGTGGTGGTCTACTTTATTTATTTATTTATTTCACTTTTATTTAACCAGGTAGGCCAGTTGAGAACAAGTTCTCATTTACAAAGCAAAGCAGTGCGACAAAAACAACAGAGTTACACATGGGAATAAACAATAACACAATAGAAAATCTATGTACAGTGTGTGCAAATGTAGTAAGACTAGGAAGGTAGGACAATAAATAGGCCATAGTGGCGAAATAATTACAAATGATCATTAACACTGGACTGAGAGATGTGCAGATCATGATGTGCAAATAGAGATACTGGGATGCAAATGAGCAAAAATAATAAATATGGGGATGAGGTAGTAGGGTGGGCTATTTACAGATGGGCTGTATACAGGGCAGTGATCGATAAGCTGAACTGACAGCTGATGCTTAACGTTATTGAGGGAGATGGTAGTCTCCAGCTTCAGTGACTTCTGCAATTCGTTCCAGTCATTGGCAGCAGAGAACTGGAAGGAATGGCGGCCAAAGGAGGTGTTGGCTTTGGGGATGACCAGTGAAATATACCTGCTGGAGTGCATGCTACGGGTGGGTGTTGCTATGGTGACCAGCGAGCTGAGATAAGGTGGGGATTTACCTAGCAAAGACTTATAGATGACCTGGAGCCAGTGGGTTTGGCGACGAATATGTGGTGAGGGCCAGCCAACGAGAGCGTACAGGTTTCAGTGGTGGGTAGTATATGGGGCCTATCACTAGATGGCACTGTGATAGACTACATCCAATTTGCTGAGTAGAGTGTTGGAGGCTATTTTGTAAATGACATCGCCGAAGCCAAGGATCGGTAGGATAGTCAGTTTTACAAGGGCATGTTTGGCAGTATCTGTGAAGGAGGCTTTGTTGCGAAATAGGAAATATAGTGATAGGTGGGATGGGCTGAGAGTGGCTGAGGGGTGGGATTAAAGAGCTTATGTTTGATGCATTGTATTATTCTTACGTGGCTGCTGTATATAAAAGTACCATGTATGTAAAATGTATATGTAAAATATATACTACTGTTCAAAAGTTTGGGGTCACTTCGAAATGTCCTTGTTTTCCATGAAAACATACATGAAATGAGTTGCAAAATGAATAGGAAAAGCTGCTCCCACAACAGCTCAATAGGGTGACTGTGCTGGCCACTCCGTTATAGACAGAATACCAGCTGACTGCTTCTTCCTTATATAGATCTTGCATAGTTTGGAGCTGTGGGTCATTGTCCTGTTGTAGGAGGAAATTGGCTCCAATTAAGCATCGTCCACAGGGTATGGCATAGCCTTCCTTCTTCAAAATTCATTTTACCCTGTACAAATCTCCCACTTTACCACCACCAAAACACCCCCCAGACCATCACATTGCCTCCACCATGCTTGACAGATGGCGTCAAGCACTCCTCCAGCATCTTTTCGAATGTTCTTCATTGTGATCCGAACACCTCAAGTCCATAAGACTTTTTTCCAATCTTCCTCTGTCCAGTGTCTGTGTTATTTTGCCCATCTTAATCTTTTCTTTTTATTGGCCATTCTGAGATATGGCTTTTTCTTTGCAACTCTCCCTAGAATGCCAGCATTCCGGAGTCGCCTCTTCACTGTTGATGTTGAGACTGGTGTTTTGCGGGTACTATTTAATGAAGCTGCCAGTTGAGGACTTGTGAGGCATCTGTTTCTCAAACTAGACACTAATGTACTTGTCCTCTTGCTCAGTTGCGCACCGGGGCCTCCCACTCTTCTTTCTATTCTGGTTAGAGCCAGTTTGCTCTGTTCTGTGAAGGGAGTAGTACACAGCATTGTACGAGATCTTCAGTTTCTTGGAATAGACTGATGAGTTTCAGAAGAAAGTACTTTGTTTCTGGCCATTTTTAGCCTGTAATCGAACCCACAAATGCTGATGCTCCAGATACTCAACTAGTCTAAAGAAGGCCAGTTTTATTGATTCTTTAATCAGCACAACCATTTTCAGCTATGCTAACATAATTGCAAAAGGGTTTTGATCAATTAGCCTTTTAAAATGATGGATTAGCTAACACAACATGCCATTGGAACACAGGAGTGATGGTTGCTGATAAGCCTCTGTACGACTATGTAGATATTTCATAAAAAAATCTGCAGTTTCCAGCTACAATAGTCATTTACCAAAAAAAAAAAAAAGCTTTTCTTTCAAAAACAAGGACATTTCTAAGTGACCCCAATTAATGTAGGAGAATATAACACATTAGATCTGGTAAAAGATAATACAAAGAATAAAATGTGTTATTTGGGGGGTTTTTGTCACATCATCTATGAAATGCAATTGAAAGGACATATTACTTAGGAGTCCAGAAGCAATTTAGATTCCGGCCACTAGATGGCAGCAGTGTATTTGCAAAGTTATAGACATATTCAATGAACCATTGCATTACTGTTCGAAATGTTATATCAAGTCTGCCCAAATCTGCTTATTGATTTATTGATACATTTTCAAGTACAAAACTGTGCACTCTCCTCAAACAACAGCATGGTATTCTTTCACTGTAATAGCTACTGTAATAGGACAGTGCATTTAGATTAACAATAATTTAAGCTTTCTGCCAATATAAGATATGTTTATGTCCTGGTAAATGTTCTTGTTACTTACAATGTCATGCAAATCACATAAGCGCACGTTAGCTCAAGCATCCCGAAGACGGGACACGATCCTGTTAATAAAAAATATATGAATTGATAATAACAGATACGCATTGAGTAACGATAACTTGGCTACATACAAGGGGTACCAGTATTGAGTCGATGTGCAGGGGTACGAGGTAATTGAGGTAGATATGTACAGTCGTGGCCAAAGGTTTTGAGAATGACACAAGTATTGGTCTCCACAAAGTTTGCTGCCTCAGTGTTGATGATGGCAATTTGCATACACTCGAGAATGTAATGAAGAGTGATCAGGTGAATTGCAATTAATTGCAAAGTCCCTCTTTGCCATGAAAATGAACTTAATCCCCCAAAAACATTTCCACTGCATTTCAGCCCTGCCACAAAAGGACCAGCTGCCATCATGTCAGTGATTGTGTCGTTAACACAGGTGAGAGTGTTGACGAGGACAAGGCTGGAGATCACTCTGTCATGTTGATTGAGTCAGAATAAAAGACTGGAAGCTTTAAAAGGAGGGTGGTGCTTGTAATCATTGTTCTTCTTCTGTCAACCATGGTTACCTGCAAGGAAACACGTGCCGTCATCATTGCTTTGCACAAAAAGGGCTTCACAGGCAAGGATATTGCTGCTGGTATGATTGCACCTAAATCAACCATTTATCGGATCATCAAGAACTTCAAGGAGAGAGGTTCAATTGTTGTGAAGAAGGCGTCAGGGCGCCCAAAAAAGTCCAGCAAGCGCCAGGACGTCTCCTAAAGTTGATTCAGCTGCGGGATCGGGGCACCACCAGTGCAGAGCTTACTCAGGAATGGCAGCAGGCAGAAGTGCATCTGCACGCACAGTGAGGCGAAGACTTTTGGAGGATGGCCTGGTGTCAAGAAGGGCAGCAAAGAAGCCACTTCTCTCCAGGAAAAACATCAGGGACAGACTGGTATTCTGCAAAAGGTACAGGGAGTCATTTTCTCTGATGAATCCCCTTTCTGATTGTTTGGGCCTGTCAGGCTCTGGCCAAAGAGAAGCCTATTTGCTTCTCTATGTAACCATGGTCAGAGTCTGACAGGTCTTTTCTTTCTGGTGGTGGTTTGTGTGGGATCCCTAATTAGAGGCAGCTGTAGCGCATCGTCCTACATAGGTTGGTAGAATTTCACACTGGGTTGTGGGTCATTGTCGTATGTTTCGCAGTCACGGTGACAGTAAGTGTGCACATTTCATACGTCCGTTTGTTTGTTTTTGTGAACGTGACGTTTTGTCTTTCGTGTTTGTTTGATTTGTATAGTTCGTTCATTTGTAAATTTATATACTTAGTAAATAAATAAAAATCAATGTCGAACTATAATCCCTGCGCTGCGTCTTGGTCGAGGCATGCACCCTCTCGTGACAGAACGAACCACCAGTACGAGACCAAGCAGCGTAACTGGGGAGAGACGGAGAGAGAGGAAGTGCCGTGTTATAGACGGGGCGCGAGACAGAGAAGAGCCCGAAAGCAACCCCAAGGTGATTTTGGGGAGGGGCTATGGGGGTGGTCGGGTGTAGAGGAAGAGGCACCAGTCCCACTTTCCAGGTGGTATTTGCCGAGGCCGGAAACAAAGTGTGTGGGGGAATACCGAAAGAGGGAGGAGTATGAGAGGATACTGGAGCTATGTTGGCGTAATATGGAGGAGTGTGAGAGGAGGGAGCTGGAGTTAAAGGTGCCCAAGGTGAGCATCCCCAGACAGGGTCCGGTCGTCTACTCCACCCCCATGCCAGAGCAGTCCACACAGTCCTGTGCCAGAGCCTGAGCAGTCCGCTCCACCGGTACCCATTCCGGGTCCGGCCGTCTGCTCCGCCCCAGTGCCAGAGCAGTCCGCTCCCCCGGTACCCATTCCGGGTTCAGCCCTCTGCTCCGCTCCAGTGCCAGAGCAGTCCGCTCCACCGGTACCCAATTCGGGTCCAGCCGTCTGCTCCGCCCCAGTGCCTGAGCAGTCCGCTCCACCGGTACCCATTCCAGGTCCAGCCATCTGCTCCGCCCCAGTGCCAGAGCAGTCCGCTCCCCCGGTACCCATTCCGGGTTCAGCCGTCTGCTCCGCCCCAGTGCCAGAGCAGTCCGCCGTACCGGTGCCCAATCCGGGTCCAGCCGTCTGCTCCGCATCAGACCTGTGTCATGCCAACAGTAAAGCATCCTCAGACCATTCATGTGTGGGGTTGCTTCTCAGCCAAGGGAGTGGGCTCACTCACAATTCTGCCTAAGAACACAGCCATGAATAAAGAATGGTACCAACACTCCCCAGACCTTAATCCCATCCAAGAACTTGTGGACAAGAGGCAGGTGGACAAACAAAACCCCACAACTTCTGACAAACTCCAAGCATTGATTATGCAAGCATGGCCTGCCATCAGGCAGGATGTGGCCCAGAAGTTGGCCCAGAAGCCAGGGCAGATTGCAGAGGTCTTGAAAAAGAAGGGTCAACACTGCAAATATTGACTCTTTGTATAAACTGAATATCATTGTCAATGAAAGCCTTTGACACTTATGGAATACTTGTAATTATACTTCAGTGTACCATAGTAACTACAGACAAAGATTTAAGAACACTGAAGCAGCACACTTTGTGGAGACCAATAGTTTACATAAACTTAGGTTGAAGTCATTAAAACTAATTTTTCAACCACTCCACAGATTACATGTTAACAAACTATAGTTTTGGCAAGTCGGTTAGGACATCTACTTTGTGCATGACACAAGTAATTCTTCCAACAATTGTTTACAGACAGATTATTTCACTTATAAATCACTATATCACAATTCCAGTGGGTCAGAAGTTTACATACACTAAGTTGACTGTGCCTTTAAACAGCTTGGAAAATTCCCGAAAATTATGTCATGGCTTTAGAAGCTTCTGATAGGCTAATTGACATAATTTGAGAAAAAAAATGGAGGTGTACCTGTGGATGTATTTCAAGGCCTACTTTCAAACTCAGTGCCCAAGCATCCTTCCAATGTTGTGGCAAAATGGCTTAAGGACAACAAAGTCAAGGTATTGGAGTGGCCATCACAAAGCCCTGACCTCAATCCTATAGAAATTTGTGCGAGCAAGGAGGCCTACAAACCAGACTACACCAGTTCTGTCAGTAGGAATGTCAGTAATTCACCTAAGTTATTGTGGGAAGCTTGTGGAAGGCTCCCTGAAACATTTGACCCAAGTTAAACAATTTAATGTTACCAAATACTAATTGAGTGAATGTAAACTTCTGACCCACTGGGAATGTGATGAAATAAATAAAAGCTGAACTTTCTGAAAATCCTTATTGACCTAAGACAGGGAATTTTATCTGGGATTAAATGTCAGTAATTGTGAAAAACACCTTAGTGTATTTGGCTAAGGTGCATGTAAACTTCTGACTTCAACTGTATATACACTGGGGGCCAAAAGTTAGGAATATTACTCATACCTTTTTTATTTGCACTATTTTTTACATTGTAGAATAAAAGACATCAAAACTATGACATAACACATATGGAATCATGTAGTAATTAAAAGTTTTAAACAAATCAAAATATATTTTATATTTGAGGTTCTTCAAAGCCACCCTTTGCCTTGATTACATCTTTGTACACTATTGGTATTCTCTCAACCAGCTTCATGAGGACCGCCACAGGAATGGAAGACCCAGTAATACCTCTGCTGCAGTTGATAAGTTCATTAGAGTTACCAGCCTCAGATTGCAGGCCAATAAACGCTTCACAGATTTCAAGTAACAGACACATCTCAACATTAACTGTTCAGAGGAGACTGTGTGAATCAGGCCTTCATGGTCAAATTGCTGTAAAGAAACCACTACTAAAGGACACCAATAAGAAGAAGAGACTTGCTTGGGCCAAGAAACACGACCAGTGGACATTAGACCAGTGGAAATGTGTCCTTTGGTCTGGAGTCCAAATTTGAGATTTTTGGTTCCAACCTCAACCAAATGTAGATGGTTTGGGATGAGTCGGACCGCAGTGAAGGAGTCTGTGTCTCTCTCTCTCTTTCTCTCTCTGTCTCTGTCTCTCTCTGTCTCTGTCTCTCTGTCTGTCTCTCAATGAAATTCAAAGGGCTTTGTTGGCATGGGAAACATATGTTTACATTGCCAAAGCAAGTGAAATAGATAATAAACAAAAGTTAAATAAACAATCAGATATTAACAGTAAACATAACACTCACAAACGTTTTAAAGGAATACAGACATTTCAAATGCCAAGCTATTACTCTACAAGCTATTACACACTGTTTGTCTGTCTGTCTGTCTGTCTGTCTGTCTGTCTGTCTGTCTGTCTGTCTGTCTGTCTGTCTGTGCATCTGTCTGTCTGTCTGCCTGCCTGCCTGCCTGCCTGCCTGCGTCTCTCTCTCTCTCTCTCTCTATCTCTCTCTCTCTCTCTCTGTATGTGTGTGTGTGTGTCCCTCTCTCTGCCTCCGTCTCTTTATTGGCATGGGAAACATACTGTATATTTACATTGCCAAAGCAAGTGAAATAGATAATAAACAAAAGTTAAATAAAGAATCACAAATTAACAGTAAACATAACACTAACAAAAGTTTCAAAGGAAAACAGACATTTCAAATGTCATTTTATGGCTTAGCACAGTGTTGTAACAATGTGCAAATAGTTAAATTTTAAAAGGGAAAATAATAAAATAATAATGGTGTTTGTTCTTCACTGGTTGCCCTTTTCTTGTGGCAAAAGGTCACAAATCTTGCTGCTGTGATGGCACACTGTGGTATTTCACCTAATAGATATGGGAGTTTATCAAAATTGGGTTTTCTAATTCTTTGAGGGTTTGTGTAATCTGAGGGAAATATGGGTCTCCTATATGACCATATATTTGGAAGGAGGTTAGGAAGTGCAACTGTTTCCACCTCATTTTATGGGCAGTGTGCAAAGAGCTTGTCTTTTCTTGAGAGCCAAGTCTGCTTACGGCGGCCTCTCTCAATAGCAAGGCTATGCTCACTGAGTCTGTACATATCAAAGCTTTCCTTAATTTTCGGTCAGTCACAGTGGTCAGGTATTCTGCCACTGTGTACTCTCTGTTTAGGGCCAAATAGCATTCCAGTTTGCTCTGTTTTTTGGTCAATTATTTCAAACATGTCAAGTAATTATCTTTTTGATTTGTCATGATTTGGCTGGGTCTAATTGTGTTGCTGTCCTGGGGCTCTGTGGGGTCTGTTTGTGTTTGTGAACAGAGCCCCAGGACCAGCTTAGTTAGGGGACTCTTCTCTAGGTTAATGCTGTATCTATGTGGGTGATGGCTTTGTTATGAAAGGTTTGGGAATATTTTTCCTTTTAGGTGGTTGTAGAATTTAACGGCTTTTTTATGATTTTTGAAAATGAGCGGGCATCGTCCTGATTCTGTTCTGCATGCAATATTTGGTGTTTTATGTTGTACATGTAGGATGTTTTTGCAGAATTCTGCATGCAGAGTCTCAATTTGGTGTTTGTCCCATTTTGTGATTTCTTTGGATGGTGAGCCAAACCCAGACCTCACAACCATGAAGTGCAATGTGTTTTATAACTGATTCAAGCATTTTTTGCCAGAACCTAATTGGGATGTCGAATTTTAAGTTCCTTTTGATGTTGTAGAAGTTCCTTCTTGTCTTATCTCTCGTCTTGTCTCTCAGCTTGTTCACAGCTTTGTGGAAGTTACCGGTGGTGCTGATGTTTAGGCCGAGGTATGCATCGTTTTTTGTCTGCTCTAGGGAAACGGTGTCTAGATGGAATTTGTATTTGTGGTCCTGGCAACTGGACCTTTTTTGAAACACTATGATTTTTGTCTTACTGAGATGTATTGTCAGGGCCCAGGTCTGACAGAATCTGTGCAGAAGATCTAGTTGCTGCTGTAGGTGCTCCTTGTTTGGGGAAAGAAGCACCAGATCATCAGTAAACAGTAAAGATTTGGCTTCAGATTCTAGTAGGGTGAGGCAGGGTGCTGCAGACTATTCTACTGCCCTTGCCATTTCGTTGATATATAAATTGAAGAAGTGCATCCCTGTCTCACCCCAAGGCCCTGTGGAAAGAATTGTGTATGTTTTTTTTTTTCAATTTTAACTCCACACTTGTTGTTTGTGTACATGGATTTTATAATGTTGTATGTCCCCCCCCCAATGCACCACTTTCCATCCATTTGTATAGCACACCCTCATGCTAAATTGAGTCAAAAGCTTTTTTGAAATCAGCATGAGAAGACTTTGCCTTGGTTTGTTTGTTTGTCAATTAGGGTGTACAGTGTGAATACGTGGTCTGTCGTACAGTAATTTTGACAATTGCTCAGTACATTGTTTTCACTGAGGAAATGTACGAGTTTGATGTTAATGATAATGTAGAGGATTTTCCCAAGGTTGCTGTTGACACATATCCAACAATAGTCATTGGGGTGAATTTGTCTCCACTTTTGTGGATTAGGGTGATCCTTCCTTGGTTCCAAATATTGGGGAAGATGCCAGAGCTGAGGATGATGTTAAAGAGCGTAAGTATAGCAAATTGGAATTTGTAGTCTGTATATTTGATAATTTTCTTTAGCATACCATCAACACCACAGGCCTTTTTGGGTTGGAGAGTTTGTATTTTGTCCTGCAGTTCAGTCAATGTAATTGGAGAATCCAATGGATTCTGGTAGTCTTTAATAGTTGTTTCTAAGATTTGTAATTGATCATGTGGAGGTATATGTTATTTCTGTTTGTTCTTTGTAATAGAGCTAAAAAGATTGGAGAAGTGGTTTATCCATACATCTCCGTTTTGGATAACTCTTTGTGTTGTTTGTTTAGTGTGTTCCAATTTTCCCAGAAGAGGTTAAATTCTATGGATTCTTACATTGAGCTGATTTCTGACATGCTGTTCCTTCTTTTTCTGTAGTGTATGTCTGTGTTGTTTTAGTGATTCACCACAGTGAAGGCGTAGGCTCAGGGTTTCTGGGTCTCTATGTTTTTGGTTGGATAGGTTTCTCAATTTCTTTCTTAGGTTTTTGCATTCTTCATCAAACCATTTGTCATTGTTGTTAATATTCTTAGGTTGCTTGCTTGAAATTGTTAGATGTGATAGCTGAAAGGTCAAATATAATATTTAGCCATTCTACTGCCAAGTTTACACCTTCACTATTACATTGAAATGTTTTGTCCAGGAAGTTGTCTAAAAGGGATTGAATTTGTTGTTGCCTAAATGTTGTTTTGTATGTTTCTACACTTCTTTACACCATCAATAGCATTTCTTAAATATTATGCACTTCCTTTGGCTTTGATACCTCATGATTGAGTGTTGATCTGTCCAAGTAAACTGGGATTTTATTGTGATCTGATAGGGGTGTCAGTGGGCTGACTGTGAACGCTCTGAGAGACTCTGGGTTTAGGTCAGTGATAAAGTAATAGTACTACGCTCTACCTAGCGGGCGGTATCAGCATTCTCTATGAATGCCAGACGTTGTGGTTCACTATGAGCAGACAAATACACAGGGAGTCAACTTCCCAATTCTACCAGTGAAAATAAAATGTGCTAGTTCTAGCTTCTAGTTTGGGTAATTGTGATGTTTATGGTAAAAACGTGGTGTTGTTAATATAGTAATGACTATATGCTATATGCAGAGCCAGGGTGAAATTCCTTTTGAGTTATAAGAGCGTCAAATTATCGTGGTTTGAAAGTTGATACCCAATCGCTTTTGGATCCAACTTGCAGGAAGATATCCAGTACTTTCACATTGCCCACTACTTGCATTTAGAATGCCTGTCACGGTAGAGAAGAAAAGGGAGTATGGCCACTGCCTAAATACTACATTATGTTAACTGGAACAACTATTTCAATAACGGTTGCTATAAATTCAGCTACTTACAGATTGGATTTATTTATAAAACTGTTTCTTTCTTATCTTTGTGTAGCTTAAGATAAAAAAAAACAACCAATGTACCTGCGAAAACAGAGATATTGAAACAAACATTTTGAAAAATCTAACTGCAACAGAGCATGCTGGAAAATATTGACAATGAAGCCTCTCCCACATCTGTAGATCACTCCATAGATGTATTTCCCTGTCTCTGGCTACTCTTAATGGATTTAAAAGTACTCTGTCCCAATGGACTCCATTTATCAACACTAACTCCAGGGAGTGTATCACTCTACTGAGGGTTAAGATAACTCCCAGTAGTCAATATAACCCTAATGTTTTTTTAACTATCATTGATTTACTGTGTATGAATGTATTTTGAGAAAGTCATTTCAGAATGCATAAGAAATACGGTGAAGAATAAAGGGTGGAGAATATGGGAGATGGAGATAGAGAGCAGGAGAGATTGTGCAGTTTCAGATGTTTTTCTCTAAAATGCCTATGTAATTTATCCTGTCAATCAAATGGCTGCGACAGGCCTATCTCACTCTTTTTGACAGCTTTAGGAACTCAAAACTCAAGTTTCTCAATCACTTCCCTGAACTGCATCATTTTTGTTCCAACTTAGCACTAGTACACCTGATCTTGGACAAGCCAAGTTAAAGGGATAGTTTGAGATTTTGGCAATTAAAACACTTTTTTCTAGCTGCTCATGTATAGATCCAGTCTTTGCGCTAATGCTAGTTAGTAATGACTCCAGAAACTACCTTCAACTTCCTTTATACTGCACGCAGACACATACAAATGGTATACATGATTTAATCTGACTATGAGTAAGTAGAAGAAGGGGCCTGATTGGCAAAATCTCTAACTTTCTCTTTAAATCAGATGTGTTCGTGTTGGACTGGAAAAGATATGTGCAATGTGTGTGTCCTCGAGTCATGGATAGCGGAGAAGAAGAAAGTACTATTTTGAACACATTTGAGACCAACATGTTACCATAAAAAGAAGCATGCAACATTGTACATGCACACAGAGGTGGAAAAAGTACTAAAATATCCTACTCAAGTAGAAGTACTGTTACTTTAAATTTTACTCAAGTAGAATTAAAACTACTGGTGTAAAAAATGAGCTAATTTAAAAAGTACTCAGAGTAAAAGTAATTTAGTTACTTTTCAAATAAAAGTATTTACCTTTAGCAAATTTCGTTAAGGTTACCTGGACGTTTTTACACATTTACCTCCTATCCCTGCACATCGACTCGGTACTTGTACCCCGCGTGTATTTATTCTTTGTGTTATTATTATTATTTTAAAAATATGATTTAAAAAATATCTCTGCATTGTTGGGAAGGGCCCATAAGTAAGTATTTCACTGTTAGTCTACACCTGTTGTTTACGAATAGTAAAATCTGGGATTTTTGTCCCTTAAACTATGTTTGATATTTTCCCAAATTATGTTTTCTTAGTTACATTTTTTCCTGGTTTCAGATAGTTTTTTAACTCTCAAAATAAAAAATGTTCATAGAGAAACAACGGAATTGGATGTTCTGTGTCCATGTTAATGCTTAAATAACATCAGAAGACTACTTTTTTTTCAGGTCTTGAAGAAAGCTAACAATTTAGATTGAGTGTAATTCCCCTTTAATTGCGCATCTGGCACTTTAATCGTGCATCTAGCAAGTGAGGAATGTGCCGTCTAATGTGCCGGTCTAGCAATCGTTGTACTGCTGCTGCTCATTTTATTGCAAAGTTTGCAAAATAACAAATAATAGATCCAAATAATATACTGTACTTACTCGTGATATAATGTACTTCTGCCAGGCAAGCCTACTTTGCAGTAAACATTTAATTGAGAAGGTTTTAGGGGAAAGTATTTCTGTCAACCCAAGACTGTTCTCACATCAACTGGCTACATAGACAAATGCGCTCACCACACAGACAGACAGGGGCAATATTGCTGGAAATTAATTGGCAGATATTGTGTTAGGTTTGGCTTTTTAAGCAGACAATGGTTAACCAGGGGTGGGATAATGTCAATGTTGCATTAGATTATAGCCGGGATTTTTGCGGTGTCTGATACTTGAGAGATTTGTTTATGACAGTTTGTGGTGGAAAACATGAAAACTGCATGTACTTTCAGAGTTGTTTGGCAAACTACTGATACAGTGGGGAGAACAAGTATTTGATAAACTGCCGATTTTGCAGGTTTTCTTACTTACAAAGCATGTAGAGGTCTGTAATTTTTATCATAGGTACACTTCAACAAAAATCCAGAAAACCACATTGTATGATTTTGAAATAATTAATTTGTATTTTATTGCATGACATAAGTATTTGATCACCTACCAACCAGTAAGAATTCCGGCTCTCACAGACCTGTTAGTTTTTCTTTAAGAAGCCCTCCTGTTCTCCACTCATTACCTGTATTAACTGCACCTGTTTGAACTCGTTACCTGTATAAAAGACACCTGTCCACACACTCAATCAAACAGACTCCAACCTCTCCACAATGGCCAAGGCCAGAGAGCTGTGTAAGGACATCAGGGATAAAATTGTAGACCTGCACAAGGCTGGGATGGGCTACAGGACAATAGGCAAGCAGCTTGGTGAGATGGCAACAACTGTTGGCGCAATTATTAGAAAATGGAAGAAGTTCAAGATGACGGTCAATCTCCCTCGGTCTGGGGCACCATGTGAGATCTCACCTCGTGGGGCATCAATGATCATGAGGAAGGTGAGGGATCAGCCCAGAACTACCCGGCAGGACCTGGTCAATGACCTGAAGAGAGCTGGGACCACAGTCTCAAAGAAAACCATTAGTAACACACTACGCCGTCATGGATTAAAATCCTGCAGCGCACGCAAGGTCCCCCTGCTCAAGCCAGCGCATGTCCAGGCCCGTCTGAAGTTTGCCAATGACCATCTGGATGATCCAGAGGAGCAATGGGAGAAGGTCATGTGGTCTGATGAGACAAAAATAGAGCTTTTTGGTCTAAACTCCACTCGCCGTGTTTGGAGGAAGAAGAAGGATGAGTACAACCCCAAGAACACCATCCCAACCGTGAAGCATGGAGGTGGAAACATCATTCTTTGGGGATGTTTTTCTGCAAAGGGGACAGGACGACTGCACCGTATTGAGGGGAGGATGGATGGGGCCATGTATCGCGAGATCTTGGCCAACAACCTCCTTCCCTCTGTAAGAGCATTGAAGATGGGTGGTGGCTGGGTCTTCCAGCATGACAACGACCCGAAACACACAGCCAGGGCAACTAAGGAGTGGCTCCGTAAGAAGCATCTCAAGGTCCTGGAGTGGCCTAGCCAGTCTCCAGACCTGAACCCAATAGAAAATCTTTGGAGGGAGCTGAAAGTCTGTATTTCCCAGCGACAGCCCCGAAACCTGAAGGATCTGGAGAAGGTCTGTATGGAGGAGTGGGCCAAAATCCCTGCTGCAGTGTGTGCAAACCTGGTCAAGAACTACAGGAAACGTATGATCTCTGTAATTGCAAACACAGGTTTCTGTACCAAATATTAAGTTCTGCTTTTCTGATGTTTCAAATACTTATGTCATGCAATAAAATGCAAATTAATTACTTGAAAATCATACAATGTGATTTTCTGGATTTTTGTTTTAGATTCCGTCACTAACAGTTGAAGAGTACCTATGATCAAAATTACAGACTTCTACATGCTTTGTAAGTGGGAAAACCTGCAAAATCGGCAGTGTTTCAAATACTTGTTCTCCCCACTGTAGGTGGGCTGTATCTCGCAATCGACCTGTTGGAGATTGTGAACTACTGATAGGTGCAGCAAAGCACATCTGTATATAAAACATGAAGGATTTGTCAATACTATTAATATTTTAAAATAAATTAAACATTATAATCAATAAACATATATTGATGAATTATAAGAAATACAAAATGTGGTTAAGTAGTGTTCCTTGAGCAACACTAGTTCTGTTCTAATGCCTTCACTTCTCTCTGAATTTGCTGTTCAGTTACAGCAGGCGCAGATTTTCAAAGTGAATCAAGTCTATCCTGGCTCGCTTTGCAGTGAAGAGGAGTCCATACAGCTAAAAAGACGCTCACAGGTAGCAGAGGCAGGCAGGCCTGTGTTGAATTTGAGGGACAGCTTATTTATGTACAGCAAAGAAATGAAGCAAGTCGATCTTGTCTGACTCACAGGCAAGGTACCCATCCAGCTCCTGTGTATCTTATGACCTTTTGGGCATCAGTGATGAGAAGAAATCCTCTTCATCAGATGAATGCTGGCTCTGTTGCTCTGTCTCGTCACCTGTCATAGTGTCAAGATGAGGCTTCAGGTAGACCAAACTTTTATAGTGGCAAATACACAACATACACATATTGAATACCAACACATCCTCCGAGAGCAACTTCTCCCAACCATCCAAGAACAGTTTGGTGATGACCAATGCCTTTTCCAGCATGATGGAGCACCTTGCCATAAGGCAAAAGTGATAACTAAGTGGCTCGGGGAACAAAACATCGACATTCTGGGTCCATGGCCAGGAAACTCCCCAGACCTTATTCCCATTGAGAACTTGTGCTTGATCCTCAAGAGGCAGGTGGACAAACAAAAAGCCACAACTTCTGACAAACTCCAAGCATTGATTATGCAAGCATGGCCTGCCATCAGTCAGGATGTGGCCCAGAAGTTTATTGACAGCATGCCAGGGCAGATTGCAGAGGTCTTGAAAAAGAAGGGTCAACACTGCAAATATTGACTCTTTGCATAAACTGAATGTCATTGTCAATAAAAGCCTTTGACACGTATGGAATACTTGTAATTCTACTTCAGTGTACCATTGTAACTACTGGCATAAAGATCTAAGAACACTGAAGCAAAAAACTTTGTGGAGACCAATACTTGTGTCATTCTCAAAACTTTTGGCCACGAATGTAGACTTTCCATACTTGCTATTCTCAGATACTGAGACTGAAGTGAATTTGTTCTCAGAACTAAACAGTTGTCTAATTTTGAGATGAGTCCATGTTTAGCTGTACCTATTTTGTAGACTCACACAGTTAACGTTATACGAACAGTTATATACACAGTTAGACTTGTTGAGTCTCCGGTTATTAGATTAACGTAATCCTAATTTATACATAGTATAAATAAAATAAAAATGTCGAACTACTATCCCTGCGCTGCGCCTTGGTCCCTCTATGCACCCTCCCGTGACAGAACGACCCACCAGTGCGAGACCAAGCAGCGTAACTGGGGAGAGACGGAGAGAGAGGAAGTGCCGCATAATAGACGGGGCGCGAGACGGAAAAGAGCCCGAAAGCAACCCCAAGGTGATTTTGGGGAGGGGCTATGGGAGTGGTCTGGTGTAGAGGAAAAGGCACCAGTCCCACTTTCCAGGTGGTATTCGCAGAGGCCGGAAACTAAGTGCGTGGGGGAATACCTAATGTAAGGGCTGATACATGTTTAGCTAATGAATATGTTAATCTACAACAAGAGTTATTAACTCAATGTATTGTGTGATCATAGATCTTTAGAACTGCTGTAGGTTTGGGTAAGGGGGAGCTATGTGGAAGGAATGTGCTAGCTGGGGGTTTTACGATAGAACTGTGTCTTGTAATATGAAGCTTGGACATCTACTGAGAAGACCACTACTTCCGTCAACTGGATTGCGTCACGAGGCTGGGACCAGCCTGCACGCCAACGATAGGCTGAGTAAGTTTAAACCACACTCAGCCTCTACTCCGACAGGTCAGCAAGGAGCGGAAACGATTCTGTCGGAGTATTTAAGGAAGAACAAAGGATAGGGGCGCTTCTCTTCTCTAGGCTATGCGCTTCTATAGCGCTGCTCGCTGATTCTCTCTCGCGCTCTCTTGCGCTCTCTCTTTCTCTCTCTCTCTCTCTCTCTCGCTCTTCTCATGCGCTGTTTGCCCTGCGTGGTGTCACAGTGAGCCTGTATATACGAACTTCATATTTACCATTTAAGGGTTTGCTAGAATAAAATAAAATACATAGATGATTTAAATGGCGTAGTAATCCTTTTGTTCCAATACCAGATTTGAATTGACGCAACCCAGCACTAAAGAGGGAGGAGTATGAGAGGATAATGGAGCTATGTTGGCGTAATATGGAGGAGTGTGAGAGCGAGAGGAGGGAGCTGGAGTTAAAGGTGCCCAAGGTGAGCATCCCCAGTCCAGGTCCGGTCGTCTACTCCAACCCCATACCAGAGCAGTCCGTTCCACCGGTGCCCAGTCCGGGTCCGGTCGTCGGCTCCACTCCCATGCCAGAGCAGTCCGCTTCACTGATGTCCAGTCCGGGTCCGGACACCTGCTCTACTCCCCGCATCCGAACTCCAGTGAGTGCGCCCAGCCAGGTGCTTCCAGTGCCGGCTCCACGCATCCTACCTCCGGTGCGCCTCCCCAGTCCGGTACGACCCGTGCCGGCTCCCCGCACTCGACCTCCAGTGCGTGCGCCCAGCCAGGTGCTTCCTGTGCCGGCTCCACACACCCGACAACCGGTGCGCCTCCACAGTCCGGTATGTCCCGTGCCGGCCGTCCGCAGCCCGGAACCTGCAGCGAAGGTTCGCAGCCCGGAACCTCCAGCGAAGGTCCGCAGCCCGGAACCTCCAGCGAAGGTCTGCAGCCCGGAACCTCCAGCGAAGGTCCGCAGACCGGAACCTCCAGCGAAGGTCTGCAGCCCGAAACCTCCACCGGTGCTCATTCCGGGTCCAGCCGTCTGCTCCGCTCCAGAGCCTGAGCAGTCCGCTCCACCAGTGCCCAATCCGGGTCCAGCCGTCTGCTCCGCTTCTGAGCCAGAGCAGTCCGCTCCACCGGTGCCCAAACCGGGTCCAGCTGTCTGCTCCGCTCCAGTGCCGGAGCAGTCCGCTCCACCGGTGTCCAATCCGGGTCCAGCCGTCTGCTCCGCTCCTGAGCCAGAGCAGTCCGCTCCACCGGTGCCCAGTCCGGGTCCGGTTGTTTTCCCCGCTCCATGGCTGGAGCCGTTTACCCCACTGGTGCCCAGTCCGTGCCCGGTTATGTGCCCCGCTCCATCGCCGGAGCCGTTTACCCCACTGGTGCCCAGTCCGGGCCCGGTTAATTGCCCAGCTCCATGGCCGGAGCCGTTGGCCCCACCGGTGCCCAGTCCGGGCCCGGTTGTTTTCCCCGCTCCAAGGCCGGAGCCGTTTGCCCCACCGGTGCCCAGTCCAGGCCTGGTTGTTTTCCCCGCTCCATGGCCGGAGCCGTTGGCCCTACCGGTGCCCAGTCCGGGCCCGGTTGTTTTCCCCGCTCCATGGCCGGAGCCGTTTGCCCCACCGGTACCCAGTCCGGGCCAGGTTATAAAGAAGGGGCATGTGAAAAAACTGTCCACTTCGCCGGAGCCAGAACCTCCACCGACAGACTAATCTTCCCTCCCTAATACCCACCCCATGTATTTGTGTGTTTTCTTTGGTGTCCGGGAGTCCGCGTATCGGGGGGGGGGGGGAGGGGGGGATTGGGGGGGTACTGTCAGGCTCTGGCCATAGAGAAGCCTATTTGCTTCTCTATGTAACCATGGTCAGAGTCTGACAGGTTTATTCTTTCTGTATCTGGTGGTGGTTTGCGTTGGATCCCTAATTAGAGGCAGCTGCTGCGCATAGGCTTGTAATTTTCACACTGGGTTGTGGGTCGTTGTCGATTATTTCGCAGTCACGGTGACAGTAAGTGTGCGCATTTACGCTTGTTCATTCGTGTTAGTTTGGCCAGAGTACTGTCAGGCTCTGGCCATAGAGAGCTAACTTAGCTGCAAGGATAGCTTGCTAACTTTAGCATGCTAGACAACTAGGCTAATGATAATATTCACAAGTTAGACTATTAGATAGCTTGCTATACTATCTTCTAAAGCCATCCGTAGCTGAATCATTCATAGCTATCTATGTATCTTACTCTACAATGTTTTTATACACTGCCACCTCCGCCATCCTGGGTAAGTAAAGCTGGCATTACATCACCACTTTGATAAAAAATGTTCCTCTCTTTCACGATAGAACGTCTAGAACTAAACTAGCTAAATTAGTTTTACCTGAAAAATCGTCTCACCATCATCATTCAGTTTGTATGCACAGATTTATTGGATTGGCCTGTCTTGGCACAATGCCTGAAATTTGTTTTGATTGGTGACTGACTAAACAACAATTGCTGTTTTTTTCTGGCTCTGAGGGGCTCTCGCAAACTTTCTGTGCCCTCATGATTTACTATTATGGATAGCCTACAAAATTGTTACGGAGGGTTTTAAAAAGGTAGCAAAGTACAATACTTAATTCAAAACATACTTAAGTAAAAATGCTCCAAAAAAGTTACTGTAAAGCTACCAAACCAACCCCACCAGCGCAGAGGAGGATTCCAGCCACGTAGCTGGGCTGGCTGCCGGCCCCGGACTGGGCCCCGGCGCTCCAAAGCGGGACTGAACGTTGTGCCCAGACTGGGTACCGACGCAGAGGAGGGTTCCTGTCATGTAGCTGGGCTGGCTGCCGGCCCCGAATTGGGCACCGGCGCACTGAGGCAGCAGTGTAGATGACAGGCAGCAGTGTAGATGACAGATCCAGCTGTTTAATTGACCTGGCTGCTTGTCCCGGACTGGACACTGGCCTGGCGAGGAGCTCCAGCTCTTCCTCCTTCTTCTCCTCGGAAAGAGGTGAGCCAGACGCTTCTTCCAGATCGCCAATCTGGCCTCAAAACTCTCCGCCTCCTCGAACGTGAGGGTTGGGCTCGGTCTCGGGAGGAAGAGCCACCCAGGCTCTCCACCACTTCGCCTGTTCTTCCTTCGACCGATTGAAGAAACCCTCCGGCGTCTTCCGGTTATCGGCCGTCGGAGGCGGAAGTGGTGGGCGTTGATCTTCCAACCTGGGGTGGCTGACCGACGATTGATCGCGTGGAGTTGGTACTGGGGTCCCTGGAATGGGAACACGCACTGGACCTCCGGTGCGGGAAGCTGTCGCTGGACGTTTCCGGACTAAGGAGGCGCGCTGGTCGGATAGGCCTGGAGCGCACTGGAGATCTGGTACTGGGGCCGGAGACCGAACGCACCCGAAAAACCTCCTCAGCCGCTCCTCCTCCTCCGTGTCCCTCACGTTCCAAGGACCCGACAACCCCCCCACCATCAATATGGGGGACCTTCGGGGCTGTCCACGGTCGGTCCTTCCTCTCCTCAAACTCCGTTGTTAGGGGCTCTATCCCAAGCCCCCACGCTGGTCCAGCCACGAGCTCCTCTTCCCATGCAGGCGTTGAGAAGCCCCAGATGCTCCCTACCACCAGTGGCTGTGCAACCTCCACAGTCCTCTCTCCCCGACGTCTCCGCTGACGACGCCGGTGCTGTCCACGCTCCTCCTCGAAGTCCGTAGTGTCGCAACACCGATACTCCTTCTCTCCCTCTCGCTGCGGGTACCCTTGTGGGTGGATCATTCTGTTACGGTGTCGGGTGAGGGAACGAGGCGCAGAGCAAGAGGTCGGTGCAAACATATTTTATTCAACTAATAAAACAACAAACGTGCAATACTGTGCGTTGGTGTTTTAGTGCAAACCCATAGTCACATGAACACACACAATGATCCACCTGCAGGTGGATGTGAAGTGCACATAAATATACTCCCCAGTTAGAGACAACTCAAGACAGCTGTCTCTAACTGGGGATCACCCAAAACCCAACACCAACCTAGTGAATGTAAGGACCTGACTGTGGCCATCCCACTCCCTCTAGTGGGAGTCAGAGACCTGGCCTCAGTCAGACCGTTACACAGTGTCTGTTGGAAAGTAGACTGAACCAAGTTTTCTTCTAGGATTTTTCCTGTGTTTAGCTCTATTCCATTTATTTTTATCCTAAAAAAAACTCCCTTTGCAATGACAAGCATACCCATAAAATGATGCAGCCACCACCATGCTTGAAAATATGAAGAGTAGTATTCAGTAATGTGTTGTGTTGGATTGGACCCAACAACATTTTTTACAGTATTACTTTAGTGCCTTATTGCAAACAGGATGCATGTTTTGGAATATCTTTATTCTGTACAGGTTTCCTTCTTTTCACTCTGTCATTTATGTTGTGCGATAACTACAACGTTGTTGATGCATCCTCAGTTATCTCCTATCACAGCCATTAAACTTTGTAACTGTTTTAAAATCACTATTGGCCTTATGGTGAAATCCCTGAGCGGTGCTGGCACATTAATATTTTTTTTAAATTTAGGCTGTAGTTTACTTATATGTTCTCTGCATATACAGTAGCTTCTGCTGGCATATGCCCCTTCCGTCCTCACCTACACACACTTCCTGTTGCTAAGAAACTTAACCTGCTACCTATTTATCTCTCCAATTGCTAAGCAACCACTCATTATTGTCAATTTATGGACGTGACGTTTGAGTGGGAGAGTTTAAGACATCTTTACTAGTGCAGCTTAGAATGCAGTACTCTGGTCATTTGACTGAGAGGATTTTGACTGAGATGGATCTTATTGAGATGGATTTGTATTGGAATAAGACTGTGTTAACGAGCCTATACTAATTACAATCCATAAATCTTTTAAACACATTAGTGTTTACTCTCTGTCCATCTGATATGACCTGCCTTTGATGGGTAGGGTCTTAGATGTGAATTTTAGCACACACACACACACACACACTTGTGTTTCTATCCTCGTAGGGATCTAAAATTGATTTCCATTCAAAATCCTATTTTCCCTAACCCTAACCCCTAAGCTTAAAATAGCCTTACATACATCCCTTGATAGCTAACTTACCAATAGCTTCAAACCAAGGCCTTTTTGACTAAACTATTTTGTATGTACATACAGTACCTGTACAGACCTGTACATACCAGAAACATTTTAATTGATTTACTATCCCTGTGGGGACTTTTGGGGATTTAATGTCCCCACGAGGATAGAAGAATAAGACCACACACACACACAAACACACACACACACACACACGGTAAAAAAGCCAATTTAACCAATTGCTTAATCAGCGTTATTCTGTAAATTGAGTAGACTTCAAAAGGACAAGAATTTGAGCTAATTTGTTAGTCTGTTTACGCAACAAACTCTGCTTGAAACATATTCCAGTGTCTGCCTACCTGCCAGGCTACTGACTTTACAAACATCATTTAGAAATTAGGGAGAGATTTGCAATTAGAAAATAATGGATGAACCTTTTCAATGCTAATTAAGGATACTGTAGTTATCACATCTCACATTGGATTTATTAACTACAAAAAGGCAAGACTCACATTGGATTTATTAACTCCTAAAAGCTAAGACGTGTTTTTATTTAAATTCTGGTGCCGCTTTAAACACACAAACTGACAGGAAACTAGGCGTATGTCGCGCGTCACTACTTCACAGGAGAGCCATTTGAACATAAACATATTTTTTAAAAACATTTTGTCGAAAATGCCTTCTGGGACATATGAACTTTCATGTGCCTTAATAACAAATGTGTATGCCATCTGTAAATATGAATACAATTGTTAAATTACAAGCCTGGTTGGCTCGTAATTTAAAGAAAGGAACCTTCCTGCTAGCCATGATTGGCTGAGATAGACATGCCGAGAGATGAGTTTGGATTGGTCTGCCATGTAGCATGCTTCTGTCTATAACATCAGCTGGTCAGTATGTGTAGGTAATCCTTTCTAACGCTGCTTTTTTGAAAGATATCATTTAATCGAACTGCAAAAGTGATAGTCTGGCTAGCTACATTTTCAGATATTTAACTTTTCAAATTTTTGTCAGAAAGTAGTTTTCATTTCAAGTTAAATCATACTGTCAGCTATCTAGTTAACGTTAGCTGTCTGGCTCGCTAGCTAACAATATGTGTATTATCTGTGTATTAATATTATTTGTATCTCAAAGCCATTTGCATTGCTAGTTATAGCCTAATGTTAGCTAGCTAACATTGAACCTGGTTGGTTAGCTACCTGCAGATTCATGCAGGGTAGTAACGTTATGAGTTGGGATCATGGTTCATTGTTTAGCTAGCTACCTAGCTTCATGTCTAAACAAAAGACTCCACTATGAAAGTAACCATTTCAATAGAATGTTCAACTGTCGATAGACGTAGCTTGTAAATTGACGAATTTGCACTTATGTGCTGTTAACAGAAGCAGCCAGGCACAAACAATGATCCACACACAGGTGGATGCGTGGGGAGCCTAAATACAATCCCCAATCAGAGACATCCCTGTACAGCTGTCTCTAATTGAGGATCATTGCTCCCCTAGTTAGGGTGTGAGGGCTTGATTGTTGTACTTCCACTTCCCCTGGTGGGAGTAAGAGGCTATTACCCTTACAGACCCTCTCAACTACAGCCCCGTCGATGTTAATGGGGGCCTGTTCGGCCCTCCTTTTCCTATAATCCACGATCAGCTCCTTGGTCTTGCTCACATTGAGGGAGAGGTTGTTGTCCTGGCACCACACGGCCAGGTCTCTAAGCTAGTCCCTATAGGCTGTCTCATCATTATCGGTGATCAGGCCTACCACTGTTGTGTCATCAGCAAACTTAATTATGGTGTTGTAGTCGTGGTTGGCCACGCAGTCGAGGGTGAACAAGGAGGCCCGTCAGCATCCAGTTGCAGAGGGAGTTGTTTAGTCCCAGGGTCCTTAGCTTAGTTATGAGCTTTGTGGGCACTAAGGTGTTAAATGCTGAGCTGTAGTCAATGAACAGCATTCTAATATATTCCTTTTGTCCAGGTGGGAAAGGGCCGTAAGGATAGTGATTGAGATTGCGTCATCTGTGGATCTGTTGGGGCAGTATGAGAATTGGAGTGGATCTAATGTTTCCAATATAATGGTGTTGATGTGAGCTTTGACCAGCCTTTCAAAACACTTCATGGCTACAGACGTGAGTGCTACGGGGCAGTAATCATTTAAGAAGGTTACCTTCGCTTTCTTGGCCGCAGGGACTATGGTGGTCTGCTTGAAACATGGGTATTACAGACTCGGTCAGGGAGAAGTTGAAAATGTCAGTGAAGACCCTTGCCAGTTGGTCCGCACATGCTTTGATTACACGTCCTAGTAATCTGTCTGGCCCTGCAGCTTTGTGAATGTTGACCTGTTTAAAGGTCACATCGGCTGGTGCTCTCATAAATGCTTCAGTGTTGCTTACCTCCAAGCGAGCATAAAAGGCATTTAGCTCGTCTTGTAGGCTCGCGTCACTGGGCAGCGTCCGGCTGTTTTCCCTTTGTAGTCCATAATAGTTTCAAAGCCCTGCCACATCCTATGAGCGTCAGAGCCGGTGTAATAAGATTCAGTCACACACAGACGCTTTGCCTGTTTGATAGTTCGTCTATGGTTTCTGGTTAGGATATGTACGTACGGTCACTGTGGGGATGACATTGTCGATGCAGTTATTGATGAAGCTGGTGACTGAGGTGGAATCGGATGAATCCCCGAAAATATTCCACTCTGTGATAGCAAAACAGTCCTGTAGCGAGCATCCGCGTCATCTGACCACTTCTGTTTTGAGCGAGTCACTGGTAATTCCTGTTTTAGTTTTTGTTTGTAAGCAGGAATCAGGAGGATATAATTATGTTCAGATTTGTCAAATATAGGACAAGGGAGAGTCCCCGGCCACTATGTGTGCCGCTTCTGGATGAGCATTTTCTTGTTTGCTTATGGCCATACACAGCTCGCTGAGTGCGGTCTTAGTGCCAGCATCGGTTTGTGTTGGTAAATATAATTTAGATGAGAACTCCCTTGGTAGATAGTGTGGTCTACAGCTTATCATGAGGTATTCTACCTCAGGCGCACAATACCTTGAGACTTCTTTAATATTAGACATTACACACCAGCAGTTATTGACAAATAGACATCCCCCTGCTCTGTCCTGCCGATGCACGGAAAACCCAGCCAGCTAGTCGTTCTTCCACGTCTCGGTGAAACATAAGCTATTACAGTTTTTAATGTCCGGTTGGTAGCATAGTCTTAATCGTAGATCATCCAGTTTATTTTCCAATGATTGCACGTTGGCCAATTATACTGAGAATAGTAGTGGTAGTTTAGCTACTCGCCAGCGAATTCTTACAAGGCACCCCGCCCTCCTCCCCCTTTTTCTCTGTCTTTTCTTCACGCAGATGACGGGATTTGTGCCTGGTCTCGACAAAGCAGTATATCCTTTGTGTCGGACTCATTGAAGGAAAGATTTTTGTCCAGTTCGAGGTGAGTAATCTCTGTTCTGATGTCCAGAAGCTATTTTTGGTCATAAGATACGGTAGCAGCAACATTATGTACACAGTTGGTTAGGATCCCGTAAAACGCCATCACCTCAAGCGCCATAATGCAATTATTTTCTTGAGAATGTATGTTGGTTCAGCTATATGCCCAAACTCACAATCCTGTTGCAGCTGGTAGTCTTACAATTGTATGCTGAATCAACTTATTATTTTTTTTACAGTGTACACACACACACACACACACTGTAGTGTTGGGAATAAAAAACACATTTTGTGGTCCACATAGATACAAAATGACTCACCATTACACATATGAAAATTACACACAATTACCTCTGCACACAATTGCCTACACACAATTACCTCTGCATGTTGCCACCAAAATGACATACTGCCATTTCATTGGCAGATGGAGCTTCTCTATAACTGATGTTTCCTCCTACATTTCCTGTATGATTCATAGTGAGGGAAGTATCCCTCATTAAGAATGTGACCTTGTAAAAGGAGGAGGGGACACGTGCACAGATACAGATTATTTCTCTTTTTTTTTACATTCCTCCTCTCAAAATCTATAATTTTCCCTCTCTGCTAACCGTGGTGATTTGTGACAGATGCTGGCACTGTCGCTAATGCTAACGTTTATGGTAGCGCCGGCGCTTCAGCTGTCGAACCCTGATTTAAGTTTGTACCTGAGAGAGCTAGCATGTCTCTAGGCAGGCACACAGGTGTCACACCCCACCACCAGCTGTTCTCTATTGTCAAGGAGATGTTTGTCCTTTTCAGTTGCGGCGTGACTTCTCTCTCAACATCTGCTGTCCTGTTAGAGCCAGTCATCACTTCTCTCAGCCAATAATGTTAGACTGTCACTACAGAGTACAACTACAGTAGATTAGACATAACTTGTATAGGGTTTCTATAGTCAACCAGCGCTGATCTTATCCAACAATGATACATGAAAAGAGTTGTATCTACAGTATCACTACAGAACTCATCCACTGCAGGATGAGTTCTGCAGGATGTGTGTCAGCGGTGGTCGACCCTCCTCCAGGAGAGCTACTGTTTTTGCAGGCTTTTGATACAGCTCTACACAAACACACCTGATTCACCCAATCAAAGTCTCAAGGACCTTGTTGATTAATAGAATCAGGTGTGTTAGAAAATGCTGCAGGAGGGTAGCTCTCCATGAGGAGGGTAGGGCACCCTTGCTATACAGTATAGTGTATGTAAAGTGCCTGTATGTCTACTATTGAATGTAGTGTTGTATGTCATCCTCACTGCAAACTAAATTTCCCTATCGGACTATGAACATTGAGTTGACTGCAGTAATCTTAGACAGATGACTTTGAATCTTCTCAAGCTATCTACAGTATTTTGATAATGGAACCTTCACTTTCTCTATCACGTTGACAGAGTGAAGATATCTTGAGTAAAATGTAATGATAAGACAGTGTCGAGAAGTCTTAGTGTTGATGTTCAGTTGGAAATGCTTCTTATTGCCATGAGCAGAACATACTTTCTCATGCAGTTTGAAAAGTGTATACACTTTAAAAAATGCTGGGTCAGATCAGAAGACTGAGAAGGGACGTGGCTTTCAGATAGTTATTTTTGGCCACCAGTGAGAGTTAATCTGTTCTGTTGCATTGGTATCACATGTTGAAAGTCCAAAACAGTAATTCTGATTCCCATGTAAAATAGACTTTTAAGTGACTAAAATATCACCCATAATATTTTTTGGGGGACAGAAATGCTAAAAATTTGAAAACAATACATTTTTCTCTCATGACTAACTACCAGGAAGTTTGAAAAGACAGGCTGTGGGCGGGGAGTTAATATTCATGAGCTCACCTTGACTGACAGCTCTTTGAAATGCCTGTCAAGAAACTTGGATGCAGTGAGCAGTAAAATCATCTCAAGCAAACTTGGTGATACACAAAGCAACTCAAATAACATTGAAATTGCATCAGTAACCACGTTTCCATCCAACCATTTCATGCAGATGAATTGCCTGACGCATTAAAAAAATCACAGCCAGGCTGATGGAAACATCAAATGCCAACATTTTTGTGTCTGTGAAATTAATTATGAGAGAAATGGTGGTGGAAACACCTTTATGCTCAAATATTGATATAATAACCATCATATCGAAGTAAACTTGGAGTCACTCGATTATATGTTGTGTGGCCCTCCCACTACGACTCGGGAAAGCATACAGTTTATTTGGATAAAGATTAAATAAGTGATGATGAACTTCACAGGGTGGTGAATGTGCAAGGTGATGACCTTGATGCTCCTTTCCAAATGTTGTGGGTCTTATTCTGGTGACATGATGATCGATGCTTGGCTGCTGTTTGACAAAAACAATAATCCATAATAATCTCATAATGTAGGTAGCCAAACTGCGAGTTGTTGTCTAGAGCGCATGTGCCAAGACCAGAGTGGGCACATTTGCTATATAATTCAACAGTTATTGTGGCAAAACCATTAGTAGATGGAAACCCATTTAACTTTTTCATTCGGTACATGGGAATTTAATTGCTAAATATATTTTTATGTGCACTACGTCATCACGCACTGCCTTTTATCCGCAAAAAATCTGTTTGATAGAATCACATCTCTGGTGGGAAAATGTGCATATTGTTTTCTGCATATATTGGAATACTCACAAATTGGATGAAAACCTAGCTAGTGATGTAATTTTTTTTTTATACATCTCCCATTTGGCATGTCTCTTATGATACAGTTCACAGCAGCACTGACAGAAGTGTTGACATGACAACTAGTGATATTATGTTTGATGCCGGAGCGCCAAGGAATGCATAGAAATCGCTAAGCAGTGTACTTCGAAGCAGTGTGCTGATGTCTGTATCACTTTATCAGAAGCACGTGACAAATAAACTTTGATTTGATTAGTCAAATATAATCCAATTTCATGAAAAACATGATTTTGACTGTTCATGCAGCTTTAACACAAGAACCGCTAAAGCAGTCATTTGGACTGGTTAACCTTTTTTTTGTTATTAATCTGCCATTGTTAATACTCTGCCATTTTTTAAGTCATGCCCCCCTCCGTCCTTGACTTTTCCTAAATAAGTGTATATAACACACTGTCAGTGTTAGAATCTTAATATCACAAACAGAACTGGAGTTAGGAGGGCATGTCCTTTTTAAATAGTCCTTCTCCCAACAGTGCCCAGCTGATAATCACCCCAATAATTGCCTCGAACATAAACTATAGCGAAACTGATTTCACACATATAACAATGGGTGAGTTGATGAGTGAGGGGACGCGATCAATGCATAATTATGTAATCAACAATTGTGAATGAAGAACAGGGCGGGCCATTCTATTTTATTGATTAATTATAATCTTAAAATGTACTCAGTCCAACGAATCCAAGCAGTCTTATCAGTCTACTCTGGCCTAGTTGGAGTAGGCTACACAGTGAGAGTGTGTGTAATTGTACATGCTGAACAGCTTTCTATATCTGGGAAAATATCCACATCGAGCAGCAGGTGAGTGAGTGTCAGAGACCTTATGTTGGCAAGGGGAGAAATGTCACCATGGACAATTTCTTAATTTACTGTCATTGGCAAACAAGGGGGGCATTGAGTTTTCAATAGTATTCAGTGTTGTAACGTTGGCTTTGACAAAAGTTATGACATGCTATTTTATTGAATAATTAGTTAACGTTTAATTGATGACGTGATTTAAGTAAACCATGCAACAATTAACTCATTAATAACCTGGGGCACCATGGAAGTATTAATATTTATAGAGCGGTTATCTCCCACACACACACAGAAGATCTTTAATGTCAATAGAAGTCAATTATTTAATCGTTATCTCATTATCAGTCTCATTCTGAAGATTGTAAGATCTAAATCTGCACGAACCCTGGCGAATCACGTTGAATCAGCAATACAAATTGATTTATTGATTTATTTACTTGCTAAAGAACCACACAGAATTACACATATATATATATATATATATATATATATATATATATATATATATATATACATACAATAGATTATACATTGATTATTCATCATACATGTTAGCGATCAGATCATGGAGTCCCTAGTGGGCTACCACGAGATGACGGCTGGTTACACAATGAAAGGGAGGGGTGGAGTTTTGTGGAGGGCGGGAAGATTGAAAGACAAAGGAAGGCAGGTTGAAGCTAGGCTAACATCAATATCATATGGACTAACAACCGCCCATTCGGATGAATGAAGTGCAATTATATATTTACGGTTTTGAGCTTGGCTTTGATAGATGGGTCAAAGACAGAAGACTGGTCCTCTGGTTGGATCGTCTGTAGAGAGATTGCCTGTGTTCCTCTTAGGGGCGTGTTCACAACTGCAGCTGATAACTGCGACCACTAAGATCTAATCACTTCTTCTGTAGTGAATCAAAGTTCATAACAAGTTGTCATAATCGGCTCACGCGATGTACTGGCTGGTCTAATCGAAATTCACAGTTTTAACATGTCAGTCGTCACAGCCACGTTATCTGGTCTCATGTAGATTTTGTTAGATAGAGTTGTCGTTCAACCATTCGCTGACCTTAGCTTACGCTGTGGTCTGACGTGAATGGCGTCACAAAGGCTTTTGTAAAGAGGCAGAGAAGGGCGCGTTTCATAGTTCTCAACCAGTGGCTGTCCACTTGGGTGTGTCCACTGACCGATGCAAGTTTACAAATGAAATCACTTTTCTCATTCATAAAGGTTAGAAATTAATTGAATCTTTTCACAAATAGTTTCATATATAAACATCTAAATTGTACAACAATTACATGTTTATCTGATCACTATATATAGATATGGATTATGTCGTCCTGTGGCTAGATTTTATGTCCTAGACACATAATATTATTTTAATACCAAGGGACAGAAATTAAAATATTGTTCATTGCCCCAACTTTGATGTTACCATACGTTCTCTGTGGTAACAAAGGATCTCTCTAAGAGTCAATTCTGTGGGAGGTTTGAGAGAGTGGGGAAGAAAGGAATTTATTGGAGGGTTCATAAACCACGTCGCGACATCAGGTACATCAGGAGATCATTGGCAAATAAGTTGAGTATATATTCATGTTTACCAATACTGATACCTGTTACGTTTAGGTCCTGTCTAATTACTTCTTCCAGCGGATCAATTGCCAGTGCAAACAGGAGGGGGGAGGGAAAACATCCCTGTCTTATTATTAGTGTGTATTTTTGCTTTAGGATAATTCTATAATATTTTTAAATGATAAGAGACCGTCTGCACTCTTTAAAGGCCCTTACTACTGAGTAGTGTTGGTTTCAGGTGTGTAGGACACGCACACTGTCGCAATAAATCCCAAACTGTACATTTAGTATTTTGGCTAGAAAGCTAAAGGCTTCCAAAGTTGGAAAAGAAACTGTTGTTTTTTTAGCATACTGAAATGTGTTGTATTTGTTTGTAAGTGTCTATTTTTTATAAACCATGTTTGATTAATATATATAAAGTCTGGTAATACCTTTGACATTCTGTGCTTATGAGTTTTGTTATTATTTTATTGTCAACATTTTCCTGGTTTTAATATATCTGAGGTAACTGTTGGACTTCATACACGGATACATGGAACTAGGAAGCACTGAATTTAATGATGTGTCTTGTCAATTGAGTAAATAGGTGCGCTTCTTTGTCCCAGAATGTTAAATACAATTATATGGGAAAGCCATCCATATCTGGTGCTTTTCTCCGTGCTAATATTTGAACAGTGTCTAATATTTATTTTTGTGTGATTTCTATTTTTAGTGCTTCTTTTTTTGTCTGCTGATAATTGCTTCAGGATTGTTGAGTCTAAAAAGGCTCTAGGATCAGTCCAAATGTTGTTTGATTCGGATTTTTATAGATTTTAATAGAAGCTTTAAAGATTGTCATTAATACTCCCAGAAATCCAACATGTTGGGTTATTCATGCAACCCAACTAGCTAAGGTTGTTCTGTCCATTATTTAACCAGCATTGGGTTACCAAATAACCCAAATTGAGTTGTTTTCAGCCCATAACGTTTTTGAGTGTAAAAGGCCACAGACGGCTCAACTCTTTCCAGGCTGATATAACGAACAAACAACCTGTAGACGCATTATTCTGTGTCATGTGTGTGTCAGGAGCAAATGGAAGTTTTCAATCTGTATATACATGTCATGGAGATGAGCCCCCTGCTCCGTGAGATTGTCTCTTCTCTCTGACGGAACATGCTGAACCCTTTACCTTCACTCCATCAGCTTTTACACCCCAAACCCCCAAAATGCACGTGCACACACACACACACACACACACACACACACACACACACACACACACACACACACACACACACACACACACACACACACACACACACACACACACACATACTCTCGCACACACACACACACACAAAAACACAGACATCCAAAGACATGCACGCATACACATGCACGCGCACACACACATGCACATGCACACACTACATGATGGGACACCCTATCTTGGCTCTATCTGTAGAAATAGAGGGAGAAAGAGGGTCCAGAGGGTCCAGGCAGATATAACCCTGAATAACAAACACAATGCCCTATGGAGCTTCCTCAGCGATGAAACATTGAACCTGGGGGCGGGAGTAGTTCTATTTCATCCAATGGAAACTTGCTGACACCACCTTTAATTGGTTGTACTTCTACTTGGTTGGTTAGTCTCCCATGAACACATACACACATACCCTTTAGCTAATCTAGACTGATCAGAGGGAAAGATAGGCCAATAAAACTGCACTGATTTATGCAGTGCCTGTTTTACCAACGGCTTAATTAAATTACAGAAGAGTTAAGCTACTTTACAAATATACTTCTACTATCAAGTGGAGGGTTCAAGTTTTCAGAAACATAACTGTGTGTATGTGTTTGCGGGCAGCAGTTTACACACAAAGACACTGCATACCCATCACTTATGGCAGGTTGGACTGAATTCCAGCCTCTGTCACTGAGCGGCAGCCTGATCGAAGGCCAACAGACGTCTAAGCAGCTCATCCTCCTGGTCTCCTCCTTATGCATTCACACCCTTGTCCCCCTGTCTTAGCATGTCATTTTACCTTGGCTGTTGGGACGGGAGCGTGTGCACCGGCATATTGGTTTCGACAAAATGCTGTGGTGACAAGAGGGGCTCTGTGGCGAGTTATCATTCTCCTTCAGGTTGCTACCAGGACTTGGACCCTTCTCATGCCAAATCACAGTGAAAGGAAACTTGCAATCTGTTTATTTCTCTCTACCTCTTCTTTTCTTTCTCTCTCTCTCTCTTTCTCTCTCTCTCTCTCTCTCTCTCTATAGCCCCGTTTACACCTGGTTCTAACATCCATCCTTTGTCTTGATATTGTCCCCATTACCATTGTTCACACATTTTTAGTGTAGATGGATCTGGACAGTGAAACCATTTAAATCACCATTATCCCACCCTCTAAAATCATTGACAGTTGACAGCATCGACTTTACTTTAATAAATAAATCAATATATTTTTTGAAAGAATATCTGTCAAATAATTTGCATACAGGGAGAGACGAGGATATCTGACCACAACGCAGACACAGAGGACTGATAAGAGGCATATTTTACTACCATACAGTGCATTCGGAAAGTATTCAGATCCCTTCCCTTTTTCCACATTTTGTTACGTTACAGCCTTATTCTAAAATGGATTACATTTAAAAAATGTCCTCATCAATCTTCACACAATACACCATAATGACAAAGCAAAAACTGTTTTTTAGACATTTTTGTAAAAATGTATTACATATATAAAAACATAAATACCATAAATACCTTATTTACATAAGTATTCATGAGACTCGAAAGTTGAGCACAGGTGCATCCTGTTCCCATTGGTCATCTTTGAGATGTTTCTACAACTTGATTGGAGTCCACCTGTGGTAAATTCAATTGATTGGACATGATTTGGAAAGGCACACAGCTGTCTAGATAAGGTCCCACAGTTGACAGAGCAAAAACTAAGCCATGCGATCAAAGGATTTGTCCGTAGAGCTCCGAGACAGGATTGTGTCGAGGCACTGATCTGGGGAAGGGTACCAAAAAATGTCTGCAGCATTGAAGGTCCCCAAGAACACCGTGGCCTCCATCATTCTTTAGAACCACCAAGACTTGTGAAAAACTGAGCAATAAGGGCCTTGGTCATGGAGGTGACCAAGAACCTGGTGGTCACTCTTACAGAGCTCCAGAGTTCCTCTGTGGGTATGGGAGAACCTTCCAGAAGGACAACCATCTCTGCCGCACTCCACCAGAGTGGCCAAACAGAAGCCACTCCTCAGTAAAAGGCACATGACAGCCTGCTTGGAGTTTCCAACTAAAGGACTCTCAGACTATGAGAAACAAGATTCTCTGGTCTGATCAAAGATTGAATTATTGAACTCCTGAAGGCCAAGCGTCATGTTTGGAGGAAGCTTGGCACCATTCCTACGGTGAAGCATGGTGGTGGCAGCATCATGCTGTGGGGATGTTTTTCAGCGGCAGGGACTGGGAGACTAGTCATGATCGAGGGAAATATTAACGGAGCAAAGTACAGAGAGATCATTGATGAAAACCTGCTCCAGATCGCTCAGGACCTCAGAGTGGGGCGAAGGTTCATCTTCCAACAGGACAACGACCCTAAGCACAAAGTCAAGACAATGCTGGAGTGGCTTCGGGACAAGTCTCTGAATGTCCTTGAGTGGCACGCCATAGACTGAACTTGAACCTGATCTAACATCTCTGGAGAGACTTGAAAATAGCTGTGCAGCAACGCTCCCCATCTAACCTGACAGAGCTTGAGAGGATCTGCAGAGAAGAATGGGAGAAACTCCCCAAATACAGGTGTGCCAAGCTTGTAGCACCATACCCAAGAAGACTGGAGGCTGTAATCACTGCAAAAGGTGCTTCAAAAAAGTACTCATTAAGCTTGAGGCCCTGGGTCTGAACCCTGCCCTTTGCAAATGGGTCCTGGACTTCATGATGGGCCGCCTCCAGGTGGTGAAGGTAGGAAACAACACCTCCACTTCGCTGATCCTCAACACTGGGGCCACACAAGGGTGCATGCTCAGCCCCCTCCTGTACTCCCTGTTCACCCATGACTGCGTGGCCACGCACGCCTCCAACTCAATCATCAAGTTTGCAGACAACACAACAGTAGTAGGCTTGATTACCAACAATGACGAGACAGCCTACAGGGAGGAGGTGAGGGCTCTGGGAGTGTGGTGCCAGGGAAATAACCTCTCACTCAACGTCAACAAAACAAAGGAGCCGATCGTGGACTTCAGGAAACAGCAGAGGTTGTATCCCCCCATCCAAATCTATGGACCGCACTGGAGAAGGTGGAAAGCTTCAAGTATCTTGGCGTACACATCACTGACAAACTGAAACGATCCACCCACACAGACAGTGTGGTGAAGAAGGCGCAACAGCGCCTCTTCAACCTCAGGAGGCTAAAGATATTTGGCTTAACACCGCAAAGATTGGTGCGGTCTGTCCAACGCATTACGGGGGCAAACTTCACACCCTCCTGGACACCTACAGCACCCGATGCCACCAAGGACATCAACCACCCAAGCCACTGCCTGTTCACCCCGCTGTCATCCAGAAGGTGAGGTCAGTACAGGTGCATCAAAGCTGGGACCGAGAGACAGAAAAACAGATTCTATCTCAAGGCCATCAGCCATCACTAGCACATTAGAGGCTGCTGCCTATTGACATTGACTATAAATCACTAGCCACTATATCTTGCATTACTCATCTCACGTGTATATATACTGTATTCTATACTATTCTACGGTATCTTACTCACTTTAATAATGTTTACATATCTTGCATTACTCATCTCATAAATACTGTATTCTATACTATTCTACTGTATCTTAGTCCATGCCGCTCGTCCATATATGTATATATTCTTAATTCCTTCCTTACTTAGATTTGTGTTGGTTATATGTTGTGAAATTGTTAGATATTACTTGTTAGATATTATTGCACTGTCGGAGCTAGAAGCACAAGCATTTCGCTACACCCGCAATAACATCTGCTAAACACATGTATGTGACCAATAAGATTTAATTTGATTTGATTTATGCTGGCTGGTAAAGTGATGTGTAATTCCTTTTGGAATCAAGACAGAGTTAGGATATCCAACAGTTGGAATTTTTCATTCACCTGCAACCTGCATTCAAAATGATTACCGGGGTTAGGAACTCTGTTAACCATTTAAACCGAAACAACCATTTCAGTAAAGGGCGCAATAATTCTAACTAACTGATTGGATTAGTCTGGAAAAATGTTATTTATCTTTGTGTAGCATAAGATTAATCAATCAACGTACATGCAAAAACCCAGATATTAAAAACAATCCCCCCAAAAATTGATCTTATTAACAAGCTGTGAAATATGGTCATGATGAGACTGTTTTACTCTCCACAGTGTAAAACAATAACTTTGGCTATTAACACCAACACTGGGGTTATTTTACACCCCTAAATGTTAATTTCACTGTAACAGAGTGAATTTAACTCCCGAATCAACACTATTAATGTTACACTGAAAAACCAACACTGGCCAATTTGCTGTGTAGTGTATTTTTCGGTTCAAAAAGGCTTCTGAAGTTTGTAATTTCCACTTTCCACTTAAGGGGAAATCAAATTTCAGACTTGATTTCCCCTTACGATGTATCAACCCATACAGAAATGTCCATTAATTATAATCCACATAATCATTTACATTTCCTGTTGCTGCAGGAATATTTTCCTGCTGTAGCAAACTGTCTTAAATTAAAATCGTACACTGTGGACCTTTTCCTGAGTGTTCTTGACATGTCTGTGAATAGAAAGGGCTGCTTCTTATTGTCGTAACAGGCTGAACTAGAGTATTTCAGAAGCTGTCAGGACTTATTTCTCTCTCTCTCTCTCTCTCTCTCTCTCTCTCTCTCTCTCTCTCTCTCTCTCTCTCTCTCTCTCTCTCTCTCTCTCTCTCTCTCTCTCTCTCTCTCTCTCTCTCTCTCTCTCTCTCTCTCTCTCTCTCTCTCTCTCTCTCTCTCTCTCTCTCTGCAGTATGAAATATCCCTTTTTGTTCAATTCTGGCTCTTTCAGTTCTGGGAAAGCCACAGCAGAACATCCTCTTGGATACATTTGGAATACTCTGAAGAGGAGAGTGCAAATCAATTCCATTCAACATTTATCCAAGCATCTGAGGTGTAGTTTGAAGTTCATTGAAGTTTTCATCATCCTTTTAAATATGTCAGAATTGACAAGTGGATTGTTCGATGATAAAAAAAAATCAGACAGACAGACATAGACGAACGGACAGACAGACAGACAGACAAGATGCAAGATTGAAATATACATTTCTCAAAATGATTTCGTAAGCTTCATAATACTGTAGCCCACGTCATAAGTGCTCAACACACAGATGTTGGCCAGAGATAACAACACCACAAAGCCACAACGCAACCACAGGATTCGACCAATAACATGACTCCATGTTTTACCTAATTCATTGGCTCATTATTTGGTGGTTGTAGAGTAATTAGTCGCAAGCATCCCCAAGTATTTAATGTCACTCTCTCCCTTTCCTGCGAGACCGCCGTTAATTAAAATAAAGAAATGAAAAATCAGACCGCCTGTTTATTAGACACAGTGGCAGGTTGACGTAGCGCCAAATTGAGGTGTAATTATAGCGCCGGGTTGAAAGGCACCATCTCATTGCCACGGTTACGCTTGCTGCGGTAATTATTTGGGTTTTCATTTGGCGACGCCATGGAAATTATCAATGGCCACTTCAGAATCCAAAGGATTGAGAACTGGAGCCACTTACATGGTAAACATGATTCATAGAGAGGGGTGTACTTAATGAATTGATACACTTTATTGAATCGCCAGGGGAGATTATAGGTTTCAGCTGGCTACCATCAGCAGTCTACATTAGACAAACTGGCATACAGTATGTCAGAACATGACCATCAACATGGGTTCTGACACCTAACTAGCGTTTTTCCTGATAAATTATAATTTGACAGCTCATCTAGTGTCTCCTTCTTTGGAAAGATCATCCAGAAGTTACAGGGCTACAGTATTAAGCATATGTTATGTAGGGCCTGGAGTTTTTCTGGTCAGGTAACATGGTGAGGAAAAACTCTGGAGCCTACCCATTATTCAGAAGGAGAGTATATTTATATTCCACAATTGTGCTGATCATCTGTGTTGTTTTCTACTGATAACAAAGCACAAAGGGAGGGTGAAACGACAACATACAGTATTCTCTCCTGATCATGACTCACACACACAAAGACTTACTCCATCCCAAGGTGTGTTATTAGTATATACTGTACACAGGGATGGTGATACACCAAACAGAGATAGAAGAAGATGATGGTGATACACCAAACAGAGACAGGAGAAGAGGATGGTGATACACCAAACAGAGATAGGAGAAGAGGATGGTGATACACCAAACAGAGATAGGAGAAGAGGATGGTGATACACCAAAGAGAGACAGGAGAAGAGGATGGTGATACACCAAACAGAGATAGGAGAAGAGGATGGTGATACACCAAACAGAGATAGGAGAAGAGAATATTTATGGTGATTTTTAAATTGAGTTATCTCTGGTTGCTATATTTACTAATCCTCAGAGGTAGAGAGAGGGGGGGGATGGAGAGAAAAGGAGAGAGAGAGAGTGTATGTGTGCATGCGTGCATGTGTTTAAAAAGAAGAGAGAAAGAAAGAGAGCATTTGTACCCCAGAGAATCCCAGCTGATATGGCCTGAATATCAACTCACAGAGGCCCTATGGTGCATCAACTATTGATTGTAAATTTGGATACATTGCCAAAACTGAAACGACACAACAAGAACAATAAAACTCCAAGATGTGAAAAGACTCAAAATGTACTGTATTCTGAGGATCCTATGAAGGAATTCCTGGACAATGTTATTGAGGTTTGAGACTTATCTTGAATATATAACTGTGATTGACTGATGTATTCTGCTTTGCTATAAAGATTGATCTAATTCCTAGAAAGATACCAGGAATGGATTGAAAAACACTGTTTTCGGATTTGAAAACCTCTCCATTCTGCCTTACAGTATACTGTAGTTCTACCATATAATTTCCTCCTTGGAAATGTTAGCAGTGTGTGTTTTATCAATGAATTGGCAATGTATTCAATATGAAATTCCTTCTTGCCTCCATCATAAGATTGTTTCTCTTCTGGTCTATCTGTGCATATAATTACCCATGCTGAAGTTTTCACAAATAGTGAACTAATTCTCTTTCCCTCTCTCTCTGTCTCTCTCTCTGTCTCTCTCTCTCTCTCTCTCTCTCTCTCTCTCTCTCTCTCTCTGTCTCTCTCTCTCTCTCTCTCTCTCTCTCTCTCTCTCTCTCTCTCTCTGTCTCTCTCTCTCTCTCTCTGTCTCTCTCTCTCTCTCTCTCTGTGCAAATGAATGTTAAAATGCCGTGGTAACCTTGCCTTAGTGTTCCGTTTCCGACTCCATTTCACACTTCACCTCCCCTTTGATGGTCACACACACACACACACACACACACACACACACACACACACACACACACACACACACACACACACACACACACTCAAAAGTCCAATCCCATATTGAAGGAATTCAACAGTATGTTTTAGTCACTAACAATCAGGCTATACAAAAGATGTGGTTCGTGATGCGTGTATTATTGCATTAAACAGCTGTAAGTGATATTTTCCTCCATAACAATAATTGGGTTTTTATTTTCATTTCAGTAACACTGAAACATTAATAATCAGTGAAATTAGTGCTATTTCAAACCACTCCAGTTCATCTTCTACTTGTAGAACAATGGGTGTCAAACAACTCCATTCTGTTGACTGGGAGTAAAAAAAAACTGGGAGTGTTTTAATAGTCTGGAAACTTTCTTGGTTTATGATTCATTAGTTGATTTATCTGTTACTCGTTAACTTTTATTGGGTGTGCGTCTTCAGAGGTGTGGACTTGAGTCACATGACTTGGACTCGAGTCTGACTTGAGTCACAAATTTGATGAGTTGGGACTCGACTTGATATAAAATAAAACTTGGAGACTCAAGACTCGAGACTCGACATTGACTTGACAGGTTTTGCAATGTTTTATCATTAATTTTGTGGCACAGAGTCTTAGATTACACTCCACGCAGTCAGAGACAGTAGCCGCAGCATCACACTTGCAAAGAAAAGTGCAATAGATTGGCTAGAGAAAGGCACACTCGGCCCTCTGATTGGACCAGCAAACTTTCAATCAATACAGTTCGGGAGACCTAGTGAACAGATTGATGATTTTCTGTACAGCTATAAGATCAGCTGCAATGCAAACTTTAAACAACATTTTGGCCTTATTGCTATTAGCCAATACAATAACATTGAATAACAGATTCACTACATGGAACAACAAGTGTTTCTTGGCCCAAGCATGTCTCTTCTTCTTATTGGTGTCCTTTAGTAGTGGTTTCTTTGCAGCAATTCAACCATGAAGGCCTGATTCAAGGAGTATCTGAACAGTTGATGTTGAGATGTGTCTGTTACTTGAACTTTGTGAGGCATTTATTTGGGCTGCAATTTTTGAGACTGGTAACTCTAATGAGAGGTAATTTTGGGTCTTCTGCAGCAGAGGTAATATCGGGTCTTCCATTTCTGTGGCAGTCCTCATGAGAGCCAGTTTCATCATAGCGCTTGATGGTTTTTGCAACTGCACTTGAAAAAACTTTAAAAGTTCTTGACATTTTACGTATTGACTGACCTTCATGTCTTAAAGTCGTTTCTCTTTGCTTATTTGAGCTGGTCTTGCCATAATATGGACTTGGTATTTTACCAAATAGGGTTGTCTTCTGTATACCACCCCTACCTTGTCACAATACAAATGATTGGCTCAAACACATTAAGAAATAAATAAAGTCCACAAACTAACTTTTAACAATGCACAAATTTTAATTGAAATGCATTTTAGGTAACTACCTCATGAAGCTGGTTGAGAGAATGCCAAAAGCTTTCATCAAGGCAAAGGGTGGCTACTTTGAAGAATCTCAAATATAAAATATATTTAGATTTGTGTAACACTTTTTTGGTTACTACATGATTCCATATGTGTTATTTCATAGTTTTGATGTCTTCACTATTATTCTACAATGTAGAAAATAGTAAAAATAAAAAAAAACCTGTGAATGAGTAGGTGTGTCCTGCAAATGGTACATGGAACAACAGATAGTCCCCCCCAAAATATTGAAAGTAAGTTTGTTCTGAAGTGTCTGTTCTATATAATTTTTTTTTTACATATATTTAACTCTTTTTTTGTCACTAAACAGTCTCCATATACTGTATACTTCCATACATTTTTGAGACTCGTACCGGGGGACCTTCAGACGAGTCTTGCGAGGCCTGTGAGTGTCCTAGAGACTCTCACTTATGCAGAGGGGTCATATTAGTACAGTCGTATGCAAAGGTTTGGGCACCCCTGACAATTTCCATGATTTCCATTTATAAATAATTGGGTGTTTGGATCAGCATTTTCATTTTGATCTATCAAGTAACTGATGGACACAGTAATATTTCAGTAGTGAAATGAGGTTTATTGGATTAACAGAAAATGTGCAATATGCATCAAAACGAAATTAGACAGGTGCATAAATTTGGGCACCCCAACAGAAACATCACATCAATATTTAGTAGAGCCTCCTTTTGCTCAAATAACAGCCTCTGGACGCTTCCTATAGCCTCTAATGAGTGTCTGGATTCTGGATGAAGGTATTTTGGACCATTCCTCCTTACATAACATCTCCAGTTCAGTTGGGTTTAATGGTTGCCGAGCATGGACAGCCCGCTTCAAATCATCCCACAGATTCTCAATGATATTCAGGTCTGTGGACTGGGATGGCCATTCCAGAACATTGTACTTGTTCCTCTGCATAAATGCCCGGGTAGATTTTGAGCAGTGTTTTGGGTCGTTGTCTTGTTGAAATATCCAGCCCCGGCGTAACTTCAACTTTGTGACTGATTCTTCAACATTATTCCCAAGAATCTGCTGATATTGAGTGGAATCCATGCAACCCTCAACTTTAACAACATTCCCAGTACCGGCACTGGCCACACAGCCCCACAGCATGATGGAACCCCCACCAAATTTTACTGTGGGTAGCTGTGTTCTTTTGCCGCCATGCATAACGCCCCTTGTTATGACCAAATAACTCAATCTTTGTTTCATCAGTCCACAGAACCTTATTCCAAAATGAAGCTGGCTTGTCCAAATGTGCATTTGTGACATGTGTGCAGAAAAGGCTTCTTCCGAATCACTCTCCCGTACAGCTTCTGCTTGTGCAAAGTGCGCTGAATTGTTGAACGATGCACAGTGACACCATCTGCAGCAAGATTATGTTGTAGGTCTTTGGAGGTGGTCTGTGGGCTGTTTTTGACCATTCTCACCATCCTTCGCCTTTGCCTCTCCGATATTTTACTTGGTCTGCCACTTCTGGCCTTAACAAGAACTGTGCCTGTGGTCTTCCATTTCCTCACTATGTTCCTCACAGTGGAAACTGACAGCTTACATCGCTGCGATAACGTTTTGTAGCCTTCCCCTAAACCATAATGTTGAACAATCTTTGTTTTCAGGTCATTTGAGAGTTGTTTTGAGGCCCCCATGTTGCCACTCTTCAGAGGAGAGTCAAAGAGAACAACAACTTGAAATTGGCCACCTTAAATACCTTTTCTCATAATTGGATGCACTTGTCTATGAAGTTCAAGGCTTAATGAGCTCACCAAACCAATTGTGTGTTCCAATTAATCAGAGCTAAGTAGTTACAGGTATTCAAATCAACAGAATGACAAGGGTGCCCAAATTTTTGCATAGCCTATTTTTCACATCTGATTTAATTTCATACAACTTAATATTGCTACACTCAAAATCTTTGTCTGGACAATACCCCAGTACTCAGCTTTTATTAGAAAATGAATGGCATGCCACTGTGATCATTTTCTGTGACGACAGAGTAAATTATTATGCAGCCTCAGAGGGGTGCCCAAACTTTTGCATACGACTGTATGTAGCCCAAATGGTTCGGACGCTATAGAGAGAAGTTGGCAGATCGGACGCTACAGAGAGAAGTTGGCAGATCGGCGTCCCAAGACGTACAGCGGGTGAAATAAGTATTGAACACGTCACCATTTTTCTCAGTAAATATATTTCCAAAGGTGCTATTGACATGAAATTTTCACCAGATGTTGGTAACAACCCAAGTAATCCATACATACAAAGAAACCAAAACAAGTTCAGAAATTAAGTTATGTGTAATAATGTGAAATGACACAGGGAAAAAGTATTGAACACATAAAGAAAGGGAGGTGCAAAAAGGCATGGAAAGCCAAGACAACAGCTGAAAACTATCAGTAATTAAAAAGCAATCCAGCCCCCTGGCAGTGCAAATTAATATCAGGTGGTTCAGTCCCAACTGTTGGCCTACAAAAATGCCAAGGTGTCACACAAGACACATCTCATGATGGGTAAAAGCAAAGAGCTGTCTCAAGACCTTCGCAACCTAATTGTTGCAAAACATAATGATGGCATTGGTTATAGGCGCATTTCTAAGCTTCTGAATGTTCCAGTGAGCACTGTTGGGGCCATAATACTGTCACGAGTGGGTGCAGAGACAGACCAAGACGCAGCGCAGGGATAGTAGTTCGACATAGTTTTATTTTAATTTATACTATGTATAAATGAAACAAATGGCGAACTACAGGACACAAACACACTATAAACTAACGTCACGTTCACCAAAACACACGAAATGAACGGACGTAAAAAAAGGCACACTTACTTCTCACCGTGACTGCGACATATAACGACAACGACCCACACCAGAGTGAAGGACAGACTCAACATATATGGGATCCCTAATTAGAGACAATGCGGTGCAGCTGCCTCTAATTAGGGATCCAACCCAAACCCCACACAGAAACAGAAAAGAACGACACTGTCAGACTCTGACCATAGCTACATAGAGAAGCAAATAGGCTTCTCTATGGCCAGAGCCTGAGAAATACGGAAGTGGAAAGACAATCATTTCACCATAAATTTGCCTCAACCAGGTGCTCTTCGCAAGATTTCTGACAGAGGAGTGAAAAGAATAATCAGAAGAGTTGTCCAAGAGCCAAGGACCACTTGTGGAGAGCTTCAAAAAGACCTTCAATTAGCAGGTACTGTTGTCACAAAAAAAACAGTAAGTAATGCACTCCACCGCCATGGCCTGTATGCACGCTCACCACGCAAGACTCCATTGCTGAAAAAAAAGCATGTTGAAGCTCGTTTAAAGTTTGCTGCACAACATTTGGAAAAGCCAGTGAAATACTGGGAGAATATAGTGTGTTCAGATGAGAGCAAAATTGAACTGTTTGAATGTCATAATACACACCATGTTTGGAGGAGAAATGGCACTGCACATCACCCTAAAAACACCATACCAACAGTGAAGTTTGGAGGTGGGAACATCATGGTGTGGGGCTGCTTTTCAGCAAATGGTACTGGCAAACTTCACATAATTGAAGGAAGGATGAATGGGCAAATTTACCGAGACATTCTTGACAAAAATCTGCTATAGATATAGAAGATGAAACGAGGGTGGACATTTCAGCAAGACAATGATCCCAAACACACAGCCAAGGAAACTCTCAATTGGTTTCAAAGAAAGAAAACAAAGCTGCTAGAATGGCCCAGCCAATCACCTGACTTAACTCCCATTGAAAATCTATGGAAAGAACTGAAGATCAAGATTCATAGATGAGGCCCACGGAACCTTCAAGATTTGAAGACCGTTTGTGTGGAAGAATGGGCCAAAATCACACCAGAGCAATGCATGCGACTAGTTTCTCCATACAGGAGGCGTCTTGAAGCTGTCATGTATGTATGGATTACTTGGGTTGTTACCAACATCTGGTGAAAATATCATGTCAATAGCACCTTTGGAAATATATTTACTGAGAATAATGGTGATGTGTTCATTACTTATTTCACCCGCTGTATATGTGGGAGTCACCATCGTGTTCATCTTTCCATAGTTTGTAGGCCAAACCGTACCTACAGACGATTTTGTGAGAATGATTTTTGGGATATCTCATGGTCTGACAAACACCTCTCTAACTCTGTCACCTTTTACCGCAGATTTGGAATTGTCACGTAGGCAGATGCGGTGGATTGAGAGGAAACCAATATCTTAGCTTAAACTAACAGATTTTTTATGGGGATTTTTAAATTGAAACCACCACATCTAATTTGATTTCCGAGGGGTCGCGGACATCGCACTTAGGTGGTTAATGTCTAAACTTAAACCTTGGGAACGATAGAGAGAAGTAGCCAAACATTTCGAAATTTGATGTTTGGAACAACTTTGAAATATGACGTTTGAAAACATGCATGAACGTCTAATTCTGATTTGAGACTGTGAGAGCTTGTTGAACACACACAATATCTCAGACACCACTGCATTATTCAACATGTTTACTGTTACTCTGTTTACTTCTTAAGCTTGCATAACAATATTCCATTGTTATAATTATTACATTATCAAAAAATTTGTAGTTGAACAAGTCATTGTATGTATAGATTTCTTTTTACTTAACATGTGACATGGAATCACTAGTCACTTTAATAATGTTAACATACTGTTTTACTCATTTAAAATGTATATACTGTATTCTATTCTACTGTATTTTTGTCAATGCCACTCCGACATTGCTCGTCCTAATATTAATATATTTCTAAATTCCATTCTTTTACTTTTAGATTTGTGTGTATTGTTATAGATACTACAGCACTGTTGGAGCTAGGAACACAAGCATTAAGCTACAAACACAATAACATCTGCTAAATATGTGTATGCAAGCAATGACATTTGATTTGACCTCAAATTGACTTGCTCTTAGAATGCATGACTTGGACTTGACTCAAGACTCAAGACTCTACCCATTCTACTTGGGACTCAACTTGAGACTCCATATTCCATATTCTACATACATACAGTAAGAGCCTTTAACCTTTTGGTTAAAGGCTCTTACTGTGAGAGAGTGAGAGAGTGAGAGAGAAAGAGATATAGTGATGAGAGAGGCCTGTCAGATGGATGTCAGATGGTGTCTCTCCTGTCATGGTGTTCTGAGAGGCCACACAACAAAGCCTCAGGGGACCAGTTTCCTCCTCTCCTCACTGACCTGGGAACAGTGACATCACACTGAAGCACACAGGGAGGATCATACTCCATGAAGACATACAGTGTTAAAAGTCCCTTGGTTGCCCTTGGGGTGTGTTTTTAGTGGTTTGGGGGTGTCTCAAATGGAGGCTAGAGGCGTGTGTGTTTGTCCTTGAGGCTGTGTGTGTGTGTGTGTGTGTGTGTGTGTGTGTGTGTGTGTGTGTGTGTGTGTGTGTGTGTGTGTGTGTGTGTGTGTGTGTGTGTGTGTGTGTGTGTGTGTGTGTGTGTGTTTGTGTGTGTGTGTGTATGTATCACCATCTGTGGCCTGGTCAACCGCCCAGCTAGCTGTTGCCAAGGGCGGCCCCCTCAAAGGGGGTGTTGGGGCCATGTTGGGGCTCTTCCCTGTTCATCACACACACACACACACACACACACACACACACACACACACACACACACACACACACAGACACACACAGACACACACACACACACACACACACACACACACACACACACACACACACACACACGCGCACACACACACACACACACAGTCTGACATGAATCAACAGACATGCCTGTGTCATTGTAAAAGCATGTCTTCATTGCCTGTAGAACATGACATTGAAACAGTTGGTTATGAATGGGTCAGTGTTCATGTCTTCTCTCTCTCACTCTCTCTCTTTCTCTCTCTCTCTCAGTATGAGCCGCAGCGAGAGACAGAAGTGTCAGGGTTTTACCCATCTCTTCCCATCAGATCAAAGAGATGAAGATGAGATTTTAAAATGTCTCAGCCCTCCAGATTCCCCCTTAGCCCTCTGCAGGCAGAGCTATCATGACAGCTATGAGACACTACTGCAAGTGTTTCACACCGGAAGACACAGCGAAATCGCCCTGTAATACTGTCTGCTTCTAAATGAAATAGGAGCTAAGAGCTTATCCATTTAAAGCGGAATGGACTAAGTCAGAGAATGGTGAACATTTAATTCATAATACATAACCCTAACCCTGATTGATATTTTGAGACAAGTGAAAGACATATCATCTCAATGAGATTCCCTTTGTTCAGAAAGGATAGATGTATAGATAAATGGCATGTATATAAAGGTGGTAATGTGAGTGTTATGATGTGAAGACGTGAGAGGGAGTTTAGGCTCATTTCTCATGGAGAGAGTTTTAGTGTTTTAGATACTCTAGTATGATAATGTCCATCTGGTGGTGCAGCAGTGCAGTAAACTGCCTCTGATGGTCAAACAAGAGGCAGTGTACAGCATACACACACACACACACACACACACACACACACACACACACACACACACACACATAGACACACATAGACATACACACACACACACACACACACACACACACACACACACACACATAGACACACATAGACATACACACACACACACACACACACACACACACACACACACACACACACACACACACACACACACACACACACACACAGAAACACACACTGGTGTCATTCAATTGTAGATGAGTATTTAACAAAGTCCTGCTGAGTGTCTGTCATGTTATATTCCATCCATGACTGGACATACAGTGCCTTCAGAAAGTTTTCACAGCCGTTGACTTTTCCACATTTTGCTGCCTGAATTTAAAATTAATTAAATTGACATTTTGTGTCACGGGCCAACACACAATACCCCATAATGTCAAAGTGGAATTATAATTTCACCATGAGGCCAATGGTGACTTTAAAACAGTTACAGTGTTTAATGGCTGTGACTGGAGAAAACTGAGGATGGATCAACAACATTGTAGTTACTCCACAGTACTAACCTAAAACAAGGAAGCCTGTACAGAATACAAATATTTCAAAACATGCATCCTATTTGCAATAAGTCACTAAAGTAAAACTGCAAAACATGTGGCAAAGAAATGTACTTTATGTCCTGAATACATTTTCGGGGAAAATCCAACACAACACAGTACCACTGGGTATGCTTATCATTGGCAAGTACTAGGGAGTTTTGGGGGGTAAAAACACAGGCAAAATCCTAAAGGAAAACCTGGTTCAGTCTGCTTTCCAACAGACAATGGGAGACAAATTCACTTTTTAGCACTCTGAGACTCACTTAGATAATTCATTTGATGATACAGCAGTAGCAAATACAAGGATATAACATCTATAGAAGAGACAGAAATCCTTATGGGGGAGGAGTTGCTGTATATATTCAGAACCATATCCCTGTAATGCTTAGAGAAGATCTTATATCAACTGTTATTGAAGTGTTCACTTGGCACATCTAAAGCCTTTTCTTTTGGGGTTGTTGCTATAAGCCACCATGTGCCAACAGTCAATATCTAAATAATATGTGTGAAATGTTGATAGTGTATATGATGTGAACAGAGAGGTCTACTTTCTTGGGGACCTGAATATTGACTGGTTTTCATCAGTGCCTATAATCTGTAACCATTGCCTGTAATCTGGTTCAGGTTATTAATCAACCTACCAGGGTGTTTTCAAACACTACAGGAACAAGATCATCCACATGTATCGATAATATTTTTTTAACTAGGCAAGTCAGTTAAGAACTCATTCTTATTTACAATGACAGCCTACCATAAGGCAAAAGGCCTCCTGCGGGGACGGAGCTGGGATTAAAAAAATATGTATAGGACAAAACACACATCACAACAAGAGAGACACCACAACACTACATATAGAACAACCTAAGACAACAACACAGCATGGAAGCAACACCACATGACAACAACATGGTAGCAACACAACATGGCACAAAACATGGTACAAACATGATTGGGCACAGACAACAGTACAAAGGCAAGAAGGTAGAGATTGACATAAAACTGTCCAGTTTGAGTGTTTTTTGCAGCTCATTCCAGTCACTAGCTGCAGTGAACTGAAAAGAGGAGCTTTGGGGAGCTTTAACAGAATGGGACTGGTGGGTGTTGTATGTGGAGGGCTGCAGTAGGTATCTCAGATAAGGGGGAGTGAGGCCTAAGAGGGTTTTATAAGTAAACATCAACCAGTGAGTCTTGCGACGGCTATACAGAGATGACCAGTTTAAAGAGGAGTATAGAGTGCAGTGATGTGTCCTATAAGTAGAATTGGTGGCAAATCTTTACAATTCGGCCATCTACAATTCAAACATCTAGCCACTCGAGAGCACCCTTACCTTCCAATCTATAAATTACGTCTCTGTAATCTAGCATTGGTAGGATGGTCATCTGTTTCAGAGTTAGTTTGGGGGAGAGGGCCATTCTTCTTACCAAACCACATGACCTTTGTTTTGGACGTGTTCAGAACAAAGTTAAGGGCAGAGAAAGCTTGTTGGACACTGAGAAAGCTTTGCTGTAGAGTGTTTAACAAAATATCAGGGGAGGGGTCAGCTGAGTATAAGACTGTATCATCTGCACATAAACGGGTGCGAGAGCATCCTACTGCCTGAGCTATGTTGTTGACGTAAATTGAGAAGAGCGTGGGGCCTAGGATTGAGCCTTGGGGTACTCCCTTGGTGACAGGCAGAGTCTGAGATAGCAGACGTTCTGACTTTATACACTGCACTCTTTGGGAGAGGTAGTTAGCAAACCAGGCCAAAGACCCCCTCAGAGACACCAATACTCCTTAGCCGGCCCACAAGAATGGAATGGTCTACCGTATCTATGCAATGTCTTTTTATTGCTTTTTTGCACTCCAGATATCTTGTATTTCTATACTTTTTCATACTGCCGCTCTATGTATCATGTCCCGTGTATCTGTCTTTTGTGTATTTTCGTTCTGGCATTTTGCACCTGCCCTATGTTTTGTTGTAGCTGCCTGACAAAGAAATGTCCCCCTCGGGGATCAATAAACAACAGATAGATAAATCTATCTATCTATCTATCTATCTATCTATCTATCTATCTATCTATCTATCTATCTATCTATCTATCTATCTATCTATCTATCTATCTATCTATCTATCTATCTATCTATCTATCTATCTATCTATCTATCTATCTATCTATCTATCTATCTATCTATCTATCTATCTATCTATCTATCTATCAAAAGCTTTGGCCAAGTCAATAAAAATAGCAGCACAGCTTTTCTTAGAATCAAGGGCAATGGTGACATCATTTAGGACCTTTAAGGATTTGCAGTTAGGATTAGCTTGATCTCCCCCTTTAAATAAAGGACGCACCGTGGCTGCCTTCCAAGCAATGGGAACCTCCCCAGAGATGAGAGACAGGTTAAAAAGGTCAGAGATGAGGCCTTGGCGATGATAGGGGCTGCAACCTTAAAGAAGAATTAATCTAAAACTTCTGGGGGTCAAGTTTCAAGAGCTCCTTTAGCACCTCAGACTCAGTGAAAGCCTGCAGGGATAAACTTTGTAGCGGGGCAGGGGGAAAGAGAGGGAGGAGCATCAGGGCTAGTTGCATTAGAAGGGGTGGGAGATGAGGAAATGTTGGATGGGCAATGAGGCATGGCTGAGTCAAATAGGAATCCTGGCTTAATGAAGTGGTGATTATAGAGCTCAGCCTCCTTGTCAGTAACAACCACATCATCAACATTAAGGGACATGGACAGCTGTGAGGAGGAGGTTTTTTTCACCAGGCCTTTAACCTTTTTCCAGAACTTCTTGGGGTTAGACCCACAGAGAGAGAACTTCTCCTTAAAGTAACTAACTTTGGCCTTCCGGACACTTATTTCTCATTTGTCTGAACGAGAGCCAGTCAGGATTTCTTGAGGTGGAGTAACTCTGCCAGATCACAGTTGAACCATGGGCTAAACCTGTTTTTAATTCTCATTTTCTTTATGGGGGCGTGTTTGTTAATAATACCACTGAAAATATCAAAAATGAATGTCCAAGCGTCTTCGACAGAGGGGATCAAGCTGATTCTATACCAATTTACAGAGAATGAAGGAAGGATTGCTAATTAAAGGTTCTTAGCAAACGTCTATGACAAATCAGGACAGGTCGTTTCACTGAGCAGCAATTACGAACACAGGCTGTTAAACAGTGATCACTAAGGTCATTACAGAAAACACCAGACTGATACCTATTTGTTAGGATAACATCAAGGAGAGTAGCCTTTTCTGGGTGTTTGGAGTCATACCTTGTGGGATTGGTAATAAACTGAGAAACATTTAGGGAGTTGGTTTGCTTTAGGACTTGGTCAGGGGGTTTAAGGCTCCAGGGATTGATGAGGAATTTAAAAACTGCATGGTTGAAAGAGATGGGGCGAAAGGAGTGTGTGTGCTTTTATGTGTGTGATTGTGTGTTTGTGTGTGTCTAGTCTTTTCCTGTAGAATCTGTCAGCACTCTGGGGGGAAACAGTTTGGGGACAGACAGGGGTGAGGGGTGAGGGTTGTGGTGAGGGGGATGACAAGGGATCCTGTAGAATGCCAGGGGAGCATGTGTGACCTTTTCTTACTCTGCTCAGTGCACCTGAAAATACATGAACACACCTGGTATCCCAAACACATCTCAGCTAACTTTAACAAGGTTCCCAGAATGCTAATTAGAGGGGCTGGATGAATTCTAGCCAAACACAAACACACCTATATACACATATACACACATAAACACACATATACACACACATGCACACATTCATAAACACCCATACACTCACTCACATAGAATCACACAAACAGTTCACAAGGTGTATGAGAATGGGAAAATTGCCTGGAAAATAACCTTCCTTTTCTGAACCACAATTACTGTCATCATATTCACAACAACCTTTGTTCAAAGAACAAGAACAGTGTGCATCTCAGGTCACAGGGAAATGTATTTGTGTTTTTGCAGTATTTACAAAATACTGCAAAACAATATTTTCACATTTTATCACTAATCAGCTTCAGATCTCTTATATTACATGATCTCTACAATGTTCCTCTAATTCATTGGCACCAAGAGTACTATGTGATTATAAATCTCTTTATCTTACTCTGTGATATTTGCATAGAGCACACACTTGAAACTAATGAAGATCAATTAGGGCACAGGAAGGGAGGTCCTCACAAGCCTCACAAGAATTGTCTGAATGTCCCTGGTACCAGTTTAAAAAATGAATGGAAGTACAGTTGAAGTCGGAAGTTTACATACACTTAGTTGACTGTGCCTTTAAACAGCTTGGAAAATTCCAGAAAAGGATGAGCTTCTGATAGGCTAATTGACTAAATTTGTACCTGTGGATGTATTTTAAGGCCTACCTTAAAACTCAGTGCCTCTTTGCTCGACATCATGGGAAAATCTAAATAAATCTGCCAAGACCTCAGAAAAACAATTGTAGACCTCCACAAGTCTGGTTCATACTTCGGAGCAATTTCCAAATTCCTGAAGGTACCATGTTCATCTGTACAAACAATAGTATGCAAGTATAAACACCATGGGACAACGCAGCCATCATACTGCTCAGGAAGGAGACGTGTTCTGTCTCCTAGAGATGAACGTACTTTGGTGTGAAAAGTGCAAATCAATCCCTGAACAACAGCAAAGGACCTTGTGAAGATGCTGGAGGAAACAGGTACAAAAGTATCTACAGTATATCCACAGTAAAGGGAAGAAGCAAGGAAGAAGCAAGTGCTCAGCAAGGAAGAAACAACTGCTCCAAAACCACCATAAAAAAGCCAGACTACGATTTGCAACTGCACATGGGGACAAAGATTGTACTTTTTGCAGAAATGTCCACTGGTCTGATGAAACAAAAATAGAACTGTTTGGCCATAATGACCATTGTTCTGTTTGGAGGAAAATGTGGGAGGCTTGCAAGCCGAAGAACACCATCCCAACTGTGAAGCACGGGTGTGGCAGCATCATGTTGTGGGGGTGCTTTGCTGCAGGAGAGACTGGTGCACTTTACAAAATAGATGGCATCATGAGGAAGAAAAATTATGTGGATATATTGAAGCAACATATCCCTGAAAAGTTAAAGCTTGGTCGCAAATGGGTCTTCCAAATTGACAATGACCCCAAGCATACTTCCAAAGTTGTGGCAAAATGGCTTAAGGAAAACAAAGTCAAGGTATTGGAGTGGCCATCACAAAGCCCTGACCTCAATTCTATAGAAAATTTGTGGGCAGAACTGAAAATTTGTCTGCGAGCAAGGAGGCTTACAAACCTGACTCAGTTAAAACCAGTTTAAACTGAGTTTAAATGTATTTGGCTAAGGTGTATGTAAACTTCCGACTTCAACTGTATATATGGAGATAGTTTATTGCCTAAAATAAGGGGATAAATAAATGTTAAGAATTATATATACACTACTGTTCAAATGTTTGGGGTTTTCCATGAAAACATACATGAAATGATTTGCAAAATGAGTAGGAAATACTGTATAGTCAGGATGTTAACAAGGTTATAAATAATGATTTTTTAATTGAAATAATAATTGTGTCCTTCAAACATTGCTTTCATCAAAGAATCCTCAGTTTGCAGCAATTACATCCTTGCAGACCTTTGAAATTCTAGTTGTCAATTTGTTTACGTAATCTGTAGAGACTAGTCTAAAGAAAGCCAATTTTTTTGCTTCTTTAATCAGCACAACCGTTTTCAGCTGTGCTAACATAATTGCAAAATAGTTTTCTAATTATCAATTAGCCTTTTAAAATTATAAACTTGGATTAGCTAACACAACGTGACATTGAAACACAGGAGTGATGGTTGCTGATAATGGGCCTCTGTACACCTATGTAGATATTCCATAAAAAATCAACCGTTTCCAGATACAATAGTCATTTACAACATTAACCATGTCTACACTGTATTTCTGATCAATTTTATGTTATTTTAATTGCCAAAAAATGTGCTTTTCTTTCAAAAACAAGGACTAAGTGACCCCAAACTTCTGAACAGAACTGTATACATGGTTTCCTGATCTTTCTAATATCTCTCAGATATAGGACAGACACTTTAGAACAAACTTCCTTGATGCTTTTCTGGGACTCTCTGTTGTTCCATGTAGTGAATCTGTTATTCAATGTGTTTCTATTGGCTAATAGCAGGGTTTAGACTCTAGAGGGTTAAGTGTTTATTAGAGCAGTAGAGGCTTTATTATTTGTATTAATAGTCTATATTAATCATGATTATCCAAACATATCTAATTATGTGGTGTTGAAGATGTAAACAGTAAACATATTATGCCACATTATATTATTTGGAAAGAATCAAACAAAATTGTCATAGCTACACTTTCTTCCAAATAGTATTAACTTCTACACGAAACTTACTTACTGTATGAGAAAAAATCTAAAAAGAGCAGTCATAACTTGGTGTGAAAAGGGGAGCCAGCTTTTTGTAATAGCTGAATAAGCAGAATCTGTTTCAGCCCAGGGCTCCAAGCCTCAGAGACCTCCAGGTAATCTGATAAAGGCTGCTGTGAGTGAAAGGGGGCTGGGGGAACACTAGGGCCTTTCTTCACTCAAAGAAGTGTCCACCAGATTAATCAAAAAAATATATAAAGTATATTCAATATGAATGCAATGTGAAGATAATGTAATGATGATGATATAGGAGAATGTCTACTGTAGAATTAGAAATGGTTATTGTATAGGCTATATTTGCATGTGAAATCTGATATATCCTGATTTCTCAGGAGCTAGTCTGTATCTGGCACTACTCATCTCATATGTCTAACCGTATGCTATACTATTCTTCGGTATCTTAATCTTGTTTACATACTGCATCACCAATCTCTTATGTTTATATTGTATACTTTAAAGCTTACTATTCCACTTGATCTTAGTCCAATGCCGCCCTGACATATGTATATATTCTCAATCCTTTCTTACTTAGACTTATGTGTGTTATATGTTGTGAAACTGTTAGACATTATTGTTAGATAGTACTGCACTGTCGGAGCTAGAAGCACAAGCATTTCGCTACGCTACGCTTATGGTGATTGTGGGTTCAAATCCCTTCAAAACCACATAGATTAAAGCAAAGCCAGTTAAGAAAGGGAACCAGAGTGCCCGCATCAGCTGAGTTGAGCTGGCTGTTATGTCCTGTATCATCTGCACATAGTCATTATGGCATGGTTGCTATTATTGGACACTTCTTTGAGTGGAGAAAGAACCTAGCGTTCCCCAGCCCCCTGTCACTGACATAGAGGCCAACACTAGCTACCTCTTCCACAGCATCTTCTTGGAGCATAGCAGAACAAAAGCACACACATTTTTACCCATGTGAAAAACAAACGATCTTTACCCACATGCGGTGGTTATTTAGTTGCGTTTGTTAGTAATACTGTATGTTGTTTTATGCTATGTGATGGTATGTCATGGCTGATCTGTGCCGCTCTGCAGCAATCTACTATCTGCTCTGGTGGTGGAAAAAGTAACCAATTGTCATACTTTAGTAAAAGAAAAGATACCTTAATGGAAAAGTACATATGTAAAGGTGAAAGTCACCCAGTAAAATACTAATTGAGTAAAAGTATTTGGTTTCAATATCAAAAGTAAATAAAATCATTTCAAATGTATTATTTTAAGCAAACCAAATGGCACAAGTTCGCCAGGGGCACACTACAACAGTCAGACAATATTTACAAACAAAGTATTTGTGTTTTGTGAGTCTGCCAGATAAGAGGCAATAGGAATGACCAGGGATGTTCTCTTGATTAGTGTGTGAATTGGACCGTTCCTGTCCTGCTAAGCATTGAAAATTTAACCAGTACTATTGGGTGTCAGTAAAAGTAAAAGTTGTCAACAATATAAATAGTAAAATCAAGTACATATACCCAAAAAAACGAATTAAGTAGTACTTTAAAGTATTTTTACTTAAGTACTTCACACCATTGGTCTGCTCTGCTCTCTGTACAATGTTTTCTGTTATATAACCATGTATGCCTTTTCAGTTCCAATTTCAGTCAGGCAAATGCAGCCTTTCTTATCATGGCCCGATAGTAGGGATTCAGTTCATATTGGGCGTCAGGACCCTTCACTGTGCAGTCTTCTCAGGGATCCATCTGTCCGGCTAACTACCTAGGACAGGTCGTCTTCATGGCCTACGGAGCAGCAACCAACACGCATGTCAAAGAGTATCTCTCCTCTCTCAGTAGCACAAGTTTGAGTTCACGTTAAGGCAACTGTGTTGGGTTTACATTACACTTTTCCAGAGGCGATAGGATGGCTTTACGCTTTCTTCAGTGTGAAATACAATAAATGTTCCTTCTCTTTAATCTTGCATGATCTCTTAAGTTCTGTTTGCATTATGGACACTCACATGTTAACCGTACTCTCATACACCCCTACATGAAAGAATTAGCATGGAACAGCAGTCGTCATCACCAGAACTAAAACAGTTTTGTCCTCTGTTTCAAGTTACGCTATCTGGGCAGCACCTGGCAAACCTCTGTTCAACATTGATGCTGGCAACCAATGACAAGATACTGGAACTCATCACGGCTCTGGTTCCTTCATCAGCGCTGCCGGCTTGCTCGGCGCTATGGGCTACCCAATTCTGCATCTGCCTACTACTGCTTCTCAATCAATCCCGGCTTCACCCTCAAAATCATGGGTCCAGCCTACCAAGTGGCGCAGCGGTCTAAGGCTCTGCATTGCAGTGCTAGCTGTGTCACTGCAGATCCTGGTTCATTTCCAGGCTGTGTTGCAGCCGGCCACAACCGGGAGACCCATGAGGTGGCACACAATTGGCCCAGCGTCGTCCGGGTTAGGGGAGGGATTGGCCAGCCGGGATGTCCTTGTCCCATCGTACTCTAGCGACTCCTGTGGCGGGCCGGGCACATGCACGCTGACACGGTTGCCAGGTGTACAGTGTTTCCTCCGGCTGGCTTCCGGGTTAAGCGGGCATTGTGTCAAGAAGCATTTCGGCTTGGCGGGGTCATGTTTCAGGAGGACGCACGGCTCTCGATCTTCGTCTCTCCCGAGTCCGTAAGGGAGTTGCAGTGATGGGACAAGACTGTAACTACCAATTGGGTAAAAAATAAAAACGTCCATGATGCTCTGCTGCTACAATGTTACATTTTATTGATTCTGAGATTGTGGTGTCTGCATGAGTTTACCTGCCAGTACTATGCCTCATTAATTTAGCTATCGTCAGCCTACATGTTGTCATCTTTGCTAGCTACTTGATATAAAGTACATTGCGTATAGCTACAGGTGGTTGGCAGTGGCGTGTAGTCATGGATGCTAAGGGAAGCCAGAAAATAGTACTTTGTATATATCTTTTGTCTCTCTGTGTTTCATAATTGTCCTTCAATTCGCAAGAGGCTGAATGTATCTCACAGGAGAAAGCTTCAAAGCAAGCAAAACATCGCCCCTCTGTCTCTCTAAGTGTCTCTCTGATGCTGTCTGGTCCAAACAAGTATGACAGACATTGTTGCTACCCGGTCACAAAGAATGCAAGGGAAGCCAGCGAGCATTTGGTCTCAATAAAAAAAGTATAAATCATTAGCCAATCAGCGTTGAGCGAGCTCAACTGTGAATGGTCCTGGTGCACCAAAGAAAAGTGTTAAGGGAAGCCAGCTTGGATTTTGGCGTTAAATCGCATTGAGAGCATAAGTCATTGACAGAAAAACTTGAATTGTTGCATCTCGTTGTGTTGTTGTCCTCTGGTGGCTAGCTAGCTAGATACAATTGGCCCTTTCTTAAATTAGACATGGATGGAAATAGGGATTTGGACTTGTGGTTTTACTGGGCAATGATTATTAAGGCAATTCTGATCCAACCCTTAATTCATACATGTTGTGCTCCTTGCTTGAGAGGATGGAAGCTCCATATGTAGCTAGATGTAGAAGGCTAATGTTAACTAGCTAACGTTGCCCATGAATGGAAGTTAGGCTAGCGAGCAAGCATTTTAGCCAGGTAGCCTAGGAAATCAAAAAATAAGTGTGTACTGTTTGACAGAGTGATAGACCATTTCGTCATCATGAAAGAGAGTAGGATGGCATTGGTGTTTCTCTATAAATAGAGTGGGTCAACATGTTTTTTGTACACACACGCACACACACGCATTCACACACACATGCACGCACACACACAGAAATCAGAACCATGGACAGTCACATCATATTTAGCCTACGTTTATTGGACTAAATAGTTTTTAGTATCTTTTAGTTGTCACTGTATTAGACTAAGCTGAGGCTTCCCCAGTGATTTTACCCACGCACCGCTAATGGCGGTTGGCTGGGGCATATTGCTTAAGATTGCTTGTTAGATAAGGAGATATTTTAATGTATACCCACCAGATGATTACTCATTTAGTTTCAGCGAGAGCAGCTGGCAGTGCGTCTCCAGGGCGGCTGGGTTCGTACTGCTTAGTTAGATAAGTAGACTATTCCCATATACCAAGATGACAGCTCATCTTGCCTCAAGCGATGGTACCCGGCGGTGCGTCATATGAGAAATATAAGACATACGTTGCACACTTAATGCTGCACATGGTTAATATTAACACATACAGTGAGCTCCAAAAGGACAGTGACAATGTTGTTGTTGTTCTTTAGGCTCTGCACTCCAGCACTTTGGATTTGAAAGGACTATGAGGTTCAAGTGTAGACTGTCAGCTTTAATTTTAGGGTATTTTCATCCATATAGAGTGAACCGTTTAGAAATTGCAGCACTTTTTGTACATAGTAATTGGGACAAATTCACTTACAGTCATCTGTCTAAATATGTAAAAAAAGAAATAAAGAGAACTTTCTAGGGAGTGTACTTACTTTTTCACATGACTGTATATGTGTTTTAAAGTAGGTAAAGTTAAGTATTTGGTCCCATATTCATAGCACGCAATGTCTACATCAACCTTGTGACTACAAATTGGTTGGATGCATTTGCTTTTTATTTTGGTTGTGTTTCATATTCTTTTGTGCCCAATAGAAATGAATGGTAAATATTGTATTGCTTCATGTTGGAGTCACTTTTATTGTAAATAAGAATAGAATATGTTTCTAAACACTTTAATGTGGATGCTACCATGATTACGGATAATCCTGAATTGGGTGTCAAATTAAAGCTAAGAGTCTATATTGTTGGGACGTTTTTCTAGAATTTTCCATCTTAAAAGGTATCAGAAATACATTAAAACACAATCATGTTGACATAAAGACCCCTGTCAACTAATATCAACACTTCTAATTATTTTTGGAGAAATTGTTTACCTTCTGTAAGTTTAAGAAATATTGCCTTGTTCCCTGTAATTACTTCAACTTAACTGCCTACAATGGGAAATCATAATAGTCACAAACCATAGTTAGTTCACCTGCTGTCCTCCCTTCCGCTGGCATACTGTTATGTTCAGCTCATAACTGTTTTTCTTTGTCTTTTGTCATATTGTGGTCAAAGCATGAGTGTTAAAACAGTCTGAGTCTGGACAACCCCTGCCTCTCTCTTTCCCTCTCTCTGCCTTTCTCTCTCACTCTCCAGTTAATAAAACCTCTCCCAGATCTTACTGACACCATTTACTTTAACCAGCATCCTCACTCACTGAGCACCGACCGACTATGGACATTGAAAAATAGTTAAAATTTGGTCAATCCACCCTGGCCTTGATGTTAACGTCCACAGCCGGACTGGACTGGACCAAATCTGAACCTATCATAGACGTATGTTCCACAAGTTTGGATAGCACAGTATAATATAGCACAGTACTGTACACTGAGTAGAGCACATAGAGTACAGTACAATTTAATACAGTACAGTACAATTCAATACAGTACAATACAGTACAGTAATGAAAATTAGAGTATAGTGCAGTACAGTAGAGTAGGGTACTGTACTCTACTTTACTGAACTCTACTCTACTTTACTTTACTGTACTGTATTGTACTGTACTGTACTGTACTGTACTGTACTTTACTGTACTGAACTCTATTGTACTGTACTGTACTGTATTGTAATATACTGTACTGTACTGTACTGAACTCTATTGTACTGTACTGTACTGTACTGTACTGTACTGTACTGTACTGAACTCTATTGTACTGTACTGTACTGTACTGTACTGTAATGTACTGTACTGAACTATACTGCACTGTACTATACTGACTCTATTGTACTGTATTGTGCTGTACTCTACTGTATTCTACTGCACATAGCTGACACCCCATATATGATGGAAGGAGAAAGAGAGAAAGAACATTTCGAAAAGAAAAAGGAAGATAATGAAGAAATGAGGGGAGGCCATTGGGGGAGAGGACTAGAAATGAGGGCAAGCTGGAGTGTGATTTCCCAAGGTACACCTCTTACCATAGCGCTGCTTATTGTGTTCCATGGCGTGACACTAGCTTACCTGTGATAGACCCTGCTTCCAGACTTGAGGACACGCCCCTCTCCTTATTCTCCCGTTTCCCTCCCTCTACCTCTCATCCTCCCTCCCCACCCCCATAACTCCTCATCCATCTCTTCTCTCCCCCCTCTCCTCCTCCATACCCCCACCCTGAACCTCCCCACCCCATATCTCCTCATCCGTCTCTTCTCTCCCCCCTCTCCTCCTCCATACCCCCACCCTGTACCTCCTCACCCCCAATGACAGGACATGTGAGGTAAGGGGATGTGAGATGATTCTGAGCAGGGTAAATAAAAACGACACAGTCATTAAATTATATGGGAGGAGAGGAGAAGAGGAGAGTATAGGAGGAGAGTGTTAGGGAGTTCCAATCTCCTCTCGGTAAACATACCCAGAATCCCTTAGCTCTAACTCGCACAATTGTGCATACATAATCGCCGTGGTTACGTAACTAAGTGGGTTACTGGTACTTTAATAATTTGTGTTTCAGACTCAGCTCTACCGCTCGGTGTTTTCATTCTTTCACATTGTTTTCCTTCTCATGTTTTTGCTATTAACATCCTTTCTCTTTTTTTTATTGGTAACAATGAAAAGGAAACACTATGACATTATTTGTGATGATTTATCTATGTACCGTAAGCCCATTCATAGGTTGAAAGGAAACATATATAATGACTGCTTGATAAGGACTGTGCCATATATGGCAAATGAAGGCATCATTTTAGTGTGTGTGTGTGTGTGTGTGTGTGTGTGTGTGTGTGTGTGTGTGTGTGTGTGTGTGTGTGTGTGTGTGTGTGTGTGTGTGTGTGTGTGTGTGTGTGTGTGTGTGTGTGTGACTGGGGGGACATTCTGTTGGTCCCCACAAGGCCAAATGCAATTTCTAGGGGGTTTATGTTTAAGGTTAGAATTAGTGTTAGGGTTAGAATTAGATTTATGGTTGGAAGCTAGTGTTAGTTTTAGGGTTAGGGTTAGATTTAGTTTTAGGTTTAAGATTATGTTTTGGGATTAAGGTTAGGTTTGGGTTAGGGTTTAGGATTAGGCAAAATAGGATTTTTAATTGGACTGAATTGTGTGTCCCCACTAGGTACTTTAGTTATACAAGACTGTGTGTGTGTGTGTGTGTGTGTGTGTGTGTGTGTGTGTGTGTGTGTGTGTGTGTGTGTGTGTGTGTGTGTGTGTGTGTGTGTGTGTGTGTGTTTCTTTGACATTAAGGCTTTGTGGGGTGAGGGAATGAAAATTATTATCAACAAAAATGTCAGGTGTCAACAAAATTGCATGTGACACACACACATACTCTAAGAGCGGAGGTCCCAGCCTCTCCCAATGCAGTAGGTAATTAACATAACCATCTTTATGTTAAGGGAAGAGGCAGAGAGTCACATACTGAGAGAGAGAGAGACAGAGAGACAGAGAGAGATACAGCGAGACAGAGAGACAGAGAGAGAGAGAGAGAGAGAGAGAGAGAGAGAGAGAGAGAGAGAAAGAGAGAAAGAAAGAAAGAAAGAGAGGGGGGAAGAGAGTGAGAGAGAGAGAGAGCGAGAGAGAGGGATAGAGAGAGATGGGGAGCTATAGTTAGAGGTCTAAACCGTTGCCAACAAAAGACAGACTGAGTGAGCAGAGAAGTAGACGAGCCAAGGGGGTGGAGCAGAGGGAGGATGTGGGTCACAAAATACCAAGAGGGAAGGCTGAGGTAGGGTCTGTGTGTATGTGTGTGTGTTTTTGGTTTTACTATCCTTGTGGAGAGCAGAGGTCCATACTCACAAGAATAATAAAACAAAGACATTTTGGACAAGTAGGGACATGTTTAGGGTTAGGCTTAAAAAGTGTGAATTAGGGTTGCAATTTGAATTAGGGTTAGGTGTTAGGGTTAATAAAAATTATTATCAACAAAAATGTTACGTGTCAGCAAACACACACAAACACACACACTGCCACAGTGCCAGTGTAAGAGCTGAGGTCCCAGCCTCTCCCAATGCAGTAGGTAATTAACATAACCATCTGTATGTTAAGTGAAGAGGCAGTCAGGCACATACTGAGAGAGAGAGAGAGAGAGAGAGAGAGAGAGTTCGACATCCCAATTAGGATCTGGCTAAAAATACTTGAATCGGTTATAGAACCATTACACTTAATGGTTGTGAGATCTGGGTTCCACTCACCAACCAATAATTCACATAATGGGACAAATACCAAATATGGAATTCTTCAAAAACATCCTCTGTGTACAACGTAAAACACCAAATAATGTATGCAGAGCATAATTAGGACGATACCTGCTAATCATCAAAATAAAGCCGTTAAATTCTACAACCACCTATAGGGTTGCAAAGGGTTGGAAATTTTCCATGGGAAGTTAAACCCCGGGAATTTGGGGAATTTTTATTAAATTTATCAAAACCGTTAGCTTATAACAGTGAACCTTTTTTGTGGGATACACATAAGGCAATTCTAGGTCTTGTGGCATATTTTGTTTAAACTATCCCCAATTCAATGGAATTTCAACCCTCTGCATGCACAGTGCATTCTTCCATCACATGTACAGCTGATTCTCAAGATCTTGCACACTAATGAGATGCTATTGAGCCCACACTACTACACTGTCTGAGCCAAGGACTACATGCTTTTTTGTAAGTTTCGATTAGAATACTGGGTGGGATGAATATTTTTTATATGACATACAAATAGTAGCCTACAGCAAAGGGCGTTTAAATAATTTCTAACTTGTTAACAATTTCTGCTTGTTAGTTTTTGCTACCATGTGGGTTTTAGCTTGCTTGAGCCTGCTAACTGAGGAGTGTTAATTCACCTTTTTCCATTTTAAAACATTTATCTTACAAATGAGTTGTTTAATCTAACTGCTTAACTATTTATCTGTACATGGAATTGTATTTTTTTTTTTTACTCATTTGTTTCTCATCTTTACAGGAAAATGCCACGGACACTATCTGATGTGTGGAGACATTTCACTGCAGCTAATGTAGAAGGAAAAGCGGTGTACATTTGCAAATACTGTGCCAAAATCATATGTGAGGAATGCAACAAAGATGCAGAATCATCTGGCCAAGTGTATAAAGTTCCCTCAGCGCTCACAACAAGCATAGCCTTGATTTAATCATTTGCAATTATGTCTACTTATGATAAGGTCAAATGTTTATGCTTCTGTCTCCATATGTTATGGTAAATATATCCAATGCAAAAACCATCTACATTTAAATGGTATTAATATTAATTTGCATATATTATCATTAATTCCCATATATTCCCGTTATTCTCACAGAAACGGAATATTCCCCAAAATGTGCAACCCTAATCACTTAAAAGAAAGCGATTCCCAAACCTTCTAAAACAAAGCCATCACCTACAGAGAGATTAACCAAGAGAAGAGTGCCCTAAGCAAGCTGGTTCTGGGGCTCTGTTCACAAATGTAAACAGACCCCACAAAGCCCCAGAGAGAGATGTGGTTGAGTGTTCAGTTTGAGTTAATTTATTCTTGCTCACAGATAAAACTGAAGAAAATGCTGAATTTACATTAGTAATAATTGCAAAATACATATTTAAAATACATAACACATGAAACATTACAGGACATTTTTCATGATGGAAATGTAAATATTAAAATGTGATTGTAAAAAAAAATGTATGGGGGGGAAACCCTTTAAGAGCTATAGTTATTATACAGTCTGACATTAGTGGATTGAGTGGCGTTTCGCAGGCAGTTCTTACAGGCAGTTCGTACAGGCAGTTCGTACAGGCAGTTATACAGACAGTTCGTACAGGCAGTTCGTACAGGCAGTTCGTACAGGCAGTTCGTACAGGCAGTTATACAGGCAGTTCGTACAGGAAGTTCGTACAGGCAGTTATACAGGCAGTTATACAGGCAGTTATACAGGACAGTTTGTGGCTGTTTCTCTGGAGCCTGGTGGTGAAGTCATTCAGTGGATGGTCAAGAGTGTGCATGTCCTTCACCAGGTGCACTACAGCCTGCTCTCGCCTGCGCTGCAGTGACGGGAGCTGTGGTTAGACTGCTCCACCTCTGGAGATGATCCTCCTCTGCACCCTGTCTAGTTGGGCCTGCTGCTTTTTACTGCATCAAACTAACAGCACTTCACCCTATTCCAGACCTGGCCTGACCAGTGTAGTATAGACTGTGACCAGATCTTCAGTGGCTAGGCCATTTCTGTCAAGAACGGTCAAAAAGTGTAGGCGTTTATGGTGAAACCATGTCCCCTTGTGGCACTCCAGAGGTGACCTCTGATCAAGGCCTTAATGTGCCACTTGCCATCAGCCTCTGCCTTCTTCTTGTAGCTATGGAGCCAGGCTAGTAACCTTGGACACAGTTCAATGTCAGACAGATGTTGCTGGAGCTTTGCGTGATCTACTCGATCAAAGGCTTTGGACATGTCAGCAAGTAACACCTTCACCATTGTTGGTTTTCTGGAGTCTGTAGCTGACAGCCAGGAGTGTGTGGCTTTCACAAGGGCGGTAGTGGTGCTGGACTTTAGGAGGTAGACATACTGATTTGTGCACTTAGATAGAACTGTTGGCATTCGTTTTTTTTATGATGAAGCTCTCCTGGATTTTTCCAAGGCATTAAGTTAGAGAGATGGGCCTCCAGTAACTCGTTGTACATGGGTTTGACACTTTAGTATGGGACACACATTGGCAATCTTCCAGGCAGCAGGAATAGTCCCTTGCCAGTAGGAGGTGTTAACAATGAGTGTGACAAAACTATAAAAGACGAACATTTCAAACATTATTACACGTTACTCTCGAGCGGCTGTCTGGAAGCGCCACCATCCCATCTGAGATGAGCCGCTCTTCCTTCAATTGGCTCTGAAAACTGTCCATCCTCATTTACTTAAGTGATAATGCCCAAGAAGCCAGTGTTTGGAGGATATAACGGCACGGGTGTTGTTAGGCCAGAGACAAAGTCAAAGGCCGGCAAACCGTGCCAATATATCTTCCAAACGCCATCTTAGTGGGCATTATCACTTCTATATAACGGGTTACCAACATATTCAAATAATAATTGACATATTTTTATTTAAAACATTATTTTGATAAATTTTTTCATACTATTTCATATATAGTCCTGACACAAATCTAGGATTGCTTCCCAAGCCGGCTGGTTGTTTTTTCCAGAGACAAGTTTTTTTGTTCTGTATCTATGGACGCGACCCAGTCGTTCGTTCTAAATGTTCCATTGCCATACTGGCTGGCAACGTTCTTATCCCTTGCTTGCTTGCTAGCTAGCCAACAACGGCTAACTTACTGTCACGTCAAACAGTGCAGCCAGAATAACAGCAAAGTAGCTGCATTTGCATTTGTTTAAGCTGTTTTCCAGTGACATTGTTTTGGATACAATCATAAGAAGGAGCTAATGATGTGAAATTTCACCCTGCATAAAACATTTGTGCTCTCATCAGGACACTGTTGTTCAGAAGAGCTAGCCAACAATATAGCTAACAAAATCACTTCAAACTGAAGCTGAAAAGACTGCACACTAGCTTTCATTTAGTTTTACCTGTTTCTTTTTACATTTCGTTGTATATGTCCATAAAAACTATGCTGATTCATGATTTTGACCTGTTGAGGAAAGCTGCCTACCTGTTTGTCTCGTCATGACTCCCGACCTCTACACGGTCTTTACTATGGGACAGCTGGAGATCGAATGTTGCAAATGTCAGAGAGACAGGCCACACGTTTTATACAAATTTCTGCTATTGAAAACCAATTGCTAGTCTAAAAGAAATGGGAGATAATGTCTAAATGCTTATATAAATTGTCTGGCTGGGCTGATGAGATGGAGGATAGTGGAGGATAGATAGTGGATTGCGTACTGAGATGGAACAGAGTAAGTAGGCATTTCATTGTCATAGATTTAGCCGGGGGTGACTTGTGAACTAGACACCAGATCAAACACAGTTTTAACCAATCAGTGTCCAAGATTAGACCCACCCGTTGTATAAACTCCAATAATCACTACATTCCATTACTCTTTTTTATTACTTTTCTCTCCTTTTTCTCCTTGAACATGCAGTTTGAGATTGAGCTATCATGTCCTTACCGCTCTATTTCATCACTTTAGCCTAGTAGCCTAGTAGTTTAGTTTTCCTGGTTTCTTTCTCTTTCTTGCTCTCTTACTCTCATTGTCTCTTTTTTATTTAGTATACCCTCCTTGACCTTATTCTCCCTCCATCCAGTCCCCTCCCTCTACCACTCTCTCTCTCTCTCTCCATCTACCCCTCTCTCTCCCTCTTTCATTCACTCTTTCTTTCTTTCTTTCTTTCTTTCTTTCTTTCTTTCTTTCTTTCTTTCTTTCTCTCTTTCTCTCTTTCTTTATCTCTCTCTCTCTCTCTCTCTCTCTCTCTCTCTCTCTCTCTCTCTCTCTCTCTCTCTCTCTCTCTCTCTCTCTCTCTATGTTATCAGACTGCTGGGAGTGGGACTACAGCTCAAAGTGGTTTGGCAGCTAATTAGTAGAATCATCAGTGACCCCGTCAACGAGCTTGTTGTTTAAACGTGCACCACTCCACCGAGAGTTCAACACTACAGCACCTCACCTGAGAGAGGAGGGGGAGGGAGAATACACACTGCTGTACAGCGTAGCTATTTTTACCTGACACTACCCGAGATGCCAGTGACATGATTACCAGCACGCTACAGACACGACTAGTAGAGGGGCTTGTCATGAGATGTATAGATTGCTACCAGAGGGCAGAGAAAGATGTTTGCCAAGTGCTAGATGTTTATACAATGTGAACATTTCTATCAATGCATGATTTACTCAAATGCCTGAGTCGCAAACATACATGTATCTAAAACTAGAATTTGTCTCTATGTGGATTGTGACATCGTTATCTAAAACTAGAATTTGTCTCTATGTGGATTGTGACATCGTTATCTAAAACTAGAATTTGTCTCTATGTGGATTGTGACATCGTTATCTAAAACTAGAATTTGTCTCTATGTGGATTGTGACATCGTTATCTAAAACTAGAATATGTGGATTGTGACATCGTTATCTAAAACTAGAATTTGTCTCTATGTGGATTGTGACATCGTTATCTAAAACTAGAATTTGTCTCTATGTGGATTGTGACATCGTTATCTAAAACTAGAATTTGTCTCTATGTGGATTGTGACATCGTTATCTAAAACTAGAATTTGTCTCTATGTGGATTGTGACATCGTTATCTTAAACTAGAATTTGTCTCTATGTGGATTGTGACATCGTTATCTAAAACTAGAATTTGTCTCTATGTGGATTGTGACATCGTTATCTAAAACTAGAATTTGTCTCTATGTGGATTGTGACATCGTTATCTAAAACTAGAATTTGTCTCTATGTGGATTGTGATAGTAACATCATTAAGCCACTCTATATCCGTCTATACAGAAGCTGGTTGGGGTAAAGTCGAGAAAGTATATAATAGATTCATAGACACACTTGTGATTGTCATTAATTGTTTTCCATGGTCCCGGATGTCTTGTCAGAGGTGGCTACTCAGGTTGACGAGATGCTGAAAGGACAGCTCCTATGTCTATATAGTATTTATGCTTCACTAGTCCATTCTGTTTCTGTGCTCACTTTTTCCTTACCTTCTGGACACCAGCGTCACAGTCATTCATGAGCACTGGTTGACAGAAAAAATCAGTAATTTACAGTTATGAACAATATACTGAAGTAGATGCTACATCTCAACGAGGCCAATTGAGTCTCTCTGTGGTAGACCATTGGTCTTTCAGCAACGGTAATGTACTGTTCCTCGTCTTGTTGATGAGTAGATAGAACCTTTGAGGACAGCTTGTTGATGAGTAGATAGAGCCTTTGAGGACAGCTTGTTGATGAGTAGATAGAGCCTTTGAGGACAGTTTGTTAATGAGTAGATAGAGCCTTTGAGGACAGCTTGTTGATGAGTAGATAGAGCCTTTGAGGACAGCTTGTTGATGAGTCACACATGTCCTCCATCTTACGCAGCGCAGAATGACATTTGTCACATGATATGTGTTTAACATAAATATCAGCCTCATTATTAATCACAATTCATTAATTACTCAATAAATAATTAAAGGCAAAAAGTATACCCAGAGTTATGTAATTAAAGTACGCTAATTAATGCATTAATTGATTTTATGTTAATTTAATTTTCTGTGAAATTAGAGGAATCTGCCGAGAATTGCGCGGGGCGAACTCTTAGGGCCCTTGGACAAGGTCGATGTGGTTTACTATGATTAAAAAATCACTGGGATACTGTACCGCGAGCGCCTGGTAACCTTGGAACCACACAGTATTGGGAACAGGTGTGTAGAGGCCTACTTTTACTGCTAATCCAATAAAGAAGTTAACACCACTTGAACATCATGTAAAAATGGGCCTCCAATAGGCTTAGATTATACATGGGGAAATAGCCTAAATGCTTATTCTAAAACAGTTTTTACTAATTGGAGAGCTTGCTGAACTGGATGATGTTCTTTCATGAATTAAATTGCAGTTTCTAGTCTCAACACAAAACACAGCAAAAGTAGAAAATGGTGGCTATGCACAAACGAGTGGAATGGAGGCACATATCTGAGGGCTAGATGAGCCTTTGTTATAAAAAGAGAGAGAGATAAAACACGAGAGAGAGAGAGAGAGAGAGAGACAGAGAGAGGGAGAGATGAAAGTCTTCATAGGCTGGGATCTGGGTCAGAGCTGCTTGCTTCTGTATTTGGTGTCTTCTCTCTGACTATATACTTGAAGGCTTGTCTCTGGATAGTGGCACTAGATCGCTACAGGACTGTTCTTCCTGGCAATGGTGCCTTGGACTAGATCACTGTCCACAACCTACTGTAATATGCAAACAGACAGTAATTCCTTAAAGTAGGTTTTTTCTCTGGTCATGATAGACTGGTATGATTCAGAATTAATGAGGCACACATCCCACTGTGAGAGAATGAGGGCTCCATCTGAGACAGAATGTTCCTCCTGCCACTCCAGCTCATTTCCCTTCAGTCCTCCTCATCACCCATTCCTCTGAAAGCCCATGAGCGAGGTTGTCTTTCTCAGTGTCAGCAGCCACGCTAGACTTTTCCCCCCTCTTCTCTCTTGCTCTCTTTCTCGCTTTCTCTCTCTCGCTTTCTCTCTCTCTCTTTCTCCCTCTCTCTTTCGATTAAATTCAATTAAATTTAAGGGCTTTATTGGCATGGGAAACATATGTTAACATTGCCAAAGCAAGTGAAGTAGATAGTAAACAAAAGTGAAATAAACAATAAAATTAACAGTAAACAATACACTCAGAAGTTCCAAAAGAATAAAGACATTTAAAATGTCATATTATGTACGTATGTATACAGTCAGGGGCGCCTTATGGGGGGGAAGGTTAGGACTATTCTATAGGCCTGTGACTGACAGGGGCTCTACAAAATTATTGTAACATTGGTGGTGGGGCCCAATGTGATATCTTTTCATGGGGCCCAAAATCCCTGGTGGGCGTCTTTCTCTCTCTCCAACATCAGGCCTTTGTGGCTTCCTGGCGCCATGAGAAAGAGCTAGTTAACTCCTGCTCTAAATTACATTAGGACACAGCATTATGAGCAGGCATGTCTTCATAAGCCTGCGCTTTTGTGGGTCACAGTGCTCATTTTCCTGGGTGAAACTGAAACACACACACACAGACACAAATTCATACACACACAACACACACACAGCAGCATAGACACCCACGCAGCCATTATTGTATAATTAATGCAGTGGAGGTATTTGATTGACATTAGCGGTGTGCCTGTAGATTTAATTGTGTGGGGTTGATGGAGAGGAACAGGAACGGGGAGCGTGTTCAATCAGCCTGTCACTCAGAACTGCTACCAGTCTTTGTTTCGTGAAAGGACCGTTCAACGTTTCGATGGCGCTAAACTACTGCGGAAATAACAGCTGCACAAAAGACAAATCAAAATTATCGATGCAGTGGATGAACAGTTCTAGAAACAGGCTAGCTGTTTGATTAATCGCTCAGGTTTGATGTCCGTCAACTGTCTGATGCTGGCTTTGTTTCAGCTCACTCCTTCCAACATTTAAGTGAAAAAAATTACATTCCGTATGGGAAGAGAGTGGACGAAAAGTTGAATACAGACTTTTGTCTTGAATATCATACTGATTGCTGGTTATTATGCATTGTTTAGGAATTGGAATTAATTATTTCACTGTTTCTTGAAAGTATTACAAGGTAGGTTACGCAATACCCAATACTCTTTGACAACAGTAGCAATGCAGCCTAAAGCAACTACAAAATAGCATTCAACCAACGTCAGACAAATCTATCTCACTACATCTATTGTTTATTGTTGTAGAAAGACTCAAGGTTTTCTTTTCACTAGGCATGAGGTTATCATTGGAGCAGAATTGAGTGTATCACTTGAACAGAATATAGGTTATCGTGCCCAGTTTATTTGCAATTCTCAGGATCCTCGAGGGGAGAGAAAGGTATATCAAATCGATTTAGCCTCATATGGTATAGAAGTACGCTCCACTAGGATGAAGTCATCTATATTATAGCAGGGCCTGAGAGGGTTAGAGTAGTGAGATTTGAGGAAGACAGGAAGAGGAAGACAGGCCATTGTGTCACGTATTACAGATGGAGTGGAATATCGCTCGCTGTCTTTAGCATCTCTTTTTTATCAATGAGATAAACAAGGAGGCCCTTTCAAGAATCCAACAAAACACACTCCAGGACCCAAGATGACCACACGCCTCCTCTTCTTTCTTTCTTTTCTCATCCTTTCTTTTCTCTTCTTTCTGTTTTAGTGAAGAAAGGGAAGAAGTGTGTGAGGGCCCTGAAGAGAAAATCACCTCAGATGATACTATTCTCATTCCATTTGTTTGTTCCATTTTCAGGATCCACAGTCACAGCCGACCACAGGTGAAGGACATCCTCTCTTTCCTTCTCTCAATCCGTTTCCTTCTTCTCCTCTTTTTTATTCTCTTCTCCATTGAGTGTAGAAAGGTGCGGATGGAGGGCTCTAGCTGTGGGATGGGTCCCAGAAAAGGAACGCCAAGTGGTTTTAGAATCTAATTTAAAATCTAATTTATTGGTTCTAGTTTTAAGAGGATCCGAAATAACTTAGGACTAACAGTTGAAGGGCATTTCCTTTGGACTGAGCCAAAAAAGTAATTGTTCCATTGGGGTCTCTAAATAGACAGTGTGGATGAGTGTGTTTGGTCTGTGGGGGAAATTGTCTCTAGAGAGTATAGGTGTTAAAGGCCTTTTCTGTCCTGGCACTTAAAACCCAATAGTAGTAGATTCTTGATTCTAATCTATAGATTTCCATCCTTTACATCCTCCCTCTCTCTGTAACTGGTGAGTGAATGCATGTTCTTGCATGCATAAATACATGAATTCATTTGTATTTGAATTCATTTGTGTTTGTGTATGTGCATGAGTGTCTATGCATACGCGTGTGCATGGCTGCATGCCTGTGTCCTTCTGTCCTGTGCATTATCCATGTCTATAAAACACATGTCCTTAACTCCGTAACACACAGTGTGACACAGTCATTGACCTATGACCTCATTAACATTTGGGTGTGTTCCATCCATCGTTGGCATGTAGATCTCCTGCAGCACGGTCCCATAGAATAGATGAGACATGGGTCAGGGCCCTGCTGATGCAGAGAGAGGAGAAGATCTCATTAAGACTGAAAGCCTCTGGGATAGCAAAGCAATTTGGCTCGCACTCTGTTCCTCAGAACCAATTAAAACATTAGCCCAAACCCAAGCAGTAGTCACAGATGTTGATACATGCAAGGTGACAGTTTTACGTCTAACACTGAAAAGTTCAGTCGAGGCTTTGACAGTGACACCCAGGGCTACAAGAACATTTTAACAGGGTGTCAATTACAGGCTCTGGATAAATTAGAGCTGACATAAGGAGCACAGGAGCCCAAACCCATCACCCTATCCCTAACCCTTTACCCTAATTCTAATTGTTACACTAGTTCACACATTTTAAGCCTAAACCTAAACCTAACCCCTAAGCCTAAAATAGCATTTTTCATTGTGGGTACCGGCAAAATGTCTGAAATGTCCTTGTTTTATTATCCTTGTGAGGACGGACTTCAGGTCTCCACAAGGATACATTTTTTTTTAAAATGTTTAACTAGGCAAGTCAGTTAAGAACAAATTCTTATTTACAATGACGGCCTACACCGGCCAAACTCAGACGATGCTGGGCCAATTGTGTGCCGCCCTATGGTACTCCCAATCACAGCAGGTTGTAATACAGTCTGGATTCAAACCAGGTTGTCTGTAGTGACGCCTCTAGCACTGAGATGCAGTGTCTTAGACCACTGTGCCACTTGGAAGCCCCAAGGACAGTAGAATCAAACACACACACATACACACAGACCCTACCTCAGCCTTCCCTCTTGGTATTTTGTGACCCACATCCTCCCTGTGCTCCACCCCCTTGGCTCGTCTACTTCTCTGCTCACTCAGTCTGTCTTTTGTTGGCAACGGTTTAGACCTCTAACTATAGCTCCCCATCTCTCTCTCTCTGTCTCTCTCTCTCCCCCACTCTCTCTCTCTCTGTCCCCCCCCCACTCTCTCTCTCTCTCTTTCTCTTTCTCTCTATCTCTCTCTCGACATCAACCTTTACTTAACTGAGGGAGTGATTCCGTTACTGGAAAATAACCATGAGGTAATGAGGAGGAGGAGTAAAGGAGACTAATTCAGTCTCACCTGCAAACACAGTACACAATAAAGTACTGTATGTCTGCAGCTGTGTCATCATTTGGAAAAGCACCAGACTCTGAATCAAGGCCATCCAAAAGAGCAGCAGAGGAGTTTGTGAGTCTTGCTAAGCAGTAAACACAGTAACAGACTGTACCATGGCCCCTTTTCCCCATTAACATCTCTGTCAACCTCTTGCTCTACCCGTTAGGACCCTATCATCACCAGGGGGTTTTAGGAGAGGGAACTCTGACCCCAGTCATCAGCCTCCCAGTCATTCAGAGAGCCCAGTCACCTTATAATTATATACTGGGTCACCTCCCTCACTCCCTCAGTCAGACAGCCCCGCCCCTCCTCTCCCCCCACCCCCTGCTGTGTAACCATGGTGAGAGGAGACCAGGTGTTTTGGGGAGAGGGAGGCCAGCCAAGGTATAACAGGGTAAAGGCTAGCTCAGACCCCCACTGCTCTCCCTGCTGAGTCCCGCAATACTACCGTCTACCGCCATTACAGCAGTGACACAACGTGACTGCGAACCAGGCAGTACTGCACGGCTGTAGGTATGGAGGAAGACAGGGAGGAAAGTGATTCTTCTGAGAGGAGGCATACGTTAAAAAGCGTTTTTAATGTCTGGGCCTCTTTAACATAAGCTGCCTGCTTCTGTGAGAAATACATTGGAACTCTTTCCCGTTTGGAATCCAACTCTTTGACTCTCAGGCACTTTGAGTGCCCCAGCTAGATTTCTTCAATGCACTTTCAAGCATTTGTAAAGGGAAAGGACTTCTTATGTTGTTTCAATTTGAATATTTGCCTTTATTTGTGAACGTATTATGTATAAGTGACTAACTGAATATTTACACTATACAGTGTTAGGTGAAAAAAATTATAACATATTGATAAATAACTATACTATACAGGTCGATGGCAGAGAAATACTTAAATAGCTAAATGTGCGTATGATATAAGTGAGGATAATAATAGTTAACTTAATATACATTCTGGTTAAATGAACAGGTAAGTGAATATTTGCATGGTTAAATTAACTGTATAGGTAAATTGTACAGTTAAATTTACAGGTAAGTGAATATTTGCATGGTTACATTAACTGTACAGGTAAATAACAGGAAGAGATACTTAAATAGCTAAATGTACATATGATATAATTTAGGGTAATAATAATAATTCCCTTAAAATACAGTCCTTTGGACTGGGTTTAATTACAGATAAATGCACGTATTGCACATTCGATATACTTAAAGCAATGAACAAAGATACAACTGACAGGATACTAATATGCAGTCCTGAGTGAAAGACTACGTAAGTTCAGTCCAAGAATTACTTACAGTATTGCATGTGATATAATATTGCAACTGTACATGAATATGTATATACAGTCCTGAGTGAATGAGTGCTGAATGAATAAGTCCTGAGTGAATGAGTGATTACTGACCAGAGAGTTACTCACAGATGGATGCCTAATTGTTAAACTAGGTCCTAACACCTTAACAGTTCCAGGTCTATGTTGCCGACGGCACGGCACCCCGGAACGACCTCCTGTAGCGCTCTCTGGCACACCGTGGTGGAATCAGTCTGTGACTGAAAGTGCTCTTCTGCATCATAACCATGGCATGCAGAGGATGACGTTGTTCATGATGGCCAGCAGTTTGTCCAGGATCCTTCTCTCCGCCACCTCCTCTATAGTGTAAAGGCTAATCCCCAGATCAGAGCTAGCCTTCCTGATCAGCTTTTTTACCCGAGAAGCATCATCAGCCTTTATGTTGGCGCCCCAGCACACCACTGCAAAAAAGATGGCACTGGTCACCACAGACTGGAAGAAAGTATGCAGTAGTTCACTGCACACGTTGAAGGACCTAAGCCTCAGAAAGAAGAGTCGGCTCTGGCCCTTTTTGTACATGGCCCCGGTGTTACCAGCCCATTCCAGCCTGCTGTCCATATGGACTCCCAGGAACTTGTATGAACCAACTATTTCCACATCCATCCCCTGTATAAGGACTGCAGTTGGTTGGGCCTTGGTTCTCCTGAAGTCCACCACCATCTCCTTTGTTTTGCTGATGTTGAGCTGAAGGTGGTTTTGCTCACACCACACTCCTGTCTGTGTGAGCGTGGACCCCTACGTTTTTCTTTAAAAAAAACTATTTTATATGTTTATTGGATAGAGGTGAAGGGAGAGAGAGTGCTGAAAGAGCAGTGGGCTGGAATTGAACCCATGCTGGCAGTGGTAGATTTTACATGTGCTCAGAGGCAGCAGCTTAGAACGCTAGACCACCCGAGGCCACTCCCTGCTACTCTTTTCTAACGTCAGTAGAAACCATGCTGCGGTCATTCAGCAAACCTTACCACAACAGAGTCTACCGGAGCCACGCTGAAAGGTCAACATAAATCAACACACAATGAATCATCACACCCAAACACGCCTAGCCACAACAATAGAGAGCCTAATCAGCCTGGCAGACCTTTAGGTAATGACTTGTCTACATGCAGTGTCTCTCTGATGAACTGAAGAGGAGAGGGACGATAATACAGTCACACACTCTGCTGTGGGCTTACTAATATCCTCCCCGTATTGGCACTGATGAATGAGGTTCCTGCGCAATGGAGCGATGTATTGAGAGTGGGGTTAGAGTGTGGGGATGGAGAGGATAGGAGAGAATAAGTAAGAAGAGGAGAGAATAGGAGGAGCCAGTAAGGTGATTAACGATTATGTGAATAGCCACACTGATGTTATTATTTGTAACGCCTAATGTTACTTTGAGGCTTTGAGCTTTAAAATGGTTTGTGGAGATGTTGGACTCGTTCCTGCAGGAGAAATGTTGGCGCTTATGATAATAATTTCTACTGCAATATAACCTTAATGCTCAAGAAAAGTGCCTGATGGGTAAGGTAATAGCAATCAAGTAGTTTTGGTGCTTCTTTTATTCCAGTTTTTCGTCCAAAACGTTGTAATTTGGAGCATTCAAGGCTACCTCATAACAAACAAGAGTTCTGTCAAAACAAAGCACAGTGAGCTATACTATTCAATCATTTACTCAACAAGCTCAATGAACACTGAAACTCCAGTTATTTCTTTCATGCTCTATTTCCTCTCTACCACTCATTAATAATGGAACCGGGGGAGACAAAAGGCTACAGAAGGGCAGAGGAGAGAAGAGGAGGGTAGTGGAGAGAAGAGGAGGGTAGTGGAGAGAAGAGGAGGGTAGTGGTGAGAAGAGGAGGGTAGAGGAGGGTAGAGGAGAGAAGAGGAGGGTAGTGGAGAGAAGAGGAGGGTAGAGGAGAGAAGAGGAGGGTAGAGGAGAGAAGAGGAGGGTAGAGGAGAGAAGAGGAGGGTAGAGGAGGGTAGAGCAGGGCAGAGGAGGGTAGAGGAGAGAAGAAGAGTGTAGAGGAGGGTAGAGGATTCTAAAGGAGGGTAGAGGCGGCTCTAAGAGCCAACAGAAGAGTAGAGGAGGGTACAGGATGTTACAGTAGGTAGAGGAGGGTAATGGAAGGTACTGGAGTGTAGAGGAGGGTAGAGGGTGGGAAAAGGTACAGGCGGTTGTCTGCCTAACCTGGCTATGCTGTCACTTTTTATGTAACTGTCACACATGTGGAACCACATCAAACACATTACACACACATACCTGGCCCTTTGTTAGTGCACTGTTACTGAAATAGAATAGAATAGAACGTTATTGTCATTTCTAAAATTAAGCATAATTGAATTGATTGTGACCCTGACTGGCACAGTTTTACCTGACTGGAAGCACACACAGCTCTTCTCTCAATGAACTCATGGTTATTTTAAGGATATGTAAGCACCCTCTCAAATCTATAAATGGAGGTCCCTTGAGTAGACTAGTGTAATGACACCAAACAGAAATACTCTGCATGTAAATACAGGGAATTATAGGCTAGTAAGATTCAGATTAGACATCTACTGGCGATACATATTATAGTCAACCTGAGCTGTATATTTTATTAAAAATACCTATATTTGGCTCAAATGCTTACATCATCAAAACACATTTTTTTGAACAGACTACAAAGTTCAAACTAAGCCCCCCTCTTTGTCAACTGCACATAGGACCCCCCTGATGTCCCACATCCCCACAAAACTCCCCAGACAGTTCCACCCCCGGGCCGCACCAGCCCTAGCAGCACAACTCGGTGGTTCTTACACTACACCGCCTGTATATCATGTTTCTTAGTCTTCCAGATTTATATTTTTGCCTCAACGATTAATTTAGCAGACAGTCCCTAAGCCTATTTGCTACACTATACTTAGGAGAGAGAAAGAGAGATTGCACATAGAGAGATTACATAGAGAGATTACACATAGAGAGATTACACATAGAGAGAGAGAGCAGAGTAATTTGAGGGAGCCAATTTATTTTTATTATTATTAATTTTTTCCATTGTGAATCCACTTGTCTATTATAGGGATGGACCTCCGCTGCCAAGTATCACTTAAATAAATGCACTGGTGTTATTGATAGGCAGGGCTTTGGTGAACGAGCATCCAAATGCCTTTTATTTTCATTCATGAGGTTGGGCCATGGGAGAGAGATTATGATGATTAATAAGCCCTCCACCTGTGTGGACATGAGCCTGAGTGATGGAGACTCACAGGCCGACTGAGAGACGAGGAAAGTACAGGGGGAAAAAAATGATTGCTTCTCTGCCTGGCTGTCCTACTGAACAATATATTCTTCTTCTATTGTTGTCTGGTTTGAGTTCAATTACAGAGGTAGAAATAGGCCTTGAGAATGTATCGTAAAGTGTTGATCTGTTTTGCTTCAGTGTGATGCAGGGGTTTGTGACTAAAGAGAGCATTGTCATTGATTTGTATCGGAGGAGCGTCGGCGGTCCACTAGTTCATCAGTGCTAAATCTATACAGGCAGGGTTGTCTCTGCAATATACCCATGGCAGATGGGGTCCTGGCAGGAGGAGGAATCCTAGTTACTGTGGTGGAAAAAGTACCTAATTGTCATACCTTAAGATACCCAGTAAAATACTACTTGAGTAAAAGTAAAGAAATATTAGTTTTTAAATACTGTTTACTTAAGTATCAAAAGTAAATGTAATTGCTAAAATATACTTTCAAGTTCCTTATATTAAGCAAACCAGATGGCCCCATTTTATTTGTATTTTTGTATTTATGGATAGCCAGGGGCACACTCCAACACTCAGACATCATTTTCAAACAAAGCATTTGTGTTTAGTGAGTCCACCAGATCATTAGTAGGGATTACCAGGGATGTTAAGTGCATGAATTGGACAATTTTCCTGTCCTGCTAAGCATTCAAAATGTAACGAGTACTTTTGAGTGTCAGGGAAAATGTATGGGGTAAAAATACATAATTTTCTTTAGAAATGTAGTGAAGTAAAAGTAAAAGTTGTCAGAAATATGAACTGTAAAGTACAGAGTTCCATTCCTGAGATAATTTTGCCTGACATAGTTGCTTGCATGAGCCATTTAGTGATATAGTCATTGCATGTCTTTGTGGGCTATAGACGCATGTCAATATCAAAACACTATTTCCACTATTATGAACATAAATGTGTATAACTCAAACAGGGTTTACTTCCTGTTTTAACCTTGTCTTGGAACTAATTTCAACGTAACTACGTAGCCACATCTCCAAATTCCACGGAGCCAGATTCTCGAGGCTATCGCAGTGCAGACGCTTTCAAGCGCTACACCGACCAAATTCAAAGATGTCTGAGTCGGACAGCTACGAGCCTGAAGAGGATGCATACTTTGCAGAACCATATTTATATGAGCCAGAATATACTGATGAAGAGCTGCGACAGATCGGAGACGGCACAAAGGGAAATGGCAACAGGTGATCCGGCAGACCAGTAGAAACCAGCGGAAGCAACCCAGTGGCGGAGAGTTACCGGGAACAGGTGTAAATGTGAACAATGACAATTGAAATCGAGTGTCTGTACTGTTCAGAATGGGACTTGGTAATGCAAAACAGTCTGTGTGACAGATCATGCAGATTTCCCAGCCCTTATCAACCAAGGAGTAATTAAAACATTTTTCCATGTTCCTAAAATGAACTGGAAAAAGCAACTAAGCCCAGTGGGACTAAGTAAACATTTGAAAATGAAGTTATCAATAATGTACAGTGCCTTAGGAAAGTATTCAGACCGCTTGACTTTTTCTACATTTTGTTACATTACAGCTTTATTCTAAAATGGATTCAATTAAAAAACCTACTCAGCAATCTGCACACAATACCCCATAATGACAAAGCGAAAAAATGTTTTTAAATTATTTTGCAAATGTATTAAAAATAATAAATGTATTCAGACCCTTTACTATGAGACTCTAAATTGAGCTCAGGTGCATCCTGTTTCCATTGATCATCCTTGAGATGTTTACACAACTTGATTGGAGTCCACCTGTGATAAATTAAATGGATTGGACATGAATTGGAAAGGCACACACCTGTCTATACTGTATATTGTTCCCACAGTTGACAGTGCATGTCAGAGTAAAAACCAAGCCATGGGGTCGAAGTAATTGTCAATGGTGCTCCGAGATAGGATTGTGTCTAGGCACAGTTCTGGGGAAGGGTACCAAAACATTTCTGCAGCATTGAAGGTCCCCAAGAACACAGTGGCCTCCATCATTCTTAAATGGAAGACATTTGGAACCAGCTCTAGAGTTCCTCTGTGGAAATGGGAGAACCTTCCAGGACAACCATCTCTGCAGCACTCCACCAGTAAGGTCTTTATGGTAGAGTGGCCAGACGGAAGCCACTCCTCAGTAAAAGGCACATGATAGCCCGCTTGGAGTTTGCCATAAGGCAAAAAACAAGATTCTCTGTCCTTATGAAAACAAGATTGAACTCCTTGACCTGAATGGCAAGTGTCACATCTGGAGGATATCGGGCACCAACCCTAAGGTGAAGCATGATGTTGGCAGAATCATGCTGTGGGGATGTTTTTCAGCGGCAGGGACTGGGAGACTAGTCAGGATTGAGGCAAAGATGAACGGAGCAAAGTACAGAGAGATCCTTGATAAAAACTTGCTCCAGAGAGCTCAGGACCTCAGACTGGGGCGAAGGTTCACTTTCGAACAGGACGACGACCCTAAGCACACAGCCAAGACAACGCAGGAGTGGCTTGGAATGTCCTTGAGTGGCCCAGCCAGAGCCCGGACTTGAACCCGATCAAACACCTCTGAAGAGACCTGAAAATAACTGTGCACCGATGCTCCCCATCCAACCTGACAAAGTTGAGAGGATCTGCAGAGAAGAATGGGAGAAACCCCCCAAATTCAAGTGTGCCAAGCTTGTAGCATCATACCCAATAAGACTCAAGGCTGTAATCGCTCACAACAGTGCTTCAACAAAGTACTGAGTAAAGGGTCTGAATACTTATGTAAATGTCATATTTCAGTTTTTTTATTTTGAATAAATTAGCAAACATAAAACTTTTTTTTTTTGCTTTGTCTTTATGGGGTATTGTAATGCCGTCCTGCATCATTGAGCGGCAGGTAGATTAGCGATTAAGAGCATTAGGCCATTCACCGAAATGTCTCTGGTTTGAATCCCCAAGCCAACTAGGTAAAGAAAATCTTTCTCTGTGCCCGTGATCAAGGCACTTTGCTCCTGTAAGACTTTCTGGATCAGTGTCTCCTAAATGTTAAAATGTTGAGGCAATCCATTGAAACTATCCTTCACTTTCAGGAGTATACGTTGGGTTCAAGGAGTCTGAGGACACCCACCTGCTTCTCTGAACCACTTGATTCTCAAGAATGTATAACGACTGAACACGTAATGACACCAAGTTTTATTACACAACATGTCTTTGGCTATAACCATGAATAAATGGCTATGAGTATTGTGAACAACATAAAGTTACTTGTTCTTCAACAAAGTTTTGTTTTTATGACACATGAACATGTTCCCAAATAAAGACAACTTTGTGCAAGTATGTTTGGTGGACAATTTGTAATAAAGGTTATACAAATAAACACACACAACTAATAGAAACATACACTTTTGTACCAGTGAATGTGCAACCACAGAATGTGCACCCAAGTTCTATAGTTTGTAGTCCTAACAAACATCAAACCTGGACTAATGTTGAGCCACAAGATCTTTTTTGTTTGGTTTAGGAATGGTGGCTATAGTTGGTGGTAGAGTGGTGTGTTGCAGGCGTGATGAGGAGCATCCATATTTCACTGTCTTGTCCATTCTTCTCTTCAGAAGACAATTAATCAGCTGGTATCTGAAAGTCTGTGTAGTCAGTGTTTAAATCTTCCTGGCCAGCCACCTTTTTGACTGTTTAGGGAATACAGCGTTTTACTTTGGAATACTTGAAAAACAACTGTCCTAAATTGTATTAACACATGTTTTGGACATACTGTAAGTCAAAATAATTTTATTTGGATCTCTGATGTCTCATTTGGCTCTACCTACAGTATATTAGATAAATACGCTACCAACTAGGATAATGACTAATGATGGACATTTATTTTTAGATGAACTGGAGCTGAATGGATGGTAATTCACATACCCTTTATTTTCAATGAAGCTGTGCTGGTGAGACAGAATAAATGTGTTTGTGTCAGAACAAAGGGCAGGTGGGGGATTGGTTGAATGGAGGACAATGAAGTGTGTGGAGGACAATGTGTGCATGGTGTGACTCTGTGAATAGGAGGGGGATTCTTACAGATATTCAGAGTTGTCTTGTGTGACAGTGTTTAAAATGAAGACTATATATGGTCCAAAACAACACTACATTTTAACCTTACTTGATCATTACTAAAAACAAAAATCTCACTAAATGTGTTGTGTAGTGCTAAATTAAACATTACGTTGAATTTTGCCTGTTCACGTTTCACGTTTTTGTTATGGTCCATCACAGCGAGCTGGCTTCGGGCTCTCATGAATTGGCACTTGAAATGTATGCGTTTTGGCATTTACTTCAGCATCGCATTGTGAAGTACTTCCAGAGGTTCTAAAAACAGGGATGATGGCAATGTTATGAAGAACGTAGGTGCAGATGGTCTGAAGCAGTTTGAATTACCATTTAGAAGTGAATAAGTATTCATACCTTATTCTATATGTTGTTGTGTTAAATTCAAATTAAATACATTTTTCTCTCTCACCCATTTACCCACAATACCCCATAATGACAAAGGGAAAACATGTTTTTTTTTTTTTTTTTTTGCAAATGTATAGAAAATAATATACAGAAATATCTGATTTACATAAGTATTCAATGCCAGCAAAGCCACTACACAACACAACACTAAACAATACATTAATTGCACTATAACGGTGCAATTAGTAGTCCCAACATCATACCACTGCTACACCTGGCTATAAGCAGAGTTTTGTCTGGCAGCGAAACAGTTAATTCAGCCTCATTTACTGCCTTTTAAAAAAACATAGCTGATATGGCTGACTTGCTTAAACAAATGTGGTTTCTAATGACAATTGAGATGTACAAACTATGGCATAAGGGGACGACAAGTGGATAAGAGGCAATCCGTAGTTTCGATTAAGACATTAATAAGCGAGCTAGGACGGATGTTGTCAATATAACTATTTGTTTAGCACTTTTGAAATGTACAGCGACAGAATTCAGAACATGGGGCGTTCTTACAGTGTTCTCCCTGTACACCAAGTCAGAACCGTAGGATAAATAAAGGGGGCAAATAAGCAGACAATGAAAGCTCTTACAATATTCAGTGATTCTATTTCTCTAAAACAGGTTATAGGCTACATGTGGAGGGGAAATATTCCAAATGATTAGGGTGAGGCACATGGGCTACTAACAGCTTACTACACAACATACACTTATTATTACATTCTTAGCTGACATTTACATTTTAGTCTTTTAGCAGACGCTCTTAACCAGAGCGACTTACAGTTAGTTAGTGCATACATGTTCATACTTTTTTCGTACTGGTCCCCCTTGGGAATCAAACCCACAACCCTGGCATTGCAAGCACCATGCTCTACCATCTTAGCAACAGTATACAGATCTCCCTGGCTAATTCCATCTTTTATGCTGCAAGATAAAATACATTTTTCGACTAACCTTGTTGTGCTGTGCTCACTTGAACAGGAAGGTGGAGCGGCAGGTCCTTCGGGGGCAAATTTTGTCATCAAAGTCTGGCATTCTCTGGATTTATGGTGATTTCAAGACAACTGGGTACTCAAAAAAAAAAAAAAAAGTTGAATCATGAAAATGTAATTGATCTTCGGGTCGTACCTCTAGAACGAGTCCCGAGTTCCGGATTTACAATTCCGAGTTGGATGACCGTTCAAAGTGTATTTTCCAGAGTTCCCAGTTGTCTTGAACTCACTGAAGTAAAGTTTTCACAGTTCCGACTTAACAGTTGTTTTGAGCGTGGCACAAATCATACTTCATTGACAGCATGATCAATGCTGAACGCTTATCAGTTTAAACATGGAAAAGAGACCCTTAATCCCAGACATCCACTCCACTGAATAGCAGGCTAGTGATTGCTTTGCAATGCTTGCACTTACCCACTGATTCCTTCCAAACCACTCATAGTTGAATTTGCAAAAAATGTGGGTCTCAAAATAGGTGGGGCTCTGATAAAACTTTACTAAATATATTCACATCACCAAATAATTGATTGATTAAAACGCACTGTTTTGCAATGAAGGTCAACAGTAGTCTCAACAGCACTCTGTAGGGTAACACCAGGGTGTAGCCGGAGGACAGCTTCCGTCTTCCTCTTGGTACATTTACTTCAATACAAAACCTAGGAGGCTCTTGGTTCTCACCCCCTTCCATAGACTTAGCCAGTAATTATGATAATATCCGGAGGACGTCCTACAACCTTGCATCTCTCTCTTCAACGCTGCCCAAATTCAAACAGCTTGTGAAGTGCCCAAACAGGAATAATACAACTCTGGACTTGTTATATGCAAATGTGAAGGATGCATACAACTCCACTGCACTCCCTCCCCTCGGAAGATCGGATCACAACCTTGTCCACCTCACCCCACTCTACAGGCCTATGGTCCAACAGCAGCCTGCGACCATTAGGACCATAACGAGATGATCTCCGGAGGCGAATGAGGCCCTACAGGACTGCTTTCAAACAACAGACTGGGATGTGCTCTGTGAGGCTCATGGGGAGGACATCGATGGACTTACTGACTGCATAACGGACTATATACATTTTTGTGTAGACAACACTGTACCCACCAGGAAGGTACAATGTTTTCAAAATAATAAACCCTGGGTCACCAGTGACCTGAAGGCCATGCTGAATGAGAAGAAGAGGGCCTTCAAGGAGGGGGACAAGGACAAATTGAAATGCGTCCAGAGGGAGCTGAAGTTGCGGATTGCTGAGGAGAAGAGAGGATATAAGGAGAAGATGGAGGACAAGCTGAGGCAGAGCCAGGTGAGAGAGGTGTGGAAGGGTATGAGAAATATCACTGGCTTCAAAAAGTCAAACAGTGGGCAGACGGAGGGGACAGAGCCAATGAGCTGAACCACTTTTTTAACAGGTTCGATACTGGCCCTGTCCACCTCCCCTCCAGCTCCCCAGGCCATACAACCTCACAGCTGTCCTACCCCCACTCTGCTCACAGCACCTCTGTTGAGACAATCAGCAACCCCAGCTCCGCCCCTGCTCCCTCTGTACTGATCCTCAACACCCGCCTTCCCCCCCACCTCCCCACCTGGGCTGGCTTTCACCACCAACCAAGTGAAGAGAGAGCTGGAGAGACTACATCAGTGGAAAGTGGCGGGCCCTGATGGCATCAGCCCAAGGGTGCTTAGGGTCTGTGCTAACCAACTGTGTGGAATACTCCAGGACCCTTGAACCTTAGCCTGAGCCTAGAAAGGGTCCCTGTGCTGCGGAAAACATCCTGCCTCGTCCCAGTGCACCCCCCTGTCCTGAATGACTTCAGACCTGTAGTGCTAACATCCCACATCATGAAGACCCTGGAAAGGTTAGTCCTTGCTCACCTCAGACCCCTTTTGTGTACATCACTTGACCCCCTGCAGTTCGCATATCGGGGTGGATGATGCAATCATCTACCTTCTGCAGAGGGCCTACTCTCACCTGGACAATGCAGGTTGCACTGTGAGGGTTATTTTTTTTGACTTCGCCAGTGCCTTCAACACCATTCAGCCCCTGCTACTGGGTGAGAAGATGAAGAGGTTGAAAGTTAGTCTTGACACTCTAGAGTAGGTGGCGGAGAGACGGATCCTGGCCAAACTGCTGGCCATCATGGACAACGTCACCCACTCTCTACATACCATGGTTATGGCGCAGAGGAGCACCTTCAGTCACAGACTGATCCCACCACAGTGTGCCAGAGAGAGCTACAGGAGGTCCTTCCTGCTGACGGCTATTAGACTATTTAATGCCTCACCGGGGTGCCGTGCCGTCGTCAACATAGACCTGGAACTGTTGGGTTGTTAGGACTTAGTTTAACGATTATGCATCCATCCGTGAGTAACTCTGGTCTGTAATCACTCATTCACTCAGCACTTATTTATTCATTCAGGTCTGTATATACATATTCATGTACAGCTGTTATATCATATCACGTGCAATATTGAAAGTAATTCTTGGACTTAACTTACGTAGTCATTCACTCAGGAATGCATATTAGTATCCTGTCAGTTCTATATTTTTTTGTGTCAAATGTACAATACGTGCATTTATCTGTAAATAAACCCTGCACACTAAGGACTGTATTTTAAGGGAATTACTATTATTACTCTAAATTATATCATACACACATCTAGCTATTTAAGTATCTCTTCCTGTCATTTACATGTACAGTTAATGTAACCATGCAAAATATTCACTTACCTATTAATTTAACCAGTCTGTATATTAAGTAAACTATTATTACCCTCACTTATATCATACGCACTTTTAGCTATTTAAATATTTATCTGCCATCGACCTGTATAGTATAGTTAACCATGCACCATCCACCAATGTATACTGTGCATATTCAGCCATCCACCCATACTATGCAATGTCTTTTTATAGCTTTTATGCACTCCAGACTTCTTTCTTCATACTGCCGCTCTATGTATCATGAATCATCTATCTGTCTTTTGTGTATTTTCGTTCTGGCATTTAGCTAACTAGCACTGCAGTTCATAAAATGGGTTAAGTAGTTGACTCAAAGAGAGAGAAAGACAATAGTTGAACAGTTTTCAATAAATTAGTTATATAAGCCCTGTTGACTAGGATGTTACTTTAGCTAATATGGGGACAACGATGTAGGCTGTGTGCAGTGGTTATCACATGGTTTGGCTTGGAAAGGTTTTTTAGCCTGGTCACATAAAGCTGATGTGTATTGAAGTCCACAAACAAAGGGAAAAGGTGAGATGAGGAGAGTGCATAGCGGCGAGAAGGAATACAACGTGGCTGCTATGAAAGTGAACTGTGAGCAGGGGTGTATTCATTCCGCCGATTCTGTTGAATGTTTTTGTTATTAAAGTTTTTATTTTTCATTTTTTGTCCACCAACAAACAAATACTAAATGTAAATACAACATTGTACAGCATAAAAACATTGGCATCACATCAAGTCATATCCTCCAATATAGCACAGTAAACTGAAGCAAACAAAACAGGGATTAAAATACTTGAATTTGTCCAACAGAAACTCTTGCAACTGTTGGACTAATGAATACACCCTATATAAGATAGATGCAGGCGAGATTGTGCAAGGCGGTATTGAATGTGTCACTGTCTGTCCATGTGTCACTGTCTGTCACCTCAAATATTTATCTCGACTTGTGTGCCCCTGCGTTGTAAACTTTCATTCATAGGCTAGGTTGTAGCAACCTCGTGATGGGTATAGGGAAAATTAGAGTATCATGTAGTAGCCTAAAACTATCGATGTTACATTGAACTGGGTGAATGGAATATGAATGACAGTCATCCAATATGCTGTAATAGAAATAAGGCCATGCACATGAGGTACTCATTCAAAAATCATGTTAAACATTATTAGTCCATGCAACTTACAGTATTATGCAACCTGTCAAGCAAATGTTTACTCCTGAAGGTATTTAGGGTTGAATACTCAAGCCATTTTTCAGCTTTACATTTTTTATTAATTTGAACTTTTTAAAAACATAATTCCACTTTGACATTATGGGGTATTGTGTGTAGGCCATTGACACAAAATCTTAATTTAACCCACTTTTGCTCTATGTATCATGTACCGTGTATCTGTCTTTTGTGTACTTTCGTTGTGGCATTTTGCACCTGCCCTGTGTTTTTGTTGTAGCTGCTTGATAATGAAATTTCCCCCTCGGGGGATCAATAAAGTATCTATCTATCTATCTATCTATCTATCTATCTATCTATCTATCTATCTATCTATCTATCTATCTATCTATCTATCTATCTATCTATCTATCTATCTATCTATCTATCTATCTATCTATCTATCTATCTATCTATCTTCAGGCTGTAAAAGGTAAAGGCATGTGAATACTCTCTTATTGCGCTGTAGGTGAATGTGATTGCTCTTTTGATCGCCTGTGTTTGCTCCTCAGTGAAGAGAGGTTCTGGGGTTGTAGACACAAAACTATTGCCCTCAATCGACATGTAAGCTTGATGTGTAACTTAATTTACAAGAAATGTAAAAATGACAAAACTACACATTAAAATAGTCAACATTTGTGAACATCAAGCTTAACCTTACATGACAGGAACCCTGTGTTTTCCATTTTTGATGTATGAATACACAACATCAGTAGTACACTATCATTTTGTGTTAGAGATTAAATGCCTGTGTGCTTGAAAAGAGACATCTGTCCAATATCTCTCACTAGGCCTTTGTCCAACACTACAGAGGACAGAACCTTGTAAGCTGGCAAGTCTTCATTCAGCCATCTCTTCCTCCTCTGTTGGTCTTCTGAAATACTGTCTTGGAGACACTTGCGCTCCGCTCCATCCCGTGTCCATTGGTGGATAACGCAAATATGGTAAAGCAGGGACTTCCAACGACGTCTGAGCTCCTGAGAAAACATGTACATCAATTTGGAGTGCCATAATAATTGTCTATCTATTTTCAATAGAAATATTGAATACCATAACAGTGGGGTCAATGTCATTAGTTACCCTACAGAAACCCATGAGTGTTATCCTTCACAGAGGATCGATGTTCTTCAATTTAACATTTTATTAACCTGAACTCCCACAGGCTACTGTTTTGGCCCTAGCCTAAGGCAAATAAATCAATGCACAAGCAATTCGCAGACAGCAGATTAACTGGCATGCTGGCATGCTGGACCACACAAAACCTGAAGTTTACCACAACACAACAAGGCACAACATAATCTCAGCCCTCTCACACATACAGACCGCACATTCCAATGGCCTCATAGCCGTCATCCCATTCGTGACACCAGTGTAATGAAACAGGTACACTCTAAAAGGGTTCTTTTGCTGTCGCCAAGAGAACAACAATTTTGTTTCCAGGTAGAACCCAAAAAGGTTCTACCTGGAACCAAAAGGGTTCTAACTGGAACCAAAAAAGGTTCCTCAAAGTGTCCTTCTATGGGGACAGCCAAATAACCCTTTCAGGTTCTAGATAACACTTTTTTTTAAGAGTGTATGGAGTGTTGCTCAAATCCTCAACCCTCCATCCCAAAAGCCAGCAAGCTATAAACTCTGCCACATATATATCTGCTTATAAACCACAATACATAAAGATAATTCAAATATGACCTAGAGCAGGCGTGGCCAACCAGTCAGAGACTAAGAGACACATTTTTTACTATGTTACTGCAAAGAGCCACATCATACATACGTGGACACGTGAACATCCCCCATCCCTTCCTCTCTCTCTCACACACACACCTCTGTTCAGCCAGATTTACTGTAAATGTCACACACCAACATGATAATGACAGAAATGGACACCTACAGTACTAAGACCACAGGCCAGTCATTTTCAACAATGAACATTGTGTTCATTGTCCACTAACAAAAACATAACAATTTATAATAGCGTTTTTGTCTTACTATTCATTTTGCTTAGTGGGACTTCTGGCATTCCTTGCCTTGAACAATCCTCTTCAAATCTGGCTTGTATTCCGTTGTTGCCACTCAAAGCAATTATTTTACATGTATGTCAGTCAGAACAGATCGATGCTTTGATTTCACATGTTTCAGGGTAGAAAAAAGAGACTCGCAGACATATGTTGAAGCAAACATTGACAGTATCTTGAGCGCAGCCCGTTTGACATTGGGGTATTTTTCCATTGGCACACTTTTCCAGAACTCAATGGTCCCTTCCCTTAAAGCAGGTTTCAGTTGGTCCTCCTCACAAAGATCCATCATCTCCAAGTCAGCCGCAGCTTCATCTGTGACTAGCGGAGATTTCAAACAGTCCGTCTCCGCATTAAAAGGGTCGATGAGGAACGTGATCTGTGGCCTTTTCAGTTGTAGATCACGAAACCGGGTCACAAAGCTTTTGTGTAGGTTTTCAACCAGTGTTGCATATCTGGCTGTTTGCTTATTCAGTTGTCCCCTTTCAAAACTGTTTCCATGGCAACATAGCTGGTGGCTTCCGTAACCTGTAGGACAAACAGTGAACGTCTAGAAATGAGGATGCTTTATGAATGCCTTGTATGTCTACTCTTAAAAAATAACTAATAGGCTACTTACCTGAATCATCTCAAAGTGGATTATCTCCTTTGTGGCATCATCCATAAAGCTGTAGTTGGTGTCGGAACGGCCATTCCTGCACACATCCACGGCGATTCCTTCTTGTGTCTGGACAATCAACCGTGCCATCTTGATAGTCTGTTATTCAAGGTATGCCCCTTTATATCCCCTTGAGTAAAGTATCAAGACTGTATGGTGTTGAACACTTCACTCCCAATCAGCAACGTCTGTATATGTAGTTTTAGTGAATAAGATAGATGAACAAGCTTAGAGGTTGTTCTCTGACATTCCATGCACATCTGGGCTTGATTGCCATTTTCCACTGTGTCCATTCAGGCAAGCTCATATGATCCATGAGTAAAGGCAGAATTGCTGCTCTCTGGTACAAAACTTGAATCTGCAGCATCCATAGAGGTCTCCAACGAAGTCATGCTGATGTCCATAAACAAGTCTTGTTCTTCTGGCGGTCCATGTGGTTCTGCTTCTTGTTTGTCCAGCCTGAACCGCCACCTCCAGCTAATATACAGGGAACAGTAACAATTACTTTTGTAGTAAGATTTACATATGATTTCTAAGACATAGTAAACATCACATTAAAAACTGTTTTAGGAACTACTCATAGAGGTCAAGGGTAATACACTTTGTGACACTGAGAAGACATTATGATTTTAGATCTGTTGATAGTGGTCTAATTAAAACTTTTTTAAAATTTGTATTCATGAGAACACTTTTGAGTTTCTGAAATGGGTCGTACATTTTGTGACACTGATTACATCTTACCTCGGGTCCCACTTCACTAACACCACTTAGAAATGTTGCTAAATAGAGCAATACAAATCAGTCTGTGTGTTTAATTGGATTAACACATTGCTTTATTATTTAAGTAGTCAATGAATAACACATTTTTTTGTAATCTTTAGCAATCCAACTAGCTATGTAGCTTCTTCTTTGATATCTAGGCTATCCGTATCCTTATCCCTGTGCTAGCTAGTGAAATGCTGCTTCTTTTTTTCCTTATCTGTATTTCCGTATTTCCCCTGAAAACACAATTGTCTATAGAATTTTATATGGAGATGTTTTGAAGCACGATTTTGGGTAAGTCTGGCAACTACAACCAAGCAACTAAATCTCATGATTGGAACTTTGACCAAAACAACTTTCTAGATGATTCTTCAAGACTTATATTGATTATACCTATCCAATCCTCTCATATCCCCATAAGTCAACATTCACTGTAGGGCAAATTAGGGTATTTAAGGGGGGGTATCCTGCTAAAGTGCGTTTAGTTCGCTTGAACGTTTGTGACGTTGTGGAACGGTTTGTACTGAACGACACGTTTCCCCAAAATGTTGTTGTACGTTCTTGAACAGACTTTGAGGTACGTTTGCTCCCAATTGGTACAGCTTGAAGCAGTAAGTGACATATTTCAAAGGCAGTCGCCATGCTGACAGCGTACCCACAACCCCTCAACGTTTTTCCAACTGGTCGTTCGTTCAGTACAGCACCGTTTCCGTTCAATTGAACGTTTCAGAATGTAAAAACATACTGATCACAGCCCTGGTTTTCTGTTCTACCCGATAATTAATTGCGCACACCTGGTGTCGCGGGTCTAAATCAGTCCCTGATTAGAGGGGAACAATAAAAAAATGCAGTGGAACTGGCTTCTAGGTCCAGAGTAGGGGTAGGGGACTAGGGATCATTTAGGATTGGGCAATTACCATAGCCTACTCATAATTTTTACATGGTAAAATGACTTGAGCAGAGTGTAGAACTTGATCTGCTGCACACAGCGTAGAGTGTAGTAGAACTACATATTGTTGACTCATAATTTAACTAGTGGGAGAAATTATGAATGTATTGATTTATGATGTCATTAAAAGGGGGTTTCTCAGACAAGTATCTCTCCCCCCTCTCTCTTTCTCCCTTTCTTTCTCTCTCTTTCTTTTTATCTCTTTATGTATTTGATCAGGGGGCTAGTAATCCAGTGTATAGCTCTATAGCTCCTGTTTCTAGGCCAGCAGAGAATGGGGTCACACGTGATCCTGCATGGGGCCCCGGGCCCTCGGAGACAATACCTCAGCAGACAGAGTGACTTCAAATCTCCTCATGCTCCTCATCTCTCTGTACTGTGCTCTACACAGGTTTGTCAACAATGACTAAGAAGTACAGATTCAGATACCCAGTTCACTGTCAAGGTTAAAGCTCTCCAGACAACATGTACACAATAGGGTTTTTGAGTGCAGTTTTAGGTTGTGTTGTGCATAGGAACTATTCCTAACAGAAACTTCAGAAACGCAAATATAAATATTTTTGTAAAGCCCAAATGTCAGCAGAACTGTAGCCATGATCCCAAACTACCTGTGCATAGCATTCTTCTACACCCTTCATTGTGACTTACATACATAAATTATGAGGTTCACAGGCATTCTGGTCATTTAGCAGGCAACAGCAGGAAGCCTTTTAAAGTGAATATAGATGTAATTTAATCACAAACCATGCTTTTTATCAGGAGAGAGAGAGAGAGATGGGGAGCTATAGTTAGAGGTCTAAGCCATTGCCAACAAAATACAGACTGAGTGAGCAGAGAGAGAGAGAGAGAGAGAGAGAGAGAGCGAGAGAGAGAGAGAGAGAGAGAGAGAGAGAGAGAGAAGCATTTATTATAGAAACCCAATGTGTTACAAAAAGTAAGCCTTCATCAGGATTCTTCTCCACGGCCCTGTCAGTTGACACAAGCAGGCGATGGAGTGATGTCACGGGGGAACAGGACAGGGGTGTGTATGCGTTTTGCTCCCACAGATGCTCCGGTAATTGCCGGGAGTAAATAGTGTTTTTTTAAGGGGAGATCAGAGGCAATCACAGTGATTAAGAGGCATGAAGCCAGGCTCTGAAACATAGCTTCTAATTATTACAGAGATGCTAGATCACAGGGCTGTAGCACTGACAGATCTGACTGACTGGCACGTGTTTTCTGTTTTCTGCAGTAACACCAGGCTGCACAATCAACATAGTCAATCTTCAGTTCATTCAGATTTTAATGTCTTGCTTTCAATCTATTTATATACCTATTTATTTCTCCTTTACTTAGCCAGGTAAGGCTTTGAGAACATATTACTCTATGAGTCATCATGGATAATAACAAACCAATTTTGCCAGTGGAGGACATTGTGTCAACTGTTTGATGATTCACTGTTGTTGTTGAGACTGTTAAAGGGATTCTCTGGTACTTTTGTATACTTTTTAGCCACTAGTTCTGAAAGTAGAAAGTGGTCCCCGAAAACTGCGTACCGTTTGTGGCAGATTGTGGTAAATTGCGTAATTTCGTCATTGCACCACGCTATCACAAGGGGGAGTTAGAACACTGACATATCGGTAGTATAAACTGTGGCACAAATTGACTATCTTTTCGTAAATTAATGTAGGCGTGAATGTTTCAGTCCGAGAGTCCTGCGTCAGGCAAAATAAAAAATAGCTGGCGGGTGTTCCCGGCATTGAGAGAGAACTTGGGTAAATACAATGGCGCAATTACACTTGACATGTGGACTGACAATTTAAAAAAACTAGGCACTGTGGGCTTTTGGTTTCTCTCCCTCTAAAAACATAAATAAATCATTCAAAATATCAAACTGGCTTTATTTAACACAATGTGAAAGAGTGATAGCCCTTATTTTCAAGATCTGAGCTACTACATTTATTTATGAAATGTACTCGATTATTTAGGCAATTTAATATATTAGTTTAGGCTTGGCCTTTTTAGTAGGCTATTTCACAGCATAAAGCTATATTTGTCAGCACAAAGCTGAGTGTCTCACTCATTCATTGCTTTGGATCAAATAAATAAGTACCAACATTCTTTCTGATAGTCTTTAATAAAAAAAAAATTTTTTACAAGTTAATCTTCTCATGTTGTGTGTGTTCTATTATTTATGACATTGTGGTTGAAGAATGAAGAATGAAAATGAAATAAATCATCCTGCTCATAATGAATAATCAGATAAGGGGTTGCAAGATTGTAATTTTTCCTCATTTACATTTTTTGTAAGGTTTTATTTTGTATTTTTAGAAAATACAAACATACACATACAAATGACGTCTACATCACACCTGCCCAGACCCACCTGCTCACACCCCCGTCTCCAGCGCCCGCATCACTCTCCGCCACATGGCCTCAAACTGCACAATTTTGATTCTCTCCGTCGCCCACACGTACTTTCAACATTTGGATAATAAAGCATTTAAAGGCTGACATTGGTTGATTTTCAGTATTTAAGTATACGTTTTTTCAAGTTGATTGACAAGAAAAGTATCGTCCAACTCATTGGATATCTCACTGCACCCTTATATGCCATGTCTTGAAATACGCAGACAGACAGATTAAAAGTTAATTTCCATTGTAATACTTCTGACAGCCACATTTCTAACTCCACCCATAACTTTTGGACTTTATAACATTACCATAAGGCATGGATTATCATAACCTAATGAAAAATGAACCTGGTAATCTAATTTAATTTACTGCAGGCCAAAGACCTATGGGTTTAACCTTCTGAATGAATGATTATATTGAAGATAGAAGCCGCCTCTTAATGAGTTCCGAGAGCTGATCCGTTACCCAACAAAAAAATATCAATTTATTTAGCCTAGTTGTTTTTATGACTACAGATAGTAGGCTAATATTCTTCTTTTCCTGCATTAATTCATTTGCCTACATGTCTATTCAACAATTGGCTAAAAAGAAACCATGCCATGAAATAAGAACAGCTATATATTTATTTTCACAATGCAATGCGGCATATTGACAACTCAAATCGCTTTAAAGAGCCTTCTAATATTAGACAACAAATACATATACTAAAATAACTTCAAAAACAATACATTCATCGCTGGATTTCTTCAAATTGCTGTGCAGGAAAAGGATGTCATCCAGAGTGCCTGGTTGCAGGCTCACAGCTGGCATCTCTCTGAAACCACATATCCATCTGAAGGTCTCACACTTTATCCTTTGGAACCACACAATTGCCAGGTGGACAGTAGGCCTCTTGAAGCGATAGAGAAAATCAACAAGATCCACAAGTATTATTTCACAATAGCTGACCTTATGTTATCTAAGGTTTTGAGCTGCACTGTCCCACTTGGTGGTGGATAACATCCACTCTTCGTTTATGTAATGGGCTGTAATGCACAAGTATCCAATTTTTCTAAAAATCATCAGTCCACATGTCAAGTGTATTTGCTGCATTGTATTTACCCAAGTTCTCTCTCAACTCCGGAAACACCCGCCTGCTGATTTTTTTTTGCCTGATGCAGGACTCTAGTGCGATAGGAGAGAGACTGACTGAAACATTCACACCTCCATTAATTTACAAAAGGATAGTCCATTAGCTCGGCTAGGTGTGAAAACCCCCCAATTTGTGCCACAGTTTAGACTTCCGATAGATGCTGTGGTCAGTCAGAGTTGAGTCCTATTGTAAAGTGTAGCCTAATGGCCAAAAAAGGGCAAACTTGAAATGTATTCGATGCTTAAGTACTATAAAGTTTGACATTTCTAACTCAATATCACAGATCAGATTTGCCCTAACGAAAAATGCACCAACCCCTACAAATATATTTATTTATTATAATCCACATAATAAGTCAAATGAAATTAGCTGTAGCAAGAGGAGAGACTGCAAATAATGTGTCTTTAACCCTGCATTTTACTATAACTTATTTAGAACGAAAGCCAGGAATGAGTGAGTCCATCAGCCCTATGCTGTTCCTGCTTCTGTTGTCTGTTTGAGTGTTTGTTTAATTTCCCACTGATTCTGTGATCACCAAGCGTAATGCAACATGCAAAATGTCAGATAAAGCAATTTCACAAATCCAGCTGTTTTTAAACTTTGCTATGCTGTATTAAAGGCTTTAACATGTTTCTTCATTAGAACAGACTCTCTGGTATTACTTATACTTTATTTAGTATTGTTTAAACTGTTCCAAACTGGCAGATAAATTCTATTGTAATCTACCAGCACCTGTTTGTCATGCAACAGTATCTCTTGCGCTTTTGACAATAATTAACAAGTTGATTGCGAAGATTAAAAGCCTCCGCTACCAAGCACAGATGATAAAAAATATATAAATAAAAAAGGTTTCACATATTTTCAAGACCTGAGCTATTTAATGTAGCTTAATTATTTATAACATTTACTTGTGGAATGTTACTGAATAGATAACAACACCAGACAGAATAATCTGAAGGCAATAAGTAAGTTACGCTAAAACAGCTACAGTAAACAGGACTTTTAACCTACAGCTCTATGTCAATGTCTCCATGTCTTCTCAAAGATGCCGTCTGGTGGTCAAACTAGCATTAATGGCAAAACAAGTCTGACAGTAAAATGCTATGATGTCGTGCACTCCAGCATGCCATACAATTCCGCAGCATCCCGCAAGCTGTACTGCGGTATGATGCAACCTTTAAAGAACCACTGTACGTCACATACTGTAGGTGTACCACATCATTGCTCTCTCTCTCTCGCTCTCTCTCTCTCTGCTGTAGGTGCATCATGTGCATCTTGCTAGCTCTCAGTCCCAAATATAAATACTATAGTATTCACTGAAGTGTTTTTGCAGACTTTACTGTAGTATTCACTGTAGTGGACTATAGTCCGCAAAAAGACTTCAATGAATACTGTATTATTTACTGTACTATTTACTGTAGTATACTGTAATATTTACAATTAACTATAGCATAAATATACTACAATATAGATTATAGTATACTGTATTTACTCTAATGTTTTTGCAGACTGTAGTATACTGTAATATGTACTGTAGTGTTTTTGCAGATATTACTGTAGTACTAGTGTTTTTGTTTTATTATCTTTGACATAGAAGTGGGGGCGTTCTCCTTCAGGAAACCTGCTGGAGAAATACTAAAATAACACATTTTCCATAACCTGTAGGTAGGTAGGACTGGTGTCTGATGCTTTTTGTAACCTGTTGTGAACACAATATATGTATATATATATATATATCCTTATTCTATAGCACTTATGGGTGGCACACTTATGGGTGGCACAAATTGCAATATGGGGAGGGGAATGGGCGGGGTATATGCAAATGAAATACTGTAGTTTTTTCTATAGGTAAAAAGTCTAGTGTTTTTGCAGACATCACTGTAGTATTTACTACAGTTTTTTATTTTGGCTAATACAGTGGAATTTAGTATCGTATTCTACAGTATACTACAACATTCTATAATAAATAGGCTACTACACAAGACTGAGGGATACTACGGTGTGTAGTATAGTATACTACAGTGTACTATAGAATTCTATAGTAGCTATTCTTTCAAGTGGGCTCATATGGCGAGGGGCAGAAGCTCATTGGTTGAATTCAAATTGCAAGGGAGCAAGGGAGCTGATCTACGTGGGAGAACATTTTGGGAAAAATGACGCAGCACAGCTTCCAGAAAACCATTGCTTTCAAACTAGGGATTTTTTGGCTAATTGAGTTAAGACAGTAATTCTGCTCATAGATTATGCATGTATTTATTTTTTATTTTTTATTTTTTTTGTATGAACTACACATTGACACATCCAGCCCAAAGCGGGAGGTTTAAAAAATACTTAGTAGTCGAGCATGTTTTTAATGATATTTAGGAGCTAATCATCTAAATTAACCTAAAGGCATTTAGAAATCGTATTTCTCTGCAATAGCTTAGGGGAGTTGGATAGGGAATGGGTGTGTGTGTGTGTGTGTTATAATTTCATTTGTTTACCACACTCATCATGTCTAAATGAAGATTAATGAACACATGATGGAGGATTGAAAATAACAATATACCAGTTGTCTTTAGGGCTCTAATTTGTTTGAGAACATGTTGTCACGCTACACAGGGCTTATTGGCATCTGCTAATGAACTGTTCACTCCAATGCAGTAGAGAAGGAGGGAGAGAGACTGAGAATGAAAGAAAGATAGGTAGAGATAAAGAAAGACAGAGTGATTGTGATTTTTTCTGTGTGAGAGTGAGAATAAGACAGATACAGCAGAGAAAGAGCAGAGTGAGAGAGGAAAAGGGGGAGGGTACCAATTCCCATAATAACTTGTTCATTGATTGCATCGTGTTTGATGTGGTGATGTTCGCTCTAAGGACTACCATCCACTAATAATAAATTGCTATAGAATAAGGAGGCAAGGCATCCTTACTGCATTGCAGCTCCCACACTGATATTATACAGGGGTGACGGATGGCTGCATACACAATCCATGTTGACTCACCTCTAAGGACTCCTTTGGGGCATCTACTGTAGAGACAGAGCCATGTCAGAAAGACCTTGAAAGTCGTAAGACACAAATGTAGCCCGTTTGGTAAACAGCCCCAAAAGTAGAGTATTATATGGATTAGGAGTTATTTTTGGACGAATGGATTATTTCTCATAACAATTATTATGAGCAGGATTTGATTGACACACTTTTCTCCCAGCTGTAGAAATAATGTTTGCCCTCATCCCACACTGTGATCGAAGGATCTTTACATACATACAGTAGATAGATAGAAGGGGAAACTGTGCTGTGTGTATCTGCTAATATGGGCTTTACGATCCCCTCCTGACGTCACTTATACCAATCCCCCACTGTGTCTGTGTGTGCATGTGTCACTGCCTGCCTGGCTGGGTGTGGGTGGGTGGGTGTGAGTGTGTTTGTGCGTGCGTGCGTGTGTGTGCCTGTCATGGATCATTCGCCTTTTAAAAAAATATATTATAAGCTCTCAATTAGGCAATATCATACCTCATGAACTCAGTGTGGTAAACATGTACAAAGGCCACCCACTGGGTACACACTGGTTGAATCAACATTGTTTTCACATAATTTCAATGAAATTACAGTGGGCAGGGTCATGCATCAACAGTATAGAAAACCCAGTACCATGCACCATTCACCAGCATTATCCTCCTCCTTCCTTCTGTTCAAAGGGCTTGACAATCAGTGAACCCACACAGCTCAATAACACAGCACTTGTGTGTATGATTTATTAATAACGCCAAGGTGGTCTCTCAATGCGCGGATGCTCTCACAGCTCTCTCTCTCTGACATTACTACTATGTGTTTTCACATTCCAATTGATGTCTTCTGATAAGGTATGGGGAGCAGCCCGGGGTTCATAAAATCTTCAGGAGGGAATGGTCAAGGGTTACACAGACCGCATCATACATGATAAGACGTTGGCTTTGATATGGCCTGATATAAAAAAATGTGTTATGTCACGTTAATATCCATGGTGATCTTTGACGTCGTCTTTTTGACCTTCATTCCCTTTCTTCCTCTTTCATGTCTATCCATAAGCCCCTCAGGAGGGAGGGAACGAGGGAGGGAGGGAGGGATTGAAGTATGATGTGAAACAAGGAGGGAGGGAAAATAACTTGTGCCGTGTTGACCTGAGAAATGAGAGGTGCCCTACATATTCAGACTTTATTTTTGTCTCTGACCCCTCCCTTGGTGCACACACGCACACATGCACACATACAGTATATACGCACACACGCACGCACGCACGCACACACACACATACACACACACCATTCACTGTTTGTATAGAAACACCACCCATAGCTCCCTCACCACTGGGAAACAGAGGAATGTTCACCGTGGTAACCAGAGTAATCATAATGATATGAAGACAGTCTATTTCTGAGTTGATATTTTAAGAGTTTATTTCCAAAACGGGATATCCACAAATGTTTCACATTGGTGTTTTTTCATCAGAAATGATTGCTTATGGGTACCTTTATGTGTGTGTAAAATATTGCTTCTCTCAAATTTGTATTCGTAGATTTTAGATGAAAATGTGTTATTTGCAATCTATTGTTTATCTATTGCATATTTGTTTAACTAGGTCCTAACACCCCAACAGTTCCAGGTCTATGTTGCCGACGGCACGGCACTCCGGCGAGGCATTAAATAGTGTAATAGCCGCCGGAAGGAAGGACCTCCTGTAGCGCTCTCTGGCACACCGTGGTGGGATCAGTTTGTAACTGAAAGTGTTCCTCTGCATCATAACCCTTGACCATCGTTGTCCACGATGGCCAGCAGTTTTGCCAGGATCCGTCTCTCCACAACCTCCTCTAAAGTGTCAAAGCTAATCCCCAGAACAGAGCTAGACTTCCTGATCAGCTTATTTACCCGAGAAGCATCACAGGCCTTTATGTTGGCGCCCCAGCACACCACTGCAAAAAAGATGGCACTTGCCACCACAGACTGGTAGAAAGTGTGCAGTAGTTTACTGCACACGATGAAAGAACCTGAGCCTCCTCAGAAAGTAGAGTCGGCTCTGGACCTTTTTGTACAGAGCCCCGGTGTTAACAGCCCATTCCAGCCTGCTGTCCATATGGACTCCCAGGAACTTGTTTGACCCAACCATTTCCACATCCATCCCCTGTATAGGGACTGCAGTCGGTTGTGCCTTGGTTCTCCTGAAGTCCACCACCATCTCCTTTGTTTTGCTGATGTTGAGCTGAAGGTGGTTCTGCTCACACCACACCACAAAGTCATTGATTGTGCTCCTGTACTCCTCCTCCTGCCCACCCCTGATGCACCCTACTATTGCGGAGTCATCCGAGAACAAATTGTGGACTAACGGTCAGGTAGTCCGTAACCCAGGAGACTAAGGGTGCTTCCACTTTCATCCTCTTCATCTTCTCACCCAGTAGCAGGGGCTGAATGGTGTTGAAGGCACTGGAGAAGTCAAAAAACATAACCCTCACAGTGCAACCTGCATTGTCCAGGTGAGAGTAGGCCCTCTGTAGAAGGTAGATGATTGCATCATCCACCCCGATGTTGCGCTGGTATGCGAACTTCAGGGGGTCCAGTGATGTACACACCAGGGGTCTAACCTTTCCAGGGTCTGAAGTCATTCAGGACAGTGGGGTGTGCCTTCTTGGGCACTGGGACCAGGCAGGATGTTTTCCACAGCACAGGGACCCTTTCCAGGCTCAGGTTGAAAGGTTACTGAAGTATTCCACAAAATTGGTCAGCACAGACCATAAGCACCCTTGGGCTGATGCCATCAGGGCCCGCCGCTTTCCACTAGTCTCTCCAGCTCTCTCTTCACTTGGTTGGTGGTGAAAGCCAGCCCAGGTGGGGAGGTGGATGTTGAGGATCAGTCCAGAGGTGGGGGGAAGGGAGGTGTTGCAAATCAGTCCAGAGGGAGCAGGGGCGGAGGTGGGGAGGGGGTCGCTGATTGTCTCAACAGAGGACATCTACTTTGTGCATAACACAAGTCATTCTTCCAAAAATGATGTCATGGCTTTAGAAGCTTCTGATAGGCCAATTGATCATTTGAGTCAATTGGAGGTGTACCTGTGGATGTATTTCAAGGCCTACCTTCAAACTCAGTGCCTCTTTGCTCGACATCATAGGAAAATACAAATAAATCTGCCAAGACCTCCCCCCCAAAAATTGTAGACCTCCACAAGTCTGGTTCATCCTTGGGAGCAATTTCCAAGCGCCTGAAGGTACCACGTTCATCTGTACAAACAATAGTACGCAATACCGTCATACCGCTCAGGAAGGGGACGCGTTCTGTCTCCTAGAGTGTAAATCTATCCCAGAACACAGCAAAGGACCTTGTGAAGATGCTGGAGGAAACAGGTACATAAGTATCTATATCCAGTAAAGCGAGTCCTATATCGACATAACCTGAAGGGCCGCTCAGCAAGGAAGAAGCCACTGCTCCAAAACCACCATAAAAAAGCCAGACTACGGTTTGCAACTGCAAATGGGCACAAAGATCGTACTTTTTGGAGAAATGTCTTCTGGTCTGATGAAACAAAAATAGAACTGTTTGGCCATAATGTCCATCATTATGTTTAGAGGAAATAGGGGGAGGCTTGCAAGACGAAGAACACCATCCCAACCGTGAAGCACGGGGTTGGCAGCATCATGTTGTGGGGGTGCTTTGCTGCAGGAGGGACTGGTGCACTTCACAAAATAGATGGCATCATCATGATGAAGGAAAATTATGTAGATAGATAGATAGAAAAAAACACAGGGCAGGTGCAAAATGCCAGAACGAAAATACACAAAAGACAGATACACGATACATGATACATAAAGCAGCAGTATGAAAAAGTATAAAAAAACAAGAAGTCGGAAGGATATATTAAAGCAACATCTCAAGACATCAGTCAGAAAGTTAAAGCTTGTTTGTCTTCCAAATGGACATTGACCCCAAGCATACTTCCAAAGTTGTGGCAAAATGGCTTAAGGACAACAAAGTGAAGGTATTGGAGTGGCCATCACAAAGCCCTGACCTCAGTCCTATAGAACATTTTTGGTCAGAACTGAAAAAGAGTGTGCGAGCAAGGAGGCTGTTCTGTCAGGAGGAATGGGTCAAAATTCCCCAAACTTATTTTGGGAAGCTTGTGGAAGGCTACCCAAAACGTTTGAACCAAGTTAAACAATTTAAAGGCAATGCTACCAAATACTAATTGAGTGTATGTAAACTTTTGACCAACTGGGAATGTGATGAAAGAAAAAAAACTTAAATAAATCATTCTCCCTACAATTTTTCTGTTCGTTTCACATTCTTAAAATAGAGTGGTGATCCTAACTGACTTAAGACAAGGAATTTTTACTAGGATTAAATGTCAAGAATGGTGAAAACTGAGTTTAAATGTATTTGGCTAAGGTGTATGTAAACTTTCAACTGTATTTCAAATACTTGTAACAGAAATACTGCCCATCTCTACATGCATGGCAGTTCTGTTCAGTGCCTGAGGGGGAAATCACTGCATTTCATCTGGCTGATTTACAGTCATAACCCCCCCATCTGTCACCCAAAACAACTGAGAGAGAAACATGACAAACTAGTGAGAGGCTCTTCAGCACCCAACCAGGACCAAGTATCTCGTCCCCTCACCTCTAATGTCTCCACAGTCCCTCACACTCCAAAGCCAATGATGTGTGAAAAAACCTGACTTGCTGCACAATAACAAAATATATCAAAATCTCCCTTCTCCTTGTCGATAATAAAACATTGATTTGGACCCAAAGCTAAGTGAATGGTGTTGAGGGGTGTCGGTGGTTTTTGGCAAAGTGACATTCCGGAATTCAGTTTGCTGTTATTTTTTGTCCACCTTTTTGTTTTCTGTCCAATAGCTGCCCTGCCAGACGTCCTTTCTGTTGTATTTTGACACTTTCACTGGTTTGTTGTTGGGTTTAGGGGCTGATGGACCCCAGAGAGAGGGCAGTGGGAATCTGGGGTGTCGTTCGACAGAGAGTCTGACTCAAACCCCCTAGTCCAGATGGTCACTGTCTGCCAGGATGAGGGACAAAGCTGACCCCCCACTACAATACAAACACATACAAACACACAAAAACACACAAGCATACACACACACACTGTCCCTACAGAACCCCATATGGACAGCCATACTTTGATATGATAGGATTTTTTTCCTCAAAAAACTTTCTTTAACCTACTTCAATAAAACGTAGTTGGCTTTGAAACCTTCTGAGCCGCGTGTGGGGGTTTTGTGAGCCATATGTGGTTTTGTTGTCCATCCCATTGTTGGCAAACATAGCCAGTGAGATGGCAGAGAGAGGGCTGTGTTGGACAAGTCCTGCCCAAGACTCCTTCTTCCTTCTGATGGACTTGTAACGGACTGTGAGCCCCCAGAGCCATGGACAGATGGAGCCTCTCCTCTCCGTACTCTCTCCAAGTCAGACCCGAGCCTCCTGCCCCGGGGAATGCGCAGCTTCTTGAAGGAAGTGTGGCATCTCGGAGAAGAGACAATTCTGGAATTTGGTGTTTTTCCCAAAGGATTTATCTTGTTTTGAGCTGCCTTCTTTGAATTCTTCACCAATGGGACAGAAAGATTGTGACCATGCAATAAAGACCCAGGACTCAAACAAACAACATCAATCCAAGTTGCATTGCAGTAGTAAGCAATAATGTACATCAAGGTGTACATGTAAATTATCATTTAATAAACACACACTTCTGGTTGCTCTTCTCACGCGGCTATTCTCTTATAACATACACCCTGTGGTTCATTGGCCTATTGTTCACATAAAAGCCAATGAACCCAAAAGTCAATGAACCCAAAACTTAGCGGCAGACTTGTTGCAGCAAGACAGCATGCCATAGCAGTCTGAAGCCCTCTGACAATGTTAGGAGGCCCTATCTCCAATAAAACAGGATGTCCCAACTCTGCACAGAAAACCCCCAGTAAGGGAAACACATCCCTTAAAATCGACTTTATTTCCATCTGTGAGCGAGGGAAAAACGTTCAGCCCCGATGAGCAAGACACAAAAGCGCTCCCCCGTTCAGCCCAACACTAAAAGCCAATTAGCGTTTCCAATATTCCTCTTCCATACCGCCACGTCTGCCTGCGATTAAATGCAATCTTCACCCAGGTAGTGTGTTATTAGACCAGCCCACCTCCTCTCCTCCGCTCCCTCCCTCTATCAGCTTCTCTTTAATGGCTTCTGAGGAGGACAATAGAAAAAGAAATAGTACAACTTCGTATATAATCGTCATGGCAATCACAAAGGTAATAATGAAGTTGACCTGAAAGAGCCTGCGGGACACCTTCATGTGCCTAAAATAGACAGCACATTGTTTGATGTAGATTCTCTAATCATGGTCATTGTCTGTGCAGGGTTTTTGTGCTTCTGTCATGTCTAAAACAGCCCCTTTTACCATATTGACCACTTGAAGGAGAACAGATGATGTACCATAATAACTAGTGTTACCATCGCTGATTATCTTCAATTAGACAGAATACAAACTGGGGGAAATCGATGGCTAATGGATGGATTAGGGTGTGTGACAGTACATTGATAATAATAGGCTTTTTACTCCTTAGGGTATCAACAACACTTACCAATTCATACACATTGTTCAGCTGTAAATAGTCAGAAAGAAAGAAAATGAGATTTTTCAAAATGTATTTTTAGATTCACCTTTGTACTGATTACATTTCGATATATATTTGTATCAGTAACTATTAGTAACTATTAGTATCTTTATAGTTTCTTTCTGAACCCATCTGACGCATTGTGGAATCAAGTACAGACTGAATGCACATTTGATACACCGACAAAGACGCTTTCTTCTAAACAACCACTTCAGTGACTAGTGACAGGACAGTGTTTTGTACATATTAGGGACAGATACTGCATGTATTGGAGACAAAAATATATGCATCCTTTGAGACTTACTTTGATAAAAACGTGGCTCACACTCTTCCATCCTCCTACAGTAAAATAGCATTGCCTTGACCGAGCTCAGAGAAGTACTGATGTGTGGGTCCATGCATGTTGTAGTTTTGTCTGTGGATATGTGAGTGCAGAACACACCCACCTCAGGCTCAACAGAAAGAACAAACACTTTGTTCCTTAAGCAAAAGGACGTTTCTTTCACCAAACCACTTCACCTCTACTTCAGCAAACGCCAGAAGTACAACTCTTAACCACCATCTGCATAGAGTGCATGATATAACATGAACAATTGACTAGTTACCAAGGATAATTCACTTGGTTGCCGAGACGAGAACGATAGTTGTTGTCCAGGCATACAGCATAGGAGGTTGGTGGCACTTTAATTGGGGGGAGATGGACGCATGGCTGGAGCAGAATCAGTGGAATGGCATCGAATACATCAAACACATCAAACGCCGTTCCGTTCCAGCAGTTATCATGAACCTTCCTCCCCTCAGCAGCCTCCACTGGCATACAGGAATGATCTACGCTGATAGTGGGAAGGGGGGACAAGAGATGGACAAAAGAAAGCATTGATAACAAGGGATAAATAGTTTGAATTAGTAGCAGAGCTAGGGTTGACACAGATCAGATTCAAAGTCACCATGTCTGATGTGCAAGAGTGAGGGTTAAGGGAAAGCAAGGAGAACATTACCACACAGCAAATTAACTCGGCTGAGTGTGATTAAAAATAATTTTTGTGAAACTAATTTGCACTTACTGTAGCATTAAATTAAGGTTGCTTTGGAACAGTTGGTTCAATTTTCAGAAGACCATCAGGACTTTTGAAAATTTAATGAGGATCCAAATTGCCTCTTTCTCTCCCGTCCACCCCCGTATTTATGACACCCGACGCTGTCTCTCTGTGCTAAGAACCAAAGAGCCATACGCCTGCCGCATATAATCACACACACACACAAATACAGGCAAGTGTGCACACATACCCACGCTCACACACACACACACACACACACACACACACACACACACACACACACACACACACACACACACACACACACACACACACACACACACACACACACACACACACACACACACACACACACACACACCCTGTCATCAGAGGTGGAGGGGGGACAGAGCTTAGATTACAGTAGATAATAACTTTGCCTGTGCCCAGTGATGAGGTATCTGTGACAATGGGTCTGAAAATCAACAGGATTCAATCAAAGTATTTATTCTTATATAATTCCTCACTAAGAATATGTCAATCATGTGGCAAGTGTCAACGTGGAGTACACATTTTACATAGAATATCCCAATAATCTCTCTGTAGAGAAACACATTGGATTCATTAGAGGTCAGAGGTCATTGCAGGGTCAAAGAGATGACCTTTCAACTCAATATTTAATATAGCCAATCAGCTTTAGATCAATTAGGCGATCAGCATGTTTAGAAATCTAATTATGTTAGAGTGCATCCATCCGCTTTTGGGATACTAAATATAATCCCTTTTTACTCACCTTTTTTCCTGTAACTTCAGACCACTCTCCTGTCATTGATCACCATTCTGACTGTAACCTCAGACCACTCTCCTGTCATTGATCACCATTCTGACTGTAACCTCAGACCACTCTCCTGTTATTGACCATCATTCTGACTGTAACCTCAGACCACTCTTCTGTCATTGACCATCATTCTGACTGTAACCTCAGACCACTCTCCTGTCATTGACCATCATTCTGACTGTAACCTCAGACCACTCTCCTGTCATTGACCATCATTCTGACTGTAACCTCAGACCACTCTCCTGTCATTGACCATCATTCTGACTGTAACCCCAGACCACTCTCCTGTCATTGACCATCATTCTGACTGTAACCTCAGACCACTCTCCTGTCATTGACCATCATTCTGACTGTAACCCCAGACCACTCTCCTGTCATTGACCATCATTCTGACTGTAACCTCAGACCACTCTCCTGTGATTGACCATAATTCTGACTGTTCCATTGTCAGAGTAAGCATCTGTGATTGATGCTGGGTTGGGAGCCGAAGAATTCCCTAAGCTGATTAGGCTGTGTTTTCCATAAGGCCTTATGAATCAGTAAGGAAATTCATTGTGCAGTCAGGAGCTTACAATGAATCAGGGCCTGTATCCCCATGACATGACACAGATATTACACAGGGTTATGAGTCAAAACCCAAAATCTTACTTTTTCTATGAATCAGAACCCAATACTTGTCCATAAGTTCCTATGAATCAGATCCCAATACTTCTCCATTCTACCCAAAGTCTGAGTGTGCAGTACAGCATTGCCAGATGGTCCTGCTGCGCCAGCCAGGCCTTTTTCAGAAGAAAACCAGCATCTCTTTATTACCTCATCACTACGAGGAGCTATTAGGGTGACGGGTGCTCTTCTAACCCCTCCTCTCCCATCTTCCTCCTCCCCCATGCTCATTGTACCGAAGAGCGATGTGACACGTCGAACGACGGGGGAAAGAGAGAGAGAGAGAGTGGAAAACCATCATCTTTCCCCTCCACGTCGTCCCGAATGGAATGCAACGTTTTCTTATTTTTTCAACCTCCTAAGACATCCACGGTGTGTCTGGAGTGACGGAGTGAGAGGCTATGACTGACTTTGATGAGCGGGAGAGGAGACAGATGGAAGCCTGACTGCTGTCCATAGAGCAGCCAGAGTTTACAGAGGAGTCTGCTCCCTGGTGGTTGTTTTAGGGAAGTGCAATGCTGTCACCAATAAAACACTGATGCCCTCTGGGCCAGAGCTTTTCCTGACAACTTGACCTGAACCTTGGGGGTGTGACCCTACACATGTCTTGGAAGAATAAATGGATGCTTAATGAAGGGTGTCTTGTGTCTCTGTAACACACTTGGATCTGCTGGTAGATAATCGAACTAGAAGCAATAGAGAGCATGTTCTGCATTAATTCCTAAGGTCTGGACAAACTGAGCCTCCTCGGTTGGCTGGTTCCAAGGTCAATGGGGTCAGCTAGGGCTGGTGAGACTGAGTCTGGCCCGGTCGTGATAAGAGGCTGGAGATCGAAGCGTCTTCCACGCTCCGCTCGCTCCCCAGCCCTTGGAAATCCGGCCCTGGCCACTCTAGGCCGAGGCTTCTCCTCTCCTCTGTGGATGAGTCTCTTCCACCCAGAGTTAATTTTTAATGACACACTTTGTTATGTGGGTCCACAAGGGGGCCTTAGTGGTTGTGCTCTAATAAAGAGGCTGGCTGCTTTGTTCCCTTCAGAGAAAGACTTCATTAAAAAAGACTAAAGCCCTTTGAAGTCCTAGATTTCAGTCGTCAGGCTGTCCAAAACTTTATTTTATATTTGTCTGTCCATCTGTGTGTCTGGTACTTTTATGAGCTAAATTTGTTTTGTTTTTTTCGATGGCTGTAAAGTTTACAGCGTAAACAAACGGGATATTGGGAAGGACGGGCGGACTGACCCACCTTTATAACTACTTCATAACTGCGCTCAGTGTGTGTTTGTGTGTGTGCGTACGTGCATTTGTGCATCTTTGTGTGTCTGACTGAGTAAGTGTGTGTGTGTGTGTGTGTGTGTGTATGTGTGTGTGCTTCTGTGTGCAGAGGGATTGTAATCCAAGAGGGGTGAATTTGGTCTGTTCAGCTCCTCAAATCAATGTTCACCCTGGTACTTAACCTTGGGTACATTGGCAGTAAATACATGTATTTAACTAGCTCAAACTGTGCTCCTTTAGAAATAGTTTGTTTATAATTAATCAGTTTTATCCTGAGGTTGAGTATGACAGTCTTTTTATGTGCGAACTGAAGATTTGTGAGAGATTGACTCAGGCACTATTAAATCAACATGTTGGCTTCTAACCAAGCTTTCAGTGTACAACATATTTGGAAGTGATAACATTATCCTATAACACTGATCTTAGGTCAGTTTTGCATTTAATTTTCTAATGGCTATAGATTTACATTGGGGAAGGTTGGTCTGATCTCAGAGCTGTGTTTAGAGGGGTACTCTGCTTCACCACAGGCCCTGAGAGGTAAGTACCTGTCACTCTCTGTTGTCCCCTAATGATGATGTCACTGGGTAAATAATGGACCCCTAACAGACCCTGGATCCTCGGCAGTAAGCTCATTGAGTGCTGCCATGAAACCGGTCGGGCATCGCTCTCCGTGGCAATAGGTCAGTAGGGGTGAAACATCCTCTCTGCCGTAAATGAATTGAATGGGCAGAGTGCCCACTGAAAGGTACAGATAGCCTTAGCTACAGCCCTGAGGCTAGGGACACAGCTATGGGATTGAAATAAGAAGAGACAGAATGAGGGATGGGATGTGTGTGTGTGTGTGTGTGTGTATATGCATTCATGCGTACGTGAGGCAACCTAGTTTGGACTGGCAAGCAGTCATCCATTAGCCTGGGTACCAGTCTCTTTAGCTAATCTGTTCCCTGTACTCCATGTCATGTGTCAAAGAGACTGGCCTTTCTGCCATCTTCAAATATGAATTGAAAAGGTAGAGGAGAACAAACAATTTGATTCTGATTCGATCACCCTCACAGCTATTCTCCAACCACAACGATTATGTAAATATTGGTATACGGTTGCTAAGCAATGTTTTTTGTTTATTTGTCCAGATGAAACCAGTCTGTCAAACATTGCTAGCTCAGTCTAAATTCTCAAACTAAATACGTACTGCAATTCCAACCATAAAATGTCTTAAAACAGATAAATGTTTAATTCTATTTTTGCTGTAAATCCAGTGCATATTGAGACCGAAAGGGCAGTCTATTTGGCAATGACAAGGAGTGGCAAGGAGCAAATGTTAGCTAAAAGGGACTGGCACTCAGACTCAAGCAAGCACCTGCTATCCTGATATAATTGAAAACTGTACAAGTTATGTCGAGAGGGTGTAGTGAAAGAAGTTGAGTGGAGATGTTGGTATAATATTCAGGCTACATTTCATCGCAGGACTTATTCTTCCCTGTTCTCTGCCAGCACAAACACCTGTCTCCTAGCTCGTTGCTACGGTGATGCGGGAAAAAGTTATCTCCATGCTGCTCCATTGCTGCATTTAGACTGTATATAAATAATGATGTCCTACTGATTGCTGAAATTGATTAGACAGTTTAGCAGGTTGGATCTCTCTCTCTCCTCCCATCTGTGAAAACATGGAATTTTCATCAAACGTTTTTTTCTATAGGAGAATAATTATAGGATGGAGTGATGAGATGAAGAGAAGATGAGAAGATGATAGAATGCCAGGGATAAGAGAGAGGATGACAAGCAGTGTGTCAGTTACTCTGACAATGGAACAGTCAGAATGATGGTCAATGACAGGAGAGTGGTCTGAGGTTACAGTGAAAAAGGTGAGTAAAAAGGGAATATGAGTAAACTTTTTACCAAATTTATTACAAATAAATAACAGAAATTTACATAAGTATTCAGACCCTTTGCTATGAGACTCAAAATTGAGCTCAGTTGCATCCTGTTTCCATTGAACATCATTCTTAAACGGAAGAAGTTTGTAACCGCCAAGACTCTTCCTAGAGCTGGCCGCCCAGCCAAACTGAGCAATTGGGGGAGAAGGGCCTTGGTCATGGAGATGACCAAGAACCCGATGGTCACTCTGACAGAGCTCCAGAGATCCTCTGTGTAGATGGGAGCCTTCCAGAAGGACAACCATCTCTGCAGCACTCCACCAATCAGGCCTTTATGACAGAGTGGCCAAACGGAAGCCACTTCGTAATAAAAGGCACATGACTGCCCGCTTGGAATTTGCCAAAAGGCACCTAAAGACTCTCAGACCATGAGAAACAAGATTATCTGGTCTGATGAAACCTGAATGCAAAGTGTCACGTCTGGAGGAAATCTGGCACCACCCCAACGGCCCAGACGGCATCCCTAGCCACGTCCTCAGAGCATGCGCAGACCAGCTGGCTGGTGTGTTTTTACGGACATATTCAATCTCTCCCTATCCCAGTCTGCTGTCCCCACATGCTTCAAGATATCCACCGTTGTTCCTATATCCAAGAAATGAAAGGTAACTGAACTAGATGACTATCGCCCCGTAGCACTCACTTCTGTCATCATGAAGTGCTTTGAGAGACTAGTCAAGGATCATTTCACCTCTAACTGACCTGACACCCTAGACCTACTTAAAAAAATATATTTTTTATTTTATTTCACCTTTATTTAACCAGGTAGGTCAGTTGAGAACAAGTTCTCATTTGCAACTGCGACCTGGCCAAGACAAAGCAAAGCAGTGCGACAAAAACAACACAGAGTTACACAGTAAACAAACATAGTCAAAAATACAATAGAAAATCTATATACAGAGTGCAAAATGTAGTGCAAAATGCAGTAAGGTTAGGAGGTAGGACAATAAATAGACCATAGTGGTGAAATAAATTACAGATTATCATCATTAACACAGGAATGAAGGATGTGCAAATTATGATGTGCAAATAGAGATACTGGAGTGCGAAAATAACAAAAATAAATATGGGGATGAGGTAGTAGTGTGGGCTATTTACAGAAGGGCTATATACAGGTGCAGTGATTGATAAGCAGCTTTGACAGCTGATGCTTAAAGTTAGGAGATAGGAACCTCTAGCTTCAATGATTTTTGCAATTCGTTCCAGTCATTGGCAGCAGCGAACTGGAAGGAATGGCGGCCAAAGGAGGTGTTGGCTTTGGGGGTGACCAGTGAGATATACATGCTACGGGTGGGTGTTGTTATGGTGACCAGTGAGCTGAGATAGGGTGGGGATTTACCTAATAAAGACTTAACCTGGAGCCAGTGGGTTTGGCGACGAATATATAATGAAGGCCAGCCAACGAGAGCATACAGGTCGCAGTGATGAGTAGTGTATGGGGCTTTGGTAACAAAAACGGATGGCACTGTGATAGACTACATCCAATTTGCTAAGTAGAGTGTTGGAGGCTAGTTTGTAAATGACATCGCCGAAATCAAGGATCGGTAGGATAGTCAGTTTTACAAGGGCATGTTTGGCAGCATGAGTGAAGGAGGCTTTGTTGCGAAATAGGAAGCCAATTCTGGATTTAATTTTGGATTGGAGATGGTTGATGTGAGTCTGGAAGTTGAGTTTACAGTCTAACCAGATGCCTAGGTATTTGTAGGTGTCCATGTATTCTAAGTCGGACCCGTCGAGAGTAGTGATGATAGTGCGGTGGGCGGGTGCGGGCAGCGTTCGATAGAAAAGCATGCACTTAGTTTTACTAGCGTTTAAGAGCAGTTGGAGGCCACGGAAGGAGTGTTGTATGGCATTGAAGCTTGTTTGAAGGTTAGTAAACACAGTGTCCAAAGAGGGGCCAGATGTATACAGAATGGTGTCATCTGCGTAGAGATGGATCAGAGAGTCACCAGCAGCGAGAGCGACATCATTGATGTATATAGAGAAAAGGGTTGGCCCAAGAATTGAACCCTGTGGCACCCCCATTTGCTTACCGTCCCAAAAGATCTACAGACGATGCAATCGCCATCACACTGCACACTGCCCTATCCCATCTGGACAAGAGGAATAACTATGTAAGAATGCTGATCATTGACTATAGCTCAGCATTCAACAGTATAGTACCCTCCAAGCCCTGGGTCTGAACCCCGCCCTGTGCAACATTTCTGTGCCAGGAAAATAACCTCTCACTCACTGTCAACAAAACAAAGGAGATGATCGTGGACTTCAGGAAACAGCAGAGGAAGCACCCCCCTATCCAAATCGACAGGACAGCAGTGGAGAAGGTGGAAAGCTTCATGTTCCTCGGCGTACACATCACTGACAAACTAAAATGGTCCACACAACGTATCACCGGAGGAAAACTACCTGCCCTCCGGGACACCTACAGCACACAATGTCTCAGGAAGGCCAAAAAGATAATCAAGGACAACAACCACCCGAGCCACTGCCTGTTCACCCCGCTATCATCCAGAAGGCGAGGTCAGTACAGGTGCATCAATGCTGGGACAGAGAGACTGAGAAACAGCTTCTATCTCAAGGCCATCAGACTGTTAAATAGCCATCACTAGAACATTAGAGGCTGCTGTCTATATACCTTACATAGACTAGAAATCAGTGGTCACTTAAATAAATGTAACACTAGTCACTTTAAAAAAGTTTACATATCTTGCATTACTCATCTCATATGTACAGTGGGGAGAACAAGTATTTGATACACTGCCGATTTTGCAGGTTTTCCTACTTACAAAGCATGTAGAGGTCTGTAATTTTTATCATAGGTACACTTCAACTGTGAGAGATGGAATCTAAAACAAAAATCCAGAAAATCACATTGTATGATTTTTAAATAATTAATTAGCATTTTATTGCATGACATAAGTATTTGATCACCTACCAACCAGTAAGAATTCCGGCTCTCACAGACCTGTTAGTTTTTCTTTAAGAAGCCCTCCTGTTCTCCACTCATTACCTATATTAACTACACCTGTTTGAACTTGTTACCTGTATAAAAGACACCTGTCCACACACTCAATCAAACAGACTTCAACCTCTCCACAATGGCCAAGACCAGAGAGCTGTGTAAGGACATCAGGGATGAAATTGTAGACCTGCACAAGGCTGGGATGGGCTACAGGACAATAGGCAAGCAGCTTGGTGAGAAGGCAACAACTGTTGGCGCAATTATTCGAAAATGGAAGAAGTTCAAGATGACGGTCAATCTCCCTCGGTCTGGGGCACCATGCAAGATCTCACCTCGTGGGGCATCAATGATCATGAGGAAGGGATCAGCCCAGAACTACATGGCAGGACCTGGTCAATGACCTGAAGAGAGCTGGGACCACAGTCTCAAAGAACAATTAGTAACACACTACGCCGTCATGGATTAAAATCATGCAGCGCACGCAAGGTCCCCCTGCTCAAGCCAGCGCATGTCCAGGCCCGTCTGAAGTTTGCCAATGACCATCTGGATGATCCAGAGGAGAAATGGGAGAAGGTCATGTGGTCTGATGAGACAAAAATAGAGCTTTTTGGTCTAAACTCCACTCGCTGTGTTTGGAGGAAGAAGAAGGATGAGTACAACCCCAAGAACACCATCCCAACCGTGAAGCATGGAGGTGGAAACATCATTCTTTGGGGATGCTTTTCTGCAAAGGGGACAGGACAACTGCACCGTATTGAGGGGAGGATGGATGGGGTCATGTATCGCGAGATCTTGGCCAACAACCTCCTTCCCTCAGTAAGAGCATTGAAGATGGTTCGTGACTGGGTCTTCCAGCATGACAATGACCCGAAACACACAGCCAGGACAACTAAGGAGTGGCTCCGTAAGAAGCATCTCAAGGTCCTGGAGTGGCCTAGCCAGTCTCCAGACTTGAACCCAATAGAAAATCTTTGGAGGGAGCTGAAAGTCCGTATTGCCCAGCGACAGCCCCGAAACCTGAAGGATCTGGAGAAGGTCTGTATGGAGGAGTGGGCCAAAATCCCTGCTGCAGTGTGTGCAAACCTGGTCAAGAACTACAGGAAACGTATGATCTCTGTAATTGCAAACAAAGGTTTCTGTACCAAATATTAAGTTCTGCTTTTCTGATGTATCAAATACTTATGTCATGCAATAAAATGCTAATTAATTACTTAAAAATAATACAATGTGATTTCCGTCTCTCACAGTTGCAGTGTACCTATGATAAAAATTACAGACCTCTACATGCTTTGTAAGTAGGAAAACCTGCAAAATCGTCAGTGTATCAAATACTTGTTCTCCCCACTGTATATACTGTATTGTACTAAACTATTCTACTGTATCTTAGTCTATGCCGCTCTGACATTGCTCGTCCACATATGTAGATATTCTTAATTCCATTCCTTTACTTAGATTTGTGTGTATTGGGTATATGTTGTGAAATTGTTAGATATTACTTGTTAGATATTACTGCACTGTTGGAGCTAGAAGCAGAAGCATTTCACTACACCCGCAATAACATCTGCTAAACAGGTGTATGTTACAAATACAATTAGATTTTGGTGATGGCAGCATAATGCTCTGGGCATGTTTTTCAGCGGCAGGGACTGGGAGACTAGTCAGGATCGAGGGAAAGATGAACGGACCAAGTACAGAGAGATCCTTGATGAAAACCTGCTCCAGAGCAGGACCATTACCCTAAGCACACAGCCCAGACAAAGCAGGAGTGGATTCGGGACAAGTTTTTGAATGAGTGGCCCAGCCAGAGCCCAGACTTGAACTGAGTCTCTGGAGAGACCTGAAAATAGCTGTGCAGCGACACTCCTCATCCAACCTGACAGAGCTTGAGAGGATCTGGAGAGAAGAATGGGAGAAACTCCCCAAATACAGGTGTGCCAAGCTTGTGGCGTCATAACCAAGAAGACTTGAGGTTGTAATCACTGCCAAAGGTGCTTAAAGAAAGTACTGAGTAAAGGGTCTGAATACTTATGTAAATGTGATATTTCTAAAAGCCTGTTTTTGCTTTGTAATTATGGGGTATTGTGTTTAGATTAATAAGGGGAAAAAACAAATGAATTAATTTTAGAATAAGGCTGTAAGGTAACATCAAGTGGGAAAAGTCAAGGGGTCTGAATACTTTCCGAATGCAATGTATATGAGTAAATATATAGGAGTGACTACAGTGAGCTCCAAAAGTATTGGAACAGTAACACAATTTGCTAACCTCCCCGGTTATTGTGATGGTGAGAAGTTGGCATATATTAGGGTATGATAATTGTGCTTCTGTAATTTTTTCACTCATCATTATTCACGACTCATTCAGAACTATCCGTAATCATGGCAGCATCCATACTAATGTAGATGTGTTTAGAAACATATCCTTTTCTTATGTACAATAAAAGTGACTCCAAAGTGACACAATGCATTATTTACCATTAATTTCTATTGGGCACAAAATAATCTGAAACAAACAAAACAAACCTGGGAGAACTATGTACAAAAAGTATTGTAATTTCTAAATCCCTCTGCTGTTTTCTATGGATGAAAATACGCTCAAATTAACACTTTAACATTTTACTGAAGTGGGCTAAATCTGAGTAACACAGACTGATTCTTGTTAGTCTTAAACAAATCTACTTTAAAACAAAACTATGCACCTCACACGCATGATTATTGGCTTAAAAAAAAGAAGATACCTGTACCATGTCAGACATCGAGTTGAAATTTGTACGATTTTTAGTTTGTATCCCAATATTACACTTTATATACATCACAGAATATTGAAATATAACAACACTGTTTGAAGAAGCATTTTATTGGGGAGACAGGTTAAAGAAGGATTTTTAACAATCCGACAATTGAGACTTGGATTGTTTATGTGTGCCATTCACAGGGTGAATGGGGAAGACAAAATATTTAAGTGCCTTTGAACAGGGTATGGTAGTAGGTGCCAAGAACAGCAACACTGCTGGGTTTTTCACACTCAACAGTTTCCCGTGTATATCAAGAATGGTCCACCACCCAAAGGACACCCAGCCAACTTGACATAACAGTGGGAAGCATTGAAGTCAACATGGGCCAGCATCCTTGTGGAACGCTTTCGACACCCTGTAGAGTCCATGCCCTGACGAATTGAGGCTGTTCTGAGGGAAAAAGGGGGTGCAACTCAACTCAATGTCCCTTATGTTTTGCACTGTATGTTTTAATATATGCAGCAGATCTGTTTTGTGTTCCAAGCAGCCACATGACTGTATTCTGTAGAGGCTAGCTGTGTTCTCCGTCTGAGTTTATAAAATGAGATTTTGTACTCTCTCACCGTAGGGGAGGAGCTGATTGCTGCTGTCTCTCTGTCTTTTCCAATCAGCCCAGCGCTGTCACCTCCTCTCTTCTTCAAACCTGTGCGTGCGCGTGTGTGTGTGGACTGACTGTCAACCAGTCAGTGGCCAGGACCAATTCATTCCAACACATAGCCAACTTCCCCAACCTCACTATGGCTCCTAGGCTCTCACTGAGCGGTCAGTCATGTTTAACAACTCTAAACTCTAGCTTCAGATGACCACTACTCCCTAACACCTTATCTCCCCTCCATACCTCCCATTCAATCCCTTTTCCCATCCCCACGTCCCAATCCTCCATCAAATAACCCTTCCCTTCCCTCTCCTACCCTCCTCTTATGCCATCCCTTCTCCACTCCCCACCTCCTTATCCTCCATCTCCCCTACCCATCTCCCACCACCTACCATCCTTTTCCTTCCATCCTTTCACCCCTCCCTTATTTCTACTCACATCCTATAACACACTTTGGAGGGCAGCTCTTGCCCCAGGAGCAGCCCAAGCAGGGAACATATTGTCTCCATCACTAACAGCACTGTAGCAAAACTGCTGTCATGATGAGTTTGCCATGCTAATATGGCTCTGGGCACTGCTGCCCTTACTTTACGCTGCTCTGTGTGTGTGTGTGTGTGTGTGTGTGTGTGTGTGTGTGTGTGTGTGTGTGTGTGTGTGTGTGTGTGTGTGTGCGTGTGTGTGCATGTGAGAGTGGTGAGAGAGACACAGCTTTTTGAAGGCAGCACACTTCAAGGCAGTCATCTCTCATGGCTAAAAGCAGGGCAATTTCCAGAAAGGTAAACACAGCTCTTGATGCATGGCAGCATGTTAAAACACTGATTCCCTTGTGCCTCCTCTCCACCTCCTTCTCCTCTGAGCGTCTTCTTCAACGTCTAAAGGGTGAAGAGGAGAAACTTCAAAGGCTTATCATTCTGGGCCTGACTGATACCTGGCAGGGTTTGAACCAAGTCCTTAAGCTGGGCCTGGAAGAGTCACACAGAGAGACATCTACAACTCTCTCTCTCTCTCTCTCTCTCTCTCTCTCTCTCTCTCTCACACACACACACACACACACATAGTTTAAACATGCAAAATTCACAAACACAAACACTTTCTCTCTTTATTTGACACTCTTTATTTGGCTACTCTCATGTCACCACGGCACGATCATGGCACTGAGGGGGTTAAAGTGATCGTTGCTTCTCCAGATGAGTAATAGTCCCTTAATGGCCACCTGTACATAGTGTGCATTTGTCAGCAAAATCATTGCGTCATGGACGACTATAAACCAATTACCAACAAGTACGTCCTGTCCTATTCTTCTGCGCAGCATTACAGACCTGGAGCTACACTGTACAGTCAAAGGTACCTCTGTGATGGGGGAGATGGTATTCCTCCCCTTTCCTGTCTACGCTGTCCACTGTTGATGTTTGATGTGTTAAAGCAAGGCCCAGATTCACCTGGGAAAGGTTAGCGGCGCTGGCAGCCGCTTGGATCTGATCTGGTCTTCAGTTCAGCGATGTTAGGATAACCCCATTGTCAACCATTTTCTCAAGTGCCACTCAAACACCTGGAAAAACTCCAGGCCCCATAGTTCTCTAAAGGGGTAAAGATGACTGTACATCAGTCTCTGTGCATTGTCGTATAGGAGCTATACAGTTACTGTGTGTGTTTCCTGACTTGAGACTTGGCCTCCCTTGGCATACAGAGATTTACTCGTACCTTGTCTTTGGCCTGTGTGTTTGCGTGATGTAACCAGGCTCATCTAGGCAGAAGCAGGTCAGGACTAAGATTGGATTAGACGTCAGGTTGTTGGTGGGATGGAAAATCAACAATTAATTCATGTTGCTGTTGAATAAGTGATTGGCTGCAGAGTTAGGGGGCCAGGCTCGGAGGCATGGAGCATATGGGAGAAAGAGTGAGAGAGAGAGAGAGAGAGAGAGAGAGAGAGATATGGAGTGAAAAGCAGAGGATGAGCAGAGAGAGAGAGAGAGATAGAGAGAGAGAGAGAGAGAGAGAGAAGCAGGGAACTGTCTAACCTTCCATCCTAAGCTCAGTCTCCCCACATCCTCTAAGTCATCCTCTGAAGTGCTGGCTCACCACAGGGATCTGAGAGAAGCGCTCTCTTAAAGGCCAGTCTCAGTGTATCTCTCTCCTCAAACTATTGTAAACAGCTCTGCACATGTCACATCTCAAATAGGAAAACTTCAAAATCCCACTGCAAAATGTGCTCTCACACACACGCACAGATGCACGCACACACACACGTGCATAAGCACATGCATACACACATGCATACACACATTCAGATATGAGTAAGCTCAGAAATGCATGAATTCACACACACACAAACACTGCAGAGCCATATGCGGTATACTTGCAGACAGATTGGATAGCACCATCTACTGGTGGTTGTGCGACCTGTAGGACTAAAGGCACTGACAAGATGAGTAGGGCTCAGCTTCTTCCTTCTGTCCGTCCTTCCTTCCATCCAGTTTCTATTATAATTAATTCCTTAAACATTCACAAAATGGTACCTAAAATATGGCCGCCGATACACTAATGTTGAGTTCAATGTTCTACTTGTGCAACTAGTTTCATAAGCAGGGCCGGCCCGTGGCATAGGTGGAATATGCAAACGCTAGGGGCGCCGTCCATCCATAGGGGCGCAGTCCATCCATAGGGGCACCCACATTTTTTTTTTACTAATTCTATTTTAATATATTAATTCTAAATATTACAAAAAAAGCGAAAGCCACCACAACAACATAACTACATAGCTTATTAGGTCATATTTTCTGTGTTGCCCGCAGCATCACACCGGCCCGGTGCATCAATTGTGTTTAGGCTATAATGTGGCTTAGGTGCTATAGTTTCACCATCAGCAGCTTTTTTTTATTAATATAATGTAACAGCCAATGGTCACATATACTCCTCTTCTCTCTTCAGATGCACTTTTAAAATACTTGAATCCCAGCCCTGCAAATCCTGGGCCACCTGCAGACACCTTCTCTACCTCAGTACAGCTGAGTGATGCAGCATCAAGTGCTCCTGTCCCCACTACCTCAACACAGCCCAGCGATGCAGCATCAAGTGCTCCTGTCCCCTCTACCTCAGCACAGCCCAGCGATGCATCATCAAGTGTTGCTGTCCCCTCTACCTCAGCACAGCCCAGCGATGCAGCATCAGGCATCTACAAAAAGGCTGCACCAATTGACGCTACTGACTGGCCATCTGTTTTAACTGATAAGGTAAGAACAGAGTTTGTTCTCAGAGGACGGTATCAAATTAAAAACAGTTTCATGGGGGAAGGTGTCAGAATGACTATTCCAATAGAGTCTTAGTCAATGGAGAAAAAATCAAAAGATGCTGGCTAATGTACTCAAAAAAGAATGATAGTTTGTACTGCTTCTGCTGCAAAATGTTTTCTCAGAGAGATTTCAAATTGAATAGAGAAGGACTAAGGGATTGGAAAAATGCAAGCCACTTGCTCAAGGCCCATGAGGATAGCCAGGAGTACAATACACACATGGCAACATGGAAGGTATTGGAGGTCCGTCTTGCAAAGGGGCTAACAATAGATAAGCAAGAGATGGCATTTGCTGAGGCTGAAAGAAACAGGTGGCGTGAAGTTCTTACCAGATTGGTGGCAATAATTCAGTCCTTAGCTGAAAGAAACATGGCTTTAAGGGGATCCACAGACACATTAAACAAACCAGACAATGGCAATTTTCTCAAAGAGATGGAGCTTATGGCCAAATTTGATCCAGTATTGAAGCAGCATGTTGGTAGGGTGGAAAGTGGAGCTGGCAGTCACACACATTACCTGGGAAAAATAATCTATTAACTGATAGACTCCATCAGCACAAAAATACTGGAAAAAATAGTGGAAGAGATCAAAACATCAAAGTATTTCTCCATTATTTTAGATTGCACCCCTGATCTGAGTCATAAGGAACAGCTCTCTGTCATTGTCAGGATTGTGTTACTGGAAGACATACTACAAATTAAAGAACATTGTATGGGCTTTCTTGTGGCAGAGGAGTCAACAGGGGAACGTTTGTCATCTCTCATCCTCAAAAGGCTGGAGGAGCTGAACATCCCCTTTGAGGACTGCAGAGGACAGTCCTATGACAACGGCGCCAACAAGAAGAATAAAAGTGTTCAGGCTAGGCTGCTTCAACTTAACTCAAGAGCCTTTTTTGTCCCATGTGGTGCCCACACTTTAAACCTAGTGGTAGCTGATGCTGCTAATATGCCATTGGCTACTTTGGATATTTAGCTAAATTATTCAAACTCTTCTCAGCCTCCACCCATAGATCGGATATCTTCCTGAAACATGTCAAAACCACCCTGAAATCATGGTCAGAGACCAGGTGGAAAAGCAGGATAAACAGCATTCAGGCAGTAAGGTACAAGGCTGAGCAGAGTCAGAGAGGCTCTTCTGGAAGTGAGGGAAACTACTGCAGACCCTGTGGTTGTCAGGCTCTGGCCATAGAGAAGCCTATTTGCTTCTCTAGGTAGCTATGGTCAGAGTCTGACAGTGTCTTTCTTTTCTGTTTCTGTGTGGGTTTTGGGTTGGATCCCTAATTAGAGGCAGCTGCACCGCATTGTCTCTAATTAGGGATCCTATATATGTTAAGTCTGTCCTTCACTCTGGTGTGGGTCGTTGTCGATATATGTCGCAAGTCACGGTGAAAGTAAGTGTATTCCTGTTGTTACGTCCGTTCTTTATTCGTTATTGTTCGATCGTGTCTGTTTCTTTTGTATAGTTTGTTCATTTGTTGTTAAATTACTTAGTTAATAAAACACATGTCGAACTACTATCCCTGCGCTGCGTCTTGGTCATTCCCACACCCACATCGTGACAGTGGTGAAAGTTGAAGCCCAGTCTTTGGCTGAGGAGATTGGAACCTACCGCTTTTCTATTTGCACAGTCATATGGTATGACATCCTCAACAAGATCCAGCATGTGAGTAAACTGATGCAGCCACCCTCTATGCAGCTAGATGTGGCTGTCGACTTGCTGAAGAAAACCAGAGATTCCCTTACCTGCTACAGAAACATTGGATTTTCTGATGCACAGACAACTGCAAAGGAAAAGTGTGAGGAGATGAACGTGGAGGCTGTACTCAAACAAAAGTGGTTGAGAACCACAAAAAGGAACTTTGGTTATGAGGCTCCAGATAAGCCTATTGGTGATGCACTTCAAAAATGGAAACCACGTTTTTTAATGTGGTAGTGGATACAGCCCTCTCTTCACTTGATGAGAGATTTCAGAGCCTGGGAGAGGTGAATGACAAAGTGCTCCTCAACTTCACCAACATGTCAAAAGAAGAGTTGCTAGAGCACTGTCAAACCCTGAGCACTGCTCTAAGCCATGACGGACAGCCAGATATTGATGACAGGGAACTTGCTGTGGAAATGTAAAACTTTCCACATTTGCCATAAAAAAACATGACAATCATGGAACTCTTGACCTTCCTGCACGAGAAGAAGCTGACAGAAATTTACCCCAATATGTGGGTAGCTCTGAGAATCACTGCCACTCTTCCTGTTACAGTGGCTGCTGCTGAAAGGAGCTTCTCTAAGCTCAAAGTGATTAAAACCTAACTGAGATCTACCACGGTGCAAGAACGTCTCAGTGGACTTTCCATCATTAGTATAAATCATGTGGTCTCACAACAGCTGTTTTATGATGATATCATAGATTACTTTGCTGCAAGAAAGACAAGGCAAGTAAGGCTGTAGAACAATGCTACATTATGCATATTGCACTGAAGTTTCTGTAATATAGCTAGTTTTTTGTGCAATACTCTTATTTATAATTTGTTTTATGTCACTTGTTTTCTGCAAGAAAGGCAAGGCGAGTAAGTCTGTAAAAAGGTCTCTGTAATATAGTTTTTTCATGCAAAACTCTTATTTATATTGTATTTATAATTAATTTTATGTCCCTTGCTTCTTTAATACTGTTTTTATTTTGTAGGGTTTTTTTGTTTCTAAAATAAAGAAAATCTCAAAGACATAAAGCTATGCAGTTTCTGTTGATCGGTGGTGTAATTGGCTGCGATGCAAGGGGCACCAGCTAACATCTTGCCAAGGGCATCAAATTGGTCAGGGCCGGCCCTGATCATGAGGTAGACTATTGCACCATTTTTCAACCTACCACTTTATATTGTTGCCTATTGCTGATCACTCTGAAGACATTGTTATTAGAGAAAATATTGTGTTGCTAATCTGACTGTACATCCAACCACAGTTTGCTAACCATCTATTGTTCAGTGTGGAAAATACATTACATCAGCTGTAAGGTACTGTATATATAGCCATATATATGTGTCCATTCCAGTGGGTGTTTTAGATAACATTAACTGACTGCAGTTGTCACAGCACACAGCATTGTATTGATAAGAGATGGAACCTTCTCTCAGCAGAATGGAACCATCAATGGATTGATGGCGTTCACTAAATGTTTTATGAAATGTCTCTCTCTGTGGGATTATCTGGAGAGGGCATAAAGACAGTATGCTAGAGTCAGCGTGTGTGTGTGTGTGTTCATGTTTGCATGCTTCTGGTGTGTGTTTGTATGTGTCAGTTAATGTGAGGCCTCCTATCTTTAGACACACAATACCAGCGAGGCATCAGAAAAAGAGTCCCCACCGCCACATATAGACAGTATTTCTAGCTGTTTGGGATGTGACATCACCTATCCTGTTAAAATTACAACAAGCAGTGAAACAGGCAAAGCAGCACAGCAAACTGGATTACACAGAACCACCAGACTGGCTTGTTTCTCACAGCCTTTTCTTGTAATACAGACCAGAAATGGATCTCCCCATTATCTCTTCGCAGATCAGATACTGTGGGTGTGATATTGTTAAAAAACTGATTTGCAATCCCCTTTCTGAACTCTAAATTACAAACTACTGTACTTACTAGTAAACAGTATCTTCTGGTTACGGTAATTTGCATATTGTGAAATAGGTAATAATTCATATTGCAGAGATAGGTGAAAAATATCAACTCCTGTTTTCAGAATGAGAACACCATGTACTGGAAAGGTAGAGAAGGAGAGGAATCTCTACACTGTTCAGCTAAAATAGTGTGAAAAATTACATTTGACATTATCACTTAGTACAGATCTTTCAACATGACCCCCATCTGAGATGTGAACTCACAACCTCAGGATTGGGGGATATGCTGATATTACTACTGTAGCATTCCTTACCTATATACATCGCTTCACTTAGACAAATAATGCCATATGCAATGCTATTTTAGTTATCAGTTAATCTGACTATTCTCTCATCATTGATTTAATTTACTTATTTCAGAAATGTGGGTTTCTGTTTAGTCTAATGTTGGTGGGGCATACTATTCTGTTTTAATGTTACTCCTGAATCACTATGATAAATATAATAGTTTTTCTTGAGTGTATTTTTAACAAAGCAGAGATTTACTTTACTTAAATCTAAAGTGTAGGAATACAAGTGAACTCAGTTATTAAGAGAGACAGGTGGCTTAGCAGGAAGCTTGAAATGCTGTGAACCAGGAGATTGTGAGTTAAATCCCAGGTGAAGAAGACATGTTGAAAAATAATTACTGTATAAATGAACATACACAATGTAATCATGTAGGTCAAATATGTAAGTTGAAAACACTGTATGTCAAAATCACTCTTTTGTGTGTATCGCAGTTGTCAACAACCTTTTCTGAGACAAGATCACTTTCTCAGATTTTTTGGCCATGACTTAAAAGCCTATGCAAAATTAACTAATTAAAAACAGTTCTGTTGGGCCTCCTGAGTGGCGTAACTACAGACCCGGGTTCATATCCTGGGCTGTGCCACAACCAGCCGTGGCTGGGAGTCCCATAGGACAGTGCACAATTGAACCAGCATCGTCCGGATTAGGGGAGGGTTTGGCCGGTGGAGCTTTACTTGGCTCATTGCGCTCTTGTGGTTGAATCTGTGTTTGAAATTCACTGCTCAACTGAGGGACCTTACAGATAATTGTATGTGTGGGGTACAGAGATGAGATAGTCATTCAAAAATCATGTTAAACACCATTATTGCACACAGAGTGAGTCCAAGCAACTTATTATGTGAGTTGTTAAGCACATTTTTACCCCTTAATTTATTTAGGCTTGCCATAACAATGGGGTTGAAAACAGGGCCTTCGGAAAGTATTCAGACCCCTTGACTTTTTCCGCATTTTGTTAGGTTACAGCCTTATTGTAAAATGTATAAAATAGTTTTTTTCCTAATAAATATACACACAATACCCCATAATGACAAAACAAAACGTTTTTTTAGAAATTGTTGCTAATTTATATATTTTTAAAAAATTACTGAAATATTACATTTACATAAGTATTCGGACCCCTTTACTCAGTACTTTGTTGAAGCACATTTGGCAGCGATTACAGCCTCAAGTCTTCTTGAGCATGACGCTACAACCTTGGCACACCTGTATTTGGGTAGTTTCTCCCATTCTTCTCTGCAGATCCTCTCAAGCTCTATCAAGTTGGATGGAGAGCATTGCTGCACAGCTATTTTCAGGTCTCCCCAGAGTTGTTTGATCTGGTTCAAGGCTGGTCTCTGGCTGGACCACTCAAGGACATTCAGAGACTTGTCCCGAAGTCACTCCTTCGTAGTCTTGGCTGTGTGCTTAGTGTCATTGTCCTGTTGGAAGGTGAACCTTCTCCCCAGTCTGAGGTCCTGAGTGCTCTAGAGCAGGTTTTCATCAAGGACCTCTCTGTACTCGATCTTGACTAGTCTCCCAGTCCCTGCCTCTGAAAAACATCCCCACAGCATGATGCTGCCACCACCACTCTCGCTCTCTCTCTCTCTCTCTCTCTCTCTGTCTGACACACACACATACACAAGAATGTACCCACAAACACACCCGTGATTTGAGAAAGGGGCTAATAGCTTTTTTAAAGATGAAATACAAGCTAATTTGCACCCTGCTGCTCCATCCTGGTGCTACAGCTATAGAGCTGTGAGACAGCCATGACGAGGAACACATACTAATGACAGATCAGTTGTGTCTTTCTGCCATCCCACTTCTACTGGTGACGTTTCTATAACTCCATCTATTGAGTGACGGCAACTGATACGGATATATCCGTACTTTTCCCTTACATGACTACAAACATGCCTTTCTGACATGTATACTAATACATATTTATTTGGACAGTGGAGCTAAAACCTTTAATTTTGGCTCTGTATTACTCAGTTTTGGATTTGAGATCAAATGTTTCATATGTCACCTTTTATTTAAGGGTATTTTCATACATATCTGTTTGTACACTTTATGTATCTAGTCCCCCCATTTGAAGGTGTCAAATATTTTTGACAAATTCAACTATATGTGTATTAAAGCATTCAAAAGTTTAGTATTTGGTCCCATATTCCTAGCACACAACAACTGCATCAAGTTTTGACTACAGACTTGTTGGATTAGGTTGCGTTTCAGTTTATGTTGTGCCCAATAGAAATGAATGGTAAATAATGTATTGTGCCATTTTGGAGTCACTTTTATTGTAAATAAGAATCTAATATGTTAAGAGCACATTAATGTGGGATGCTACCATGATTACTATTTATGAGTTATTTGTGCTTCTGTAACTTTCTCACTCATCATTATTCAAGATTTATTCATGATTATCCATAATCATGATCTCATCCACGTTAATGTAGAAGTGTTCGGAAACATATTATATTCCTATTTATAATAAAAGTGACTCCAAAATGACACAATACCTTATTTACATTCATGTATATTTCTATTAAATCTGAGAAGTTATTAGGAATCTGAACATGGTACTTTTGAAAGTTAGGCCTACCTTTCCACCACAAACAAAGTAGGCCTTACTTTTAAAAGTACCATGCTCAGATTCCTAATGACTTCTCAGATTTAATTATTTGCAAACAGGGACAGTTTTATTGCAAACAAGACACAGTGATTTGGCATTGGAGAATATAATAAGATGAGCACATAGGCCTATCTCTCTGTCCATTCTCAGCCTGTAAATTCCGTAATTTGTGTGGTATTAAAAAGTATTCTGCTTATACTGTATGTAAGGACTTGCAAATACGATGATAGATTAATGCAACGTTTTCACTATAAAGGAGATCTTTCCAACCCTACTCTAATCCGCGGTGGTCTGCGAACCCACAACATTCTTGCTGGCAGCCAGCCCGGTGCTCTATCAAAGTTTCTGCGTTGCCATGTAAATCTTACAGGATGAAGAACAGTTTCTAAAACTGCATATCTATTGGCTCTGGTCTGTCCAAGACGAGAGGGTAAACAGTAGATGTTCTCTGATATCCACTTTGTTTTCATTATTATTTTGGGTATAGGGCAAGGTCACTTTTTTTTTTTTTTTTTCAAGCATTCAGGGAGGGTTTAGGTAAAATATATATATTTGCTGAAGGGAGGGCCATCCATTTTCATTTCAGAGAGGTCCAATTTTCTCCATATAACCATTATTATTGTCAGGCTCTGGCCATAGAGAAGCCTATTGCTTCTCTAGATAGCCATGGTCAGAGTCTGACAGATCTATAATTTATTTTCTATGTGGGGGTTTTGTGTCGGATCCCTGCTGCTGTGCATTGTCTCTAATTAGGGATCCTACATAAGTTTGTATGTTCCACACCCGGGTGTGGGTCATTATCATCAGGTCACTGTTTAAGTAAGCGTGTTACATTTTGTTTTGTTTGTTAGTTCGTCATTTTGGAATTTGTGGAAGTAAAATAAATGTCGAACTATGATTGCGCTGTGCCTTGGTCTCTCTTTCCACCCACTCGTGACAATAATAAATAATTTCTCTAAATACTTATGACACCCTAAAATGGGGGACTAGATACATAAAGTGCTTTCATTTCTAAAGGGTAAAACAGATATGTATGAATAAAATAAAAGGTGACATTCTGTACAGTCGCCTCAAATGAAACATTTGATCTCATAACCAAAATGCTGGAGTACAGAGCCAAATTAAAAGTTTTAGCTTCACTGTCCAAATAAATACGTAGGGGAGTGTAGCTGTATGATCATGTCACTCATCTCTCCCTCTTTCTCTCCTTGGCCTTGCTGTAACTCAATGCGCTCATTGAGCTTCTGTACCATACATTGGGATTGATAGGTTTGTGAGGGCAATTTTGTGAGGGCTTGTGGGTACTCAAGTGCAACTAATAAAAGGGGTAATATTTCTGTTGTTCTGACAGGTAGCTAGTGCATTTCTGAGTGTGCATGCATCTGTTCATGTGTGCAGCTGTACCAACCTGCAATGAAGTGTAGAAAATCTACAGAACAACTGAGTTTGCCTCCATCACCAAAAAGTTTGGATGTTAAATATTTGCATGGAGGGAGAGGCCAGCCACACAGCGCGGCTGAAACTTATAATAATAACACAATTAACTTGCAGCTTTATTGAGCTCCGTCAAGCAAACACTCACATTGCAAATACCAATAACCCCCAGTCTGAATAAATGCCAGGAGATTGTTTGCCAAATGATATTTGATGGATTTTAGCAGAAATGGTGATTAATAAGGAAGATTATGAGGCTATTCTCTGTCTTGGTGTTATACTGGAGGCTGGGGGGGCTCTGTTGCCACGGTATTATCGTCCTGATTTGCATATGTCACTCAGGATGTTATTTCTCTAGCTATGGGAAGCTGAAATGCCAATACCACTGCTGCACCTCTCTGAGTATTCTTTCATATTTGAAGGTTAATGTAAGAAATTGAAACAGTGTGCTTTGAGGATGTGCCCATATTGGATGCAAAAGGAAAGGATGAGGAAATAGAATAGATTAAAAGTTAAGAAACCATACTGAAACTCTATGGAATATAGTTTTGAAAGAGCGGCCAGTTGGAACACTGGTCTCGTTAATTTCAACACCATCTGCATTTACAATGCATTCGGAAAGTATTCAGAAGCCTTCACTTTTTGTTACGCTAAAGCCTTATTCTAAAATTTATTAAATACGTTTTTTCCCCCTCATCAATCTACACACGATAACCCAAAATGACAAAGCGAAAACAGGTTTTTAGAAATGTTTGCAAATGTATTTAAAAAAATAACAGAAACAGTGAAGAGTTTGGACACCCTTACTCATTTCAGGGTTTTTCTTTATTTTTACTATTTTATACATTGTAGAATAATAGTGAAGACATTCAAATGATAAAATAACACATATGGAATCATGTAGTAACCAAGTGTTAATCAAATCAAAATATATATTACATTTGAGATTCTTCAAAGTAGCCACCCTTTAACTTGATGACAGCTTTCCACACTCTTGGCATTCTCTCAACCAACTTCATGAGGTAGTCACCTGGAATGCATATCAACTAACAGGTGTGCCTGGAATTTCTTTCCTTCTTAATGTGTTTGAGCCAATCAGTTGTGTTGTGACAAGGTAGGGGTGGTATACAGAAGATAGCCCTATTTGGTAAAAGACCAAGTCCATATTATGGTAAGAACATCTCAAAGAAGCAAAGAGAAAAGACAGTCCATAATTACTTCAAGACATGAAGGTCAGTCAATCCGGAAAATGTCAAGAACTTTTAAAGTTTCTTCAAGTGCAGTCGCAAAAACCATGAAACGCTATGATGAAACTGGCTCTCATGAGGACCGCCACAGGAAAGGAAAACCCAGAGTTACCTCTGCTGCAGAGTATAAGTTCTTGCCTGGTTTAGATCTTATTTGTCGGAGAGATATCAGTTTGTCTCCGTGGATGGTTTGTCCTCTGACAAATCAATTGTAAGTTTCGGTGTTCCTCAAGGTTCCGTTTTGGGGCCACTATATATATTTTACCCCTTGGTGATGTCATTCGGAAACATAATGTTAACTTCCATTGCTTTGCGGACGACACACAGCTGTACATTTCGATGAAACATGGTGATGCATCAAAATTGCCTGCCCTGTGTTTCAGACATAAGGAAGTGGATGGCGGCAAATTTTTTACTTTTAAATTCTGACAAAACAGAGATGCTAGTTCTACGTCCCAAGAAACAAAGAGATCTGCTTTTGGATCTGACAATTAATCTTGATGGTTGTACAGTCGTCTCCCAAAAAAACTGTGAAGGATCTTGGCATTACTCTGGACCCTGATCTCTCTTTTAATGAACATATCAAGAATATTTCATGGATAACTTTTTTCCATCTTCGTAACATTGCAAAAATCAGACATTTCTTGTCCAAAAATGATGCGGAAAAGCTAATCCATGCTTTTGTCACTTCTAGATTAGATTACTGCAATGCTCTACTATCCGGTTACCCGGATAAAGCACTAAATAAACTTCAATTAGTGCTAAACACGGCTGCTAGAATCCTGACTAGATCCAAAAGATTTGATCATATTACTCCCGTGCTAGCCTCTCTACACTGGCTTCCTGTTAAGGCTAGGGCTGATTTCAAGGTTTTACTGCTAACCTACAAAGCATTACATGGGCTTGCTCCTACTTATCTCTCAGATTTGGTCCTGCCGTACATACCGACACGTACGCTCTGGTTACAAGACGCAGGCCTCCTTATTGTCCCTAGAATCTCTAAGCAAACAGGTGGAGGTAGGGCTTTCTCCTATAGAGCTCCATTTTTATGGAATGGTCTGCCTATCCATGTGAGAGACGCAGACTCCGTCTCAACGTTTAAGTCTTTACTGAAGACTCACCTCTTCAGTATGTCCTATGATTGAGTGTAGTCTGGCCCAGGGGTGCAAGGGTGAACGGCAAGGCTCTGGAGCGACGAACCACCCTTGCTGTCTCTGCCTGGCCGGTTCCCGTCTCTCCATTGGGATTCTCTGCCTCTGACCCTATTACGGGGGCTGAGTCACTGGCTTACTGGTGCTTTCCATGCCATTCCTTGGAGGGGTGCGTCACTTCCTGTCCGGTTTGTCGCCCCCTCTGGCTTGTGCAGTGGAGGGGATCTTTCATGGACTATACTCAGCCTTGTCTCAGGGTAGTAAGTTGGTGGTTGTTGATATCCCTCTATTGGTGTAGGGGCTGTGCTTGGCAGAGTGGGTGAGGTTATATCCTGCCTGGTTTGGCCCTGTCCGGGGGTATTGTCTGGGTATTGTCGGAGGGGGCCACAGTGTCTCCTGACCCCCCTGTCTCAGCCTCCAGTATCTATGCTGCAATAGTCTATGTGCCGGGGGGCTAGGGTCAGTTTGTTAAATCTGATGTTATTATCCAGTGTCTTGTGTGAATTTAAGTATGCTCCCTCTAATTCTCTCTCTCTCCCACTCTACCTCCTCTCCCGGAGGACCTGAGCCTACCCGGAGGACCATACTTCAGGACCACCTGCCCTGATGACTCCTAGCTGTCCCCAGTCCACCTGGTCGTGCTGCTGCACTGGTTTCAACTCCTCTGCCTGCGGTTATGGAACCCTGACCTGTTCATTGGACGTGCCACCCTGTCCCAGACCTGCTGTTTTCACCTCGCTCCCGCTCTATTGCACTGAAAAACCAAGTGACATTCACTCTTGATGTATTTACCTGTTGCAACCTCCACAACTAATTTTATTATTATTTGACCCTGCTGGTCATCTATGAACATTTGAACATCTTGGAGAAAGAACTGGCCTTAATGGCCATAAATTGTTATAATCTCCACCCGGCACAGCCAGAAGAGGACTGGCCACCCCTCAGAGCCTGGTTCCTCTCTAGGTTTCTTCCTAGGTTTTGCCTTTCTAGGGAGTTTTTCCTAGCCACCGTGCTTCTACATCTGCATTTGTCACGATCGTGTGTGTACAGAGACCAATGCGCAGCCCATTCATTATAGTTCGACATCGTTTTATTAACATAAAACTAAACTTGGTCGGAACTATCCAAAATAATAACAAGATACGTGAACTGAAGGAAAACACACTTACTCGAAAGATGACGTCTCTGAACAATGACCCACACAAACGTGTGGGGTTGAGCAACTTAAATAGAATCCCCAATCAGAGACAACGTCTCACAGCTGTCTCCAATTGGGGATTCAACACAAAATGAAAAACATAGATCTAGATAATCTAGATCTGTCAGGCTCTGACCATGGCCAAAAGGTACTCCCTATGGCCAGAGTCTGACAGCATTGCTTGCTGTTTGGGGTTTTAGGCTGGTTTCCGTATAGCACTTTGTGACATCGGCTGATGTAAAAAGCGCTTTATAAATAAATTTGATTTGATTTGATATAAGTTCATTAGAGTTAACTGCACCTCAGATTGCAACCCAAATAAATACTTCACAGAGTTCAAGTAACAGACACATCTTAACATCAACTGTCAACAGAGGAGACTGCGTCAATCAGGCCTTCATGGTTGAATTGCTGCAAAGAAATCACTACTAAAGGACACCAATAAGAAGAAGAAACTTGCTTGAGCCAAGAAACACGAGCAATGGACATTAGAATGGTGGAAATCTGTCATTTGGTATGATGTCCAAATTTTAGATTTTTGGTTCCAACCGCTGTCTCTGAGACGCAGAGTAGGTAAAAGGATGATCTCTGCATGTGTGGTTCCCACCTTGAAGCATGGAGGAGAAGGAGTGATGGTGTGGTGGTGTTTGCTGCTCCACAATCACCCGACCTCAACCCAATTGAGATGGTTTGGGATGAGTTGGACCAAAGAGTGAAGGATAAGCAGCCAACAAGTGCTCAGCGTATGTGGGAACACCTTCAAGGCTGTTGAAAAAGCATTCCTCATGAAGCTGGTTGAGAGAATGCCAAGAGTGTGCAAAGCTGTCATCAAGGCAAAGGGTGGCTACTTTGAAGAATATAAAATATAAAATATTTTTTGTTTAACACTTTTTGGTTACTACATGATTCCATATGTGTTATTTCATAGTTTTGATGTCTTCATTATTATTCTACAATGTAGAACATTTTAAAAATAAAGAAAAACCCTGGAATGAGTAGGTGTGTCCAAACCTTTGACTGGTGTCACACCCTGATCTGTTTCACCTGTCTGTGTGCTTGTCTCCAACCCTCCAGGTGTCGCCCATCTTCCTCATTATCCCCTGGGTACTTTGGCCTGTGTTCTATGTTTGGCTGTTGCGAATTCATTTTGCTTGTTGAAGCCTACCAGCGTTTTTCCCCTTTGCTCCTGCATTGCTATTTCTTACTATCTCCTAGATTTTCCCGGTTTTGACCCCTCCTCCTGCCCTGACCCCGAGCCTGCCTGCCGTCTTGTACCTTTGCCCTACTACTCTGGATTACCGAACACCGAACTCTGCCTGCCCTGACCTCGAGCCTGCCTGCCATCTTGTACCATTTCCCCACTACTCTGGATTACCAAACTCTGCCTGCCCCTGACCTGTCTTTTGCCTATCCCTGTTGGGATAATAAACATTTGTTATTCCGACGTTGTCTGCGCCTGGGTCTTACCTTCGAACCTGATAACAGGTGTAGACCTTACCGTGAAATGCTTACTTACGAGCCCTTAACCAACAATGAAGAGTTTTCAAAAAGTACAAAAAAAATTCTAAATAAACTAAAGCAAAAATAGTAACAGAATAAAATAACAATAACGAGGCTAAATACAAATGGGTACCTGTACCGATTCAATGTGCAGTGGTACAGTTTAGTCGAGGTATTTGAGGTAATATGTACATGTACAGTAGGTAGGGGTAAAGTGACTATGCATAGATAATAAACAGAGAGTAGCAGCAGCGTATGTGAAGAGTGTGAAGGGATGTGAATGTATGTGTGTGCAGTGGAGTGTGTCCTCTGGGTACATTGACTTCAATACAAAATCTAGGAGGCTCATGGTTCTCACCCCCTTCCACAGACTTACACGGTAATTATGACAACTTCCAGAGGACGTCCTCCAACCTATCAGAGCTCTTGCAGCATGAACTGACATGTTGTCCACCCAATCAAAGGTTCAGAAAATGAATCAAGTAATAAAGATATAAGCTACTGCTAGCTAGCACTGTAGTGCATAAAATGTGGTAAGTAGTTGACTCAAAGAGAGAAAGACAATAGTTGAACAACTTTGAACAAATTAATTTCTTCCAAAATTAAGGGGAAGCAAGAGAGAAAGAGAGATAGCTATATTTATTTTGTATTTTGTTTTACTTTCACTTAGCTAGTGAATGCGGCTAGCTAGTTTAGCCTACTCAAACACCCGGCTCAAACAGAGAGTGATGCTTGCTTTATTAGCTAGATGGCTATGGCTATACAACATTGGAAATCTCCCAAGTCAAGATAAGCATTTGGTTTTATTAATTTATTGCCACCGGGTCCCACCGGTGTAACTGCTAAACTGCTTTCTGAATGTACACTTAACTGCATGATTGTAGCGTGTTCACTAATGTGTTAGTTATAGTAGCTATATGGACTATGACTTTAAAATATGGTGACAGCAATGTATGCTGTGTGTAGCGGTTAGCAGGTATAATATGATTTTTATTTTTTTATTTTTTTTGCCTGGTCACAGACAGCTGATGTGTTGTGCACTGAAGTCCACAAGGGAAGGTAAAAGGTGAGAGGAGGAGAACGTGTAGATGTGAGAAGAAATTATACAACGATCAAAGGCTTCTATCAAAGTGAACTGTGTTTGAATGTGATCAGGGATGTATTCATTCCGCCGATTCTGTTGAAAAACTTTTCTTAAACGGAAGCAAACGGAATGAAACAGTGATAAACTTCATACCTGAATTTGGCCAATTGAAACTCTCGTTTGCAACTGTTGGACTAGTGATTACACCCTAGATCAGCTAGATGCAGGCAAGAGTGTGCAAGGCGGTATTGAATGTGTCAATGTTGGTCACCTTGATTACTAAAATTTCTCTCGACCTGTGCACCTAGCGTACGTTGTAAACATTTGTTGTAAACATTAATTCATAGGCTAGGTTGTAGCAACCTCATAGGGAACATTTGAGCATCATGTAGTAGCCTAACCCTATCGATGTTACATTGAGCCGGGTGAATGGAATATGAATGACAGTCATCTAATATATAAGGGATAATCAGCAAAGGGCTATGTGTGCTATGGAAAATAATGAACAACTTGAAGGTATGTTCCACAACGCTCTAGCAGAGTGGAAATGACCTTTCACGGAGTTGCATTATTTTCCAGAGAACGCATAGAGCCCCGAGTTGATCATCCTTTATACCATGGCTATAATTTAACACATAATATAATTTGCCTCTAGAAATGTGTCCATTTGCCAGTAGAAATGTGTTCAAAATCCACTGAAGTAGCTAACATGTTTACTAAATAGCTACAGTAGTTGCCGTGGTAACCAACCAAACAGACCTGCTAGTTTAGCTAACCAAACCATCAGTCCTAGCTTGCTATTATTAAATTGGAATTCAACAATACCCATACTGTTTTCAATTTGACTTTTGCTTTTAATAACAGCTCAAACAAAAAATGAACTACAGCCATTGAATTCTACTGTGCAAATATACTGTGCGTTATAGGGAAATAATGCATGCTCTAGAATGCCCTTCAAGTCAATCAGAAAGGAGTATTTATTTTTATTTTGTGTGTGTGTGTGTGTGTGTGTGTGTGTGTGAGTACATCGATCCTGTGCAGAAAATAATAAGAAATAAGAATAAAGGGGTCAATATAAATAGTGTGGGTAATCAACAGTTTGATTAACTGTTCAGCAGTCTGATGGCATGGGGGTAGAAGCTGTTCAGGAGCCTTTTGGTCCCAGACTTGGCACTCCGGTACAGCTTGCCATACGATAGCAGAGAGAACAGTCTATGACTTGGGTGGCTGGAGTCTTTGAACATATTTAGTGCCTTCCTCGGGTACCGCCTGGTATAGAGGTCCTGGATGGCCGGAAGCTCTGCCCCATTGATGTACTGGGCTGTACGCACTACCCTCTGTAGCGCCTTGTGGTCGAATGCCAAGCAATTGCCATACCAAGCGGTGATGCAACCAGTCAGGATGCCCTCCATGCCAAATCTTTTCAGCCTCCTGAGGGGGAATAGGGATTGTCATACCCTCTTCACAACTGTCTTGGTGTGTTTAGACCATGATAGGTCCTTAGTGATGTGGTCATCAAGGAACTTGAAGCTCTCAACCCTCTCCTCTACAGCCCCGTTGATGAGAATGGGGGTGTGTTCGGCCTTCCTTTTCCTGTAGTCAATGATCAGCTCCTTTGTCTTGTTCACGTTGAGGAAGAGGTTGTTTTCCAGGCACTACACTACCAAGTCTCTGACCTCCTCCCTATAGGCTGTCTCATTGTCGTCGGTGATCAGGCCAACCACCGTTGTGTTGTCGGCAAACTTAATGATGGTGTTAGAGTCATGCGTGGCCACGCAATCGTGGGTGAAAAGGGAGTACAGAAGGGGACTGCACCCCTGAGGGGCCCCTGTGTTGTGACCTACCCTCACCACCTAGGGGCGGCCCGTCAAGAAGACCAGGATTCAGTTGCAGAGGGAGGTGTTCAGTCGCAGGGTCCTTAGCTTAGTGATGAGCTTGGAGGGCACTATGCTGTTGAACACTGAGCTGTAGTCAAAGAACAGCATTCTCACGTAGGTGTTCATTTTGTCCATGTGGGAAAAGGCAGTAGAGATTGTGCAATAGAGCGGAGTGCAATAGAGATTGTGTCATCTGTGGATCTGTTGGGGCGGTATGCGAATTGGAGTGGGTCCAGGGTTTCTTGTATGATGGTGTTGATGTGAGCCATGACCAGCCTTTCAAAGCATTTCATGGTTACAGATGTGATTGCTACAGAGTGGTAGTCATTTAGGCAGGTCTGCTTGAAACATGTAGATATTACAGACTGGGTCAGTGAAGACACTTGCCAGCTGGTCAGCACATTCTCTGAGTGCTGCTAATCTGTAGGGCCCTGCTACCTTGTGAATGTTAACCCGTTTAAAGGTCTTACTCACATCAGCTATGGAGAACATGATCACAGAGTTGTCCGGAACAGCTGGTCCTCTCATGCGGATGTTGCCTGTAATCCATGGCTTCTGGTTGGGAAATGTACGTATGGTCACTTTGGGGACGACGTCGTCGATGCATTCATTAATGAAGCCAGTGACTGATGTGGTATACTCCTCAATGCCATCGAATGAATCCCGGAACATATTCCAGTCTGTGCTAGCGAAACAGTCCTGTGGCTTAGCATCCGCTTCATCGGACCACTTTCATATTGAGCACATCACTGGTACTTCGTGTTTGAGAATCAGGAGGATAGAGTCAGCTTTGCCAAATGGAGGAGGAGGGGGAGCTTTGTACGCGTCGCTGTGTGTGGAGTAAAGGTGATTATTAAAAAAAAAAAAAATCCTCTAGTTGCACATGTGACATGCTGGTACAAATAAGGTCAAACGGATTTCAGTTTTCCTGCAATAAAAAAAAAGCGCTGTCACTGGATGAGCATTTTGTTGTTTGCTTATCGCCTTATACAGCTCATTTAGTCCAGCATCGGTTTGTGGGGTAAAATAGACAGCTATGTAGAATATAGATGAAAACTCTCTTGGTAAATAATGTGGTCTACAGCTTACAATGAGGTACTCTAACTAAAGCGAGCAAAACCTTGCGATAACATACTGAAGTGTCTATAATACTGTAATAAGCTCACATAATTGCTGTCACAAACTCCAAACTCCACACAGATGTCTGTACTTACATCATTTACATACATTTATTTTGATCAGTTTTTTGCTTTGGCAGACTCATAAATCCAAATGCTTATGTCAAATTGTTTTGTGTTCTACTTGTAGCACTGGTTGTCCTGAAAAGAAAATAAATGAAAAGTTGACTTTTGCTTGGGTCTCGAAACTGTTGGTCTTCACGACATGTCCATATAACCTGACACAGGTGTTCTGACTCAGGTGTTACCTCTGCGATGTTCGTGTCACTCAGAGCACAGCTGAGAAGAAGGCTCTTTGGCCTTTAGCGATGTCACTTCCTCATTTAATGATGGCCAGCACTGTCATTTAGTATTCTAATTAGGAAAGGACACACACACACACACACACACACACACACACACACACACACACACACACACACACACACACACACACACACACACACACACACACACACACACTCTCTGTAAGAGAATGTGAATGGATGGAATACCCATGGAAGATGGAGCCTCTTATTATACATTAATTAATCAACAATAAATACTGTGGAAACTATACCAGTAGCTAATATACAGTACCTTACACCATCATTAAGACAATGATGAGACAGCCTATAGGGAGGAGGTCAGAGACCTGGCCGTGTGGTGCCAGGATAACAACCTCTCCCTCAATGTGATCAAGACAAAGGAGATGATTGTGGACTACAGGAAAAGGAAGACAGAGCATGCCCCCATTCTCTTCGACAGGGCTGTAGTGGAGCAGGTTGAGAGCTTCAAGTTCCTTGGTGTCCACATCACCAACAAACTATCATGGTCCAAACACACCAAGACAGTCGTGAAGAGGGCACCCATCCCATCAGATCCTCAAAAAGTTCTACAGCTGCACCATCGAGAGCATCCTGACTGGTTGCATCACTGCCTGGTATGGCAACTGCTCAGCCTTTGACCGCAAGGCACTACAGAGGGTAGTGCATACGGCCCAGTACATTACTGGGGCCAAGCTTCCTGCCATCCAGGACCTCTATACCAGGTGGTGTCAGAGAAAGGCACCCCTCTTTTACGCAGCTGCTACTCTCTGTTAATTGTCTGTGCATAGTCACTTTAACTCTACCTACATGTACATATTACCTCAATTACCTCGACTAACCTTTGCCCCCGCACACTGACTCTATACCGGTACCCCTGTATAAAGCCTCGCTACTGTTATTTTACTGCTGCTCTTTAATTTTAATTTTTTATTTTATTTATCCATTTTTTACTTAAAACGTATTTTTCTTAAAACTGCATTGTTGGTTAAGGGCTTGTAAGTAAGCATTTCACTGTAAGGTCTATACCTGTTGTATTCGGCTCGTGACAAATAACATTTGATTTGAGTGCATGTAGCCTCAAAGTAACCCAACCCAGTTTGCAGTGAACAGATTGCAGTCAAAAGACTGTTAGACCTGGAGTGTTGACCCGTGAGCTCCAGCCCTGACAGCTGAGCTGACCTGAATCATGTGCTTAAACATTTGGTGAGGTTGACAGGAACTGGGGCCAATGCCATACAGTATACACAGGTCTACACTGGCACACCTTCTGTCTCTCTTATAACCCCCAGACACACACATTCACAGGAGAGCTATGTCTCTCTCTCTCAGCCCATCTGTGGACATAAGCACAAGAACGTATACAGGCAAAGTTAACACACGCGCACACACACACGCACACACAAATCAGATACTGTGTTTTGTCAAATAGCAGAATGCTCGAACAGCAGAAAGCCACAAAGTCCCCCAAGCCAAAAGAACGTCAACGACAAAACAAAAGAAATGCAACAACAATAAAGATTCCGGCCAAATGTTTAGAATGCGGGTCAAGCCCAACCAGATGCTCATGAATACAGAGGGAATTTGGAGATGCAGGAAGATGTTTGTGGCAAATTTTTGTCGAGCTCAAGGTCACTTCCTGTTTGTTTGTTCTTCCTCAGACACAGCTGTCCAATCACGGACGTCACTGCTAACCCCTGGCCCCTCCACACACCTGGTAGGCCCAATGTGACCAGGGCCTGATCTGGTCAGTCAGAGTAATGGCCTGACCACATAATGGTAAACATTTTTTAACTGGATAATTTATAATAGTATTCTTATGGGACTACTTCACATGAAAGGATTTAATCAGAGAGAGAGAGAGAGAAGAGAGAGAGAGAGAGAGAGAGAGAGAGAGAGAGAGAGAGAGAGAGAGAGAGAGAGAGAGAGAGAGAGAGAGAGAGAGAGAGAGAGAGAGAGAGAGAGAGAGAGAGAGAGAGAGAGAGAGAGAGAGAGAGAGAGAGAGATTAATAATCTCCCTCATTAAAAAACAGTAGTATGGTGCTACACAGCTACAGTGTCAAGGAAATGGAACTGAAATGGATTTCTGTTTGATTCTTATTCCATTTGTCAGGAGGGGATTATCACTTTGTATGTAAAGGCTCAGTGAGAGGAACGAAAGAGTGTTGTAGACAGGGAGGGAGAAAAAGAGAGTTGGCGGGTCAGAGAGAAAATTAGAATGAGAATAGAAAGAGAGTGATAATAAGTTCTGATGATAGAGGATATTATGAGAGAGAGGGAGAAAGGAAGAAAAAACAGAGAGAAATGGAGAGACCTTCGTGGGCGCACAGTGATTAGCACTGAACGATTTCAAAGCCATAATTAGGCTTCTCGCTCTCTCTCCCACTTTCTCTCTCCTTCTCCTAATTTTCTACTCTGTTGTTCTCTCTCTGTGTTCAGTGGGGAAACGCCCAGCATCAGAGAGGACGGTATTCCAAAAATAACTTGTCTCCTTGTGATCATTAAAAAGAGAGAGCCGGGGAACAGCTGCCTCCAACAAAATCAACACATTAACACTGACGCACCGCAGTCTGAAATCACACACACACACACACAGACACATCTGTTAGAGCGCCTAGTCACAAAGACTTTCATCCTTGTGTCTTTCATTCTCTCTCTCTCTCTCTCTCTCTCTCTCTCTCTCTCTCTCTCTCTCTCTCTCTCCGTACCTGTACTTTATTCCTTTAACTCTCTATCTCTCTTTATTTTTTACGCTTCTCAAAAAAACAAACATGTGGCTGGCTATTAGGAGAAAGTCTTAGGATCTTTTTCATTCCCGCAATTTCTTACTGCTTTTCTCTGTATCAGGAGAGTCATCTGTTCATGCGTTGGGAAGTCTGTTTCTCTCTCTTTTCATATGTTAACATGTTTTCTTAAAAACGAATCATATCACTGCTGTTGTGCCAAACAATAGGAATGGCTGATTAACTTTGAAAGAATAGTCGATTTCCCTATTGTTCCCAGTGGCACACACAGACATTACTAGAAGCTGTAGATTCATTGTACCTCACTAACTCACAGCCAACACTCCCAGAGAGGAGGAGAGCTGAGGCAGATGTCTGTCTCTTTCCAGGGATGACCAGTTAATTACATGTGGAGCTGCCATTTACGGCCCATTGTCTCATTTGAATGTTGGCTGCACTCAACGCAATGTGTTCACTTTGTCCTTCCTTTCTTTCCCTCTTCTCTTTTCTTTCTCTCTGCTTTCTGGGGGTAACACAGCATAGCCGTCCTGACCCTGTATAATTTCCTCAGTAATCAGCCTGTTCTCTCCGCTCGGTGACGAAGCTTTAATCAAACTTCTCGCAGCCTCTCCCAGACAGAAAATGTGTTATTCCGACAGAAACACACCAGAAAACCATGCAATTACTCCCAGAGGACTTGTCCCTCCCTCCCTTCCTCCCTCCCTCTCCTTCCCTTCTTCCCTCTCTCCCTCCATCCCTCTCTTCTCCCCTCCACAGCTGCAGAAAGGAGGGCACCATTCCAATCACGTCCTTCTCCTTTTTCTTCTTGTCTTTTCCCTCCTTCTTTCTTTCTCTTTCTGTGCAAAACTAATGAGAAGGCCTGGCTCTGTGATGATGACAGAACAGAGAGTATTTAATGTAAACTGCAGAGAAAGACACCCCAGGGAACAGGCCACTGCAGCCCAGAGGAAGCTTTACCTCTGATGATGATGACTAATGCGTGTGTAGTGGTATTGCACATTGCTGTAATTGCATCTGTCATCCCAGAAAGGACAGGAAGTGGAGCTCTATACATGTATTATGCCAAGCCCCCCCCCCCCCCCCCCCCCCCGCCCCCCTCCTCTTGACGCTTAATTCAATTAGAGTTTGAGATATAGCTCCACTGAATGTGAAACAAAAGCCACTATCTCAACTCATGATAGAGTAGAACTATATGAGGCCACCCTAGGACAATGTGTTCTGATTAGGACAACCACCTTTTCAACTGGGCATTTTGCCCAAAACCTCCACTTAGAAAATAAAAGCTGTACATTTGTTTTATTTTAAAAGATAATCTTAGGGGCTTTTGTAATTGTTCACCCAGACATAGATTATACATACATTCCGCTCTGTAATTATTTGGACAGTGAAGCATTTTTTCTTCTTTTCGCTACATACTCCAAAAGTTTGGATTTGAAATCCAACAATGACTATGGGGTTATTTTCATTCATATCGTATGAAACGATTAGAAATTACAGTACTTTTTGTACATAGTTCCCCAATTTTAGGGGACCAAAAGTATTGGGACAAATTCACTTACATGTGTATTAAAGTAGTAAAAAGTGAAGTATTTGGTCCCATATTCATAGCACGCAAGCTTGTGACTCTACCAACTTGTTGGATGCATTTTTGTTGTTTGTTTTGTTTTGTGTTTCAGATAATTTTGTGCCCAGTAGAAATGAATGGTAAATAATGTATTGTATCATTTTGTAGTCACTTTTATTGTAAATAAGAATTGAATATGTTTCTTAACACTTCTTCATTAACCTCTAAAGGATTGTGTCCCATCCTCAGGACGCTTGAGCTAATGTGATTAGCATGACGTTGTAAGTAACAATATTTTTTTTCTTTGTATTATCTTTTACCAGATCTAATGTGTTATATTCTCCTACATTAATTTCACATTTCTACAAACGTCAAAGTGTTTCCTTTCAAATGGTATCAAGAATATGCATATCCTTGCTTCAGGTCCTGAGCTACAGGCAGTTTGATTTGGGAATGTCATTTTAGGCAATTTTTTTATAAAAAGGGTCCGATCCTTAAGAGGTTAATGTGGATTCTACCATGATTACAGATCATCCTGAATGAATCGTGATTAATGATGAGTAAGAAAGTTACAGACACACAAATATCATACCTCCCCAATCATTCTTACCCCCCCTGTTATTGTAATGGTGAGAGGTTAGCATGTTTTGGGAGTACAATATGTGTATTTTCTCACTCATCATTATTCACAATTTATAAAAAAATAAAAAATGTAAATATCACATTTACATATATATTCAGAACCTTTGCACAGTCCTTTGGCAGTGATTACAGTCTCAAGTCTTCTTGGGTATGACGCTAAAAGCTTGGTACCCCTGTATTTGGGGAGTTTCTCCCATTATTCTCTGCAGATCCTCTCAAGCACTGTCAGGTTGGATGGGGATCGTTGCTGCACAGCTATTTTCAGGTCTCTCCAAAGAGGTTCAATCAGGTTCAAGTCCAGGCTCAGCCTGGGCCACTCAAGGGCATCAGAGACTTACCAAAGCAACTTTTGCGTTGTCTTGGCTGTGGGTCGATGACATTTTGGAAGGTGAACGTTCACCCCAGTCTGAGGTCCTGAGTGCTCTGGAGCAAGTTTTCATCAAGGATCTCTCTGTACTTTGCTCCGTTCTTCTTTCCCTGACTAGTCTCCCAGTCCCTGCCGCTGAAAAACATCCCCACAGCATGATGCTGCCACCACCATGCTTCACCGTAGGGATGGTGCCTGGTTTCTTCCAGACGTGAGCATTCAGGCCAAAGAGTTCAATCTTGGTTTCATCAGACCAGAGAATCATGTTTCTCATGGTCTGAGAATCCTTTAGGTGCCTTTTGGCAAACTCAAATCGAGCTGTCATGTGCCTTTGACTGAGGAGTGGCTTCCGTCTGGCCACGCTACCATAAAGGCCTGATTGGCGGAGTGCTGCAGAGATGGTTGTCCTTCTGGAAGGTTCTCCCATCTCCACAGAGGAACTCTGGAGCTCTATCAGAGTGAACATCAGGTTCTTGGTCACCTCCCTGAACAAGGCCCTTCTCCACTGATTGCTAAGTTTGGTGGTTCTAAACTTCTTACATGTAAGAATGATGGAGGCTACTGTGTTCTTGGGACCTTCAATGATGCAGAAATGTTTTGGTACCCTTCCCCAGATCTGTGCCTCGACACAATCTTGTCTCAGAGCTCTATAGACAATTCCTTCAACCTCATGGCTTGGTTTTTGCTCTGACTTTTCACGGTCAACTGTGGGACCTTATATACTGTAGAAAATCATGAAATCATGTCCAATCAATTCAATTTACCACAGGTGGACTCCAATCAAGTTGTAGAAACATCTCAACGATGCTCAATGGAAACAGGATGGACCCGAGTTCAATTTTGAGTCTCATTTTTTTGTCTTTGTCACTGTCATAGGATGCCACCTTTCCAACAAGTCAGTTAGTCAACTTTCTGCCCTGCTAGAGCTGCCCGGTCAACTGTAAGTGCTGCTATTGTGAAGTGGAAACGTCTAGGAGCAACAACGGCTCAGCCACAAAGCGGTAGGCCACACAAGCTCACAGAATGGGACCGGTGAGGGCTGAAGCCGTAGCCCGTAAAAATCCTCTGTACCCGGTTGCAATACTCACTACCGAGTTCCAAAATGCCTCTGGAAGCAACTTCAGAAGAAGAACTGTTCATCGGGAGCTTCTTGAAATGGGTTTCCATAGCCGAGCAGCCGCACACCAGCCTAAGATCACCATGCGCAATGCCAAACATCGGCTGGAGTGGTGTAAAGCTCGCCACCATTGGACTCTGGAGGAATGAATCACGCTTACCATTTGGCAGTCCAAAGGACTAATCTGGGTTTTGCGGATGCCAGGAGAATGCTACATGACCGAATGCATAGTTCCAACTGTAAAGTTTGGTGGAGGAGGAATAATGGTCTGGGGCTTTTTTTCATGGTTCAGGTTAGGTCCCTTAGTTCCATTGAAGGGAAATCTGCTACAACATACAATGGCATTCTACACAATTCTGTGCTTCCAACTTTGTGGCAACAGTTTGGGGAAGGCCCTTTTCTGATTCAGCATAACAATGACCCTGTGCACAAAGCAAGGTCCATACAGATATGGTTTTTCGAGATCGGTGTGGAAGAACTTGACTGGCCTGCACAGAGCCCTGAACTCAACCCCATCTAAGACCTTTGGGATGAATTGGAACGTTGACTGCGAGCCAGACCCAATCGCCCAACATCAGTGCCCGACCTCACTAATGATCTTGTGTGACTACGCAAATGATGAGCTAACGTTAACTAGCTAAATATTCCTTCCCTGGTGGGCTAACGCTAGCTAGTATGTCACCACGTGAAAAAGTATGACTACACAAACTGTGAGCAAACGTTACTAGCTGGCTAGCTCACTAAAGACTTGCCAATAGAAAGGCCACAACAGTCATTATGCTAGCGTATGTTTTTTTTTTTTTACTTGTAAGGAAGGTAACATGTGTTGTATGCATAACTACAGTCAGTTTTCTTCTGTTTTTTCCGCTAGGTTTTATGGGTATTGTGACTCTTACTGTGGTACTCAATAGGGGTCATTTGCAAGGGCTTTGTAAGTGTATGGGTTAGTTCTATATAGTTCTACTTCTATCTATTTACCATAGTGTCCCAGTAACACTTCCGCTTACAAACTGTTCACAAATGTCATATTTCTTGGTTATTTGCATAGTTTTGTTCATAAGCTTGGTTGTTTTTCAATGTTAGTTTGAATCTGCTGTTGCAACTGATAGCAAAAAGATGCTGTAGATGCTGTCTACTACTCCTCACATCCCAAATCTCTCACACACACAGCAACACGTTATATGACTCAAGTGGCCCCTTTACCACAGTAACCTCCCTAATACATTTCTTGTTTTAGAGCATGGTCATCTGTTTTTTGTGTTGTTTTTTTTACCATAGTGGCTGGTGGACCAAAAAAGTTAAATCTGCATTATGTAACCTTTTGGGTGGCCTAACCAAATTCACACAGAAACACAGAAATGTGAGTTATAGATCTGTCATTCTCGTTGAAAGCATGTCTAAGAAGTGGTATATCTGTTCTATGTGAGCTATATCTATGCTTCCTATTCTTATTTTTCATTTTTTGTGTCTTTTGCTTTCAGTTTTGTACTCCAGCTTCAAACAGCTGAACATACAATATGTTTGGTTATAGTAAATATATTTCAAATCGGTTTAGATGATACAATGATTCTCTACATTCTCTATGCTTGTTTTGTCACATAAACTGAAATTAGGCAAACTATTCGAATTTTAGCAACCAGGAAATGGTGGAGCGAGTGGACCTTTCTGCATAGTGGACCTTTAATTTTAGCTATGACTACAGGACTGTACCAAAGTCTGTGACTGTACTATTAAATCATATGTAATTTGGAAGTTGACCACTAGAGGGTAATGCAGTAAGTGGGATGGAACATACTGTACTTGTCGAGTATGATCATAGGTGTCAAACTCATTTCACGGAGGGCCGAGTGTCTGTGGGTTTTTGCTCCTCCATTGTACTTGATTGATGAATTAAGTTCACTAATTAGTAAGGAACTCCCCACACCTGGTTGTCTAGGGCTTAATTGAAAGGAAAAAAACAAAAACATGCAGATATTAGGCCTTCCATGGAATGAGTTTGACACTTCTGAGTATGATGAACATTTGGATGGTTTTCTCATGCATCTACCTAGACCAGGTGTATGCACCCACTGAACGGAGCAAATGTATCTCAAAGTCTGTCCACGAACGTACAAGAACAAGAACATTTTGGGAAAACGTGTTGTTTAGTACAAACCTTTCCGCAACGTAGCAAACGTTCAAGCGAACTGAACTCACCCCTGGTGTGGTGCCTGCAGTACCTACGACACTCCAGTGTTGCCTACCCCTGACCTAGACAATAGTGATGGGGGAAAAAAGGATACAGTTACTTCGGGATATAATTTTAAAATAAATATTGTATAAATATTGTCAAATATATTTTGACAATGTCGCAATATTATTTTTGCGCTAGTTGGCTGTACCTTCACCAAAACTCTAGTACTTTTTATTCATATTGTTCTATATCTTCTTTTTAAATATGGAGCCAATCTGTTTTCAGCACTTTTTTTCCATGACTGATAAAAACTTGTTCTCATGGCTCTTTATTTTACCTCTGCAGCAGACATATGGTGAGCAATATGTTTGGAACATCGAATCACAATAGAATCACAGTATCGAATCGCAATATAAAATTGTGAGAATCGCAATACATATCGTATTGGCACCTAAGTATCATGATAATATTGTATTGAATCGGGGGTCCAAGCCCTACCAGACAACTTGTAAGGAAACTGAGAGATAAAAATACATTCTTTATTGATTTACACAGCACTGCAAGCAGTTGGTCTCAATATTATAGCACCTGCAATTTGTTATTTTCAGTTCACTGCTGCTAGCGACTGGAACGAGCTGCAAAAAACACACAAACTGGACAGTTTTATCTCCATCTCTTCATTCAAAGACTCAATCATGGACACTCTTACTGACAGTTGTTTGGAGCGTTTCTCCTGTTGGATGCAGTTTGACCATTCACAGTGTTTCTCCCAGAGTGCACGGTGGCCGGCGGCTGTCCTTTGCTCTGTCCAGTGTTAATAGTGCTGTTTGTCCCTCTTGGCATGCCGTAGCCTTTAGGTTTAGGGATCCTGGTGGGGCCGGGCTTCCGAAACGCCTCCAGAGGAACCCACATGGAGAAAGTAGAAACATGTCACCAAAAGTTATTATTGGGGCCAGGAGTTTTTCCTGACCAGATACCAGGGTTGGGTTCAATTCTGAATTGAGTTGCAAATTGCTCTTTAATACCAATTAATTTCTTGAATTTGAATTGACCACTCCCCACAGGAAGCAGAATTTGAATTTAATTTGAATTAAAGGAACTACAGTTTAATCCAATGAAGTTCAATTAAATTCAAATTGATTATTTATTTTACACATCACATTAGTAACTTTAATTTGGACATATTGCATGGTGGTTACCAATGCCATGTAGCATAAGGTTGAAACATTTCATTTTTAGATTTTTTTTTAAATATAATTACAATGGTTTGGTAACATTCTAAGATCATGTTGTTGGTTGTCTATAATCATTCATAATTCCCTTAATGTTTTGAAATATCCGAAAAAAGTATGTTTCCCAGAATGCATTTGTCACGGCTGGTGGGAGGCAGGACCCAAGGCGCAGAGTTGTAGTCAAACGACATACTTTATTTTCAGTATTACACAACAACAAAAGGAACCGACGCAACCACGAACTGCTGTGCGACATGCACAAACAATAACCCACACACAGGTGGGAAACTCATCAATTTAAGTAGGATCCCCAATTAGAGACAATGCAAGGCAGCTTTCTCTAATTGGGGACCAACAAAACCAAACAGATTTTCCTAGAAACCTCCCCTCTGTCAGGCCCTGACAGTTTGCACACACGGCACATAGATTGTCTATTGTGTTATTGACTGTACGTTTGTTATCCCATGTGTAACTCTGTGTTGTTGTTGTTTTTATCACACTGCTTTGCTTTATCTTGGCCAGGTCGAAGTTGTAAATGAGAACTTGTTCTCAACTGGCCTACCTGGTTAAATAAAGGTGAAATAAAAAAATAAAAAAACACAGTCACCTCCAGACCAACATAAATATGGCTAGAGGCCTCCCTATAGTCACGACCTGACAGCATTAGATCAAACACTGCAGTATGGAAGGGAACAATTTAACATCTCATGACAATGAAAAATACCGTTTGACATCTGAGTTATAAAAAAATATATATTTGAAATGGTATGTGTATTCTTTGCAATAATATGTGACATCCTTAAAGATGTGTCAAATTAATGAGAATTTCAAGTTTCACACAGTCATGGTCATGTTGTTGTAGGGGGAGAGTAAAGACACACATGAAACTGGCTCTCATGAGGAACACCACAGGAATGGAAGACCCAGAGTTACCTCTGCTGCAGGGAACAAGTTCATTAGAGTTACCAGCCTCAGAAATGGTTAAAGTAACAGACACATCTCAACATCAACTGTTCAAAGGAGATGGAGATGGTCAAATTGCTGCAAAGAAACCACTACTAAAGGACACCAATAATAAGAAGAGACTTGCTTGGGCCAAGAAACACGAGCAATGGACATTAGACCGGTAGAAAATGTGTCCTTTGGTCTGGAGTCCAAATTTAAGATTTTTGGTTCCAACCGCTGTGTCTTTGTGAGACGCGGTGTGGGTGAATGGATGATCTCCACATGTCTATTTCCCACAGTAAAGCATGGAGGAGGAGATGTTATGGTGTCGGGGCGCTTTGCTGGTGATACTGACATTTTTTCTATCCCTGGCAACCCTGGTGTGTGTGTTGTGTGAGCTGTGGTTGCAGTCGGATTTCTTTACATAAAGGGAGAGAGCATGATTTTGCACGTTCCATAAATGAGTGAATTTGGGGCAGGCAGGCAGGTAGCCTAGCGTTAAGAGCATTGGGCAAATAACAGAAAGGTTGCTGGTTCCAAAACCAGAGGCAACTAGGGGAAAAATCTGTCAATGTGCAGTTGAGCAAGGCACTTAACCCTAATTGCTCCTGTAAATTTATCTGGATAAGAGAAATGTAATGTAATGTGATAACATTGAGTCGAAATCCCCTTAGCCTATTTATTTCTGGCACATTCATTTATTTTCTTTCATGTGCAGTACATGGAACTTTTCAGTGTATTTTTTGCATTTAAATTCAACATTTACCTGGTCTGTCACAGTATACCATTGAAAATCATTGTCATGCTATTTGAATTTGAGCTATGATTGGCTGTTCATTCAAGAAGCACTTCTCAAGCAATATGAGTTGATGCCTTCACACAGCACACGCTGTCCAGAGCAAAAAGAAGCACCCATCAATCTACTCTGTGAGCTTATTTATTTTAGGGAACGTGATTTACAAAAGTAAACCTTCGATAGTGAACATACTAGGAATATGCTGGCTACTGTTGATAGTCTGCAAAAAGAAAGCTATAAAAACATTCATCTTGGCTAGCCTATTGCAGCCATGTCAATATAAGATATACCTTCTGGAATGTTTGTCTTAAAGCGGCAGCGTCCCATTTTCAAATTTAAAAATGACATACTTTAGAAACAAAAATGTATTTCAAATAACAATGCAATTCTAAAGAATAAATTAATGACTTGCATTAGTCAATTATATTACATAGCTTTTTAATACATATCATAGTAACCAAATGTAGCTGAATATAGAGAGAAAGCATACCAACGTTGGACCCTGGCGTGTTTCGTATGCAGCCAACTTGACTAGTTCATAAAAGGTGTCAAACTTACTGAAAAATGTTTTGTACACTCAGTGTATATCCTTTTCATTCATGAATCATATAACATAGTTATATGTCCATGGTATCAAGTAAACCAAAGATTGAATTAGTATTTTCAATATGAAGTCCATGAGGACTTGCCAGACAGTGACGTTAAAGTGAGTGACTCATTTGGCTCCGTAATTTGCACACTGCTAGGCTTTTTGGTGATAATCTGCAGATAAATTATGAAAACATTCGATGAAGATGGCGAATCCTCATCACTGCAGGAACAATAGGTAGGCTAGTGGAGAGAGAGCCTCAATCAGGTCCAAAAATGATAAAAGAAAAAAGATTGAATTGTTTTTAAAGCTAATTATACTTATATGATATTTTCAAAGGTACTGATATACAGTGAATTCGGAAAGTATTCAGGCCCTTAACTTTTTCAACATTTTGTTATGTTTCAGCCTTATTTTAAAATTGATTAAATGTATTGTTTTCCTCATCAATCTATACACAATACCCTGTAATGACAAAGCGAAAACAGGTTTTTAGAAATTGTAGCCAATGTATGAAAAATTTAAAACTGAAATACCCTTTGTTATGAGACTCGAAATTGAGCACAGGTGCATCCTGTTTCCAATGATCGCCCATGAGATGTTTCTACAACTTAACTGGAGTCTACCTGTGGTAAATTCAATTGATTGGACATGATTTGGAAAGGCACACACCTGTCTATATAAGGTCCCACAGTTGACAGTGAAAAGTCAGAGCAAAAACCAAGCCATGAGCTCGAAGCAATTGTCCATAGAGCTCAGAGACAGGATTGTGTTGAGGCACAGATCTGTTGTAGGGTACCAACAAATGTCTGCAGCATTGAAGGTCCCCAAGAACACAGTGGCCTCCATTATTCTTGAATGGAAGAAGTTTGGAACCACCAAGACTCTTCCTTGAGCTGGCCGCCAGGCCAAACTGAGAAATCGGGGAGAAGGGCCTTGGTCAGGGAGGAGAGACCTGAAAATAGCTGGGCAGCGACACTCCCCATCCAACCTGACAGAGCTTGAGAGGATATGCAGGGAAGAATGTGAGAAACTCCCAAAATACAAGTGTGCCAAGTTTGTAGTGTCATACCCAAGAAGACTCAAGGCTGTAATCGCTGCTAAAGGTGCTTCAACAAAGTACTGAGGGTCTAAAAACCTGTTTTTGCTTTGTAATTATGGGGTATTGTGTGTAGATTGATGATTTTGATGAGTAAGAGAGTAACAAAATGTGAAGTCAAGGGGTCTGAATACTTTCCGAATGCACAGTAGGTCTACTGATTTTATCAATTTCAAGTGTTGACAATGGAGTAGTCAACTGCTAACTTTCTGTGTAGAAAAGTCCATGTTTAACACCTGCTTCGTTCTTCAATCATACCTGATTTGCAGAGAGCTGAGAAAATGTATCTTAAAAGGAATATTGAAGCCTGTGGAAGTCAGCAGACTCTTACAGTATTATTTAAAGGCCCAGTGCAATCAACATGACGTTTTCATGTGTTTTATATCATATTGTACAACAGCTGATGAAACTAACACTGTAAAACTGTGAAAAATGTGATCAATATTATTTCCTGATAGTTGCTGGTTGAAAATACAAATACTTTCTAGCATTACAATGTACTAGAGGCCACCTAAATAGAGCTTGTTCAGCATACATCTATTAACCCAGGCCCGGGGGAGCCTGGCTGGCTACTTTTTCTATTATGCTGGCTACTCCATGTGATTGTGGAAAACACTGTCTTTCCCTTTCAATTTTTCCATTGCTTGACTTTGATGGTCAACTATTCTGGCTGCCATAGCTCTGACATCATCCACTAAGCGTCGCCATTGTATGGCTTCGCATCATCACACACTGCCAGAGTAGAGTTCAGTTAGGGCTTGCACAATTACCGTATAGTTGACGATTATGGATGAACACCGTAATAAAATAACCAAATATTTTTTGTTTATTTGAGTCTGTTTCCGCAGTAGCATGGGCTCTTTACAACATGATGAAACTTTGTTGCTCATTGCTGTGTTGTAGCAAACAAGTCTTTGGTTGCCTAGGCAACACTGACCTCGGCAGCAGCACATTAGTGAATAACATTAGTTATTATTTTACTTCACTACATTCCTAAAGAAAATAATGTACTTTTTACTCCATACATTTTCCCTGATACCTAAAAGTACTTGTTACTTTTTGACAGGAAAAAGTTGCGCACATGTACTTTTTTGCTATGAATCTTGCCTGTGAGGCAGTGGGCCTACTGGTAACAAAAGCACCCTAGAAATCGGTACAATGCCCCTTGTGACAAAGGGTGTGTTCGTAAATTAAATCTGGAGTGCCAGAGTGTGCTCGTGGTGCGTCAGAGTGTTGTTGTCAGTTCATAAATTCAGAGTGTTGAGCGATGGTAAATTTGTCAGTTATTCTGTGCTCTGGCACACTCAGACAAGAGTGTTCTGAAATCGAAGTAGATAGCCAGAGCGAATTTACGAACACGCCCAAAGTAATAACTGCCATAGACCCAGTTGGTATTAGATAAAGTCTAGAGTCTAGACCCTGCCCGCCTGTGGGGAAAACAACCAGGTTACCCCATTGGCTCACAGCAAAAACGTAATCTTTTTCAAACACCATTTTCTTTTTGTCTGCTAATTTTCGTCTATTAAAAAACAACATTTAAGAAAAGTACAAAATGTCTAAAGATTACTTTTCAACATTGCCTGCTCTCTGGTGTTCTCACTACTTAGGAAAAAAATCATAATGTAGGCTTCCCTAACGCCCTTTTTCATGATGATGCTAGTAGCCACTTGAGTGAGCTATTGCTAGTTAGCTAATGACCGGAACATTAAAGTAGCCAAGACCAACAACACAAACAAATGGACTATACAGCTACAAGTAGTGAGTAGAGTCACAAACAGACTGTACTAAACAAGTTAAATGTCTTACATGTGATGAAATGTTTTCCACACACATAGCTACGTGTAGCCTACTTGGACACCGCGTCCCCCCTTTTCCCATTCTCCCACACTGAATAGCCTGAAGCCACAGGGCTCTTCTCGCAGGCATAATTTCCCTACATGGGAGCATTGCGAACTGTAGGTCAGGATTTGTGACCTGGCTAACAACACAGCAGCTTTCTGGCATGTTTTGTTATTTTCAGTGGTGGAAAAAGTACCCAATAGTCATACTTGAGAAAAAGTTAAGATATGTTAAGATAGAAAATGACTCAAGTAAAAGTGAAAGTAACCCAGTAAAATACTACTTGAGTAAAAGTCTAAATATATTTGGTTTAAAATATACTTAAGAATCAAAAGTAAATGTAATTGATCAAATATACTTAAGTATCAAAAGTACAAGTATAAATCCTTTCAAATTCCTTATATTAAGCAAACCAGACGGCACCATTTTCTGTTTTTTTTAAATTGACTGATATCCAGGGGCACACGTCAACACTCAGACATAATTTAAAAACAAAGCATTTGTGTTTTAGTGAGTCTGCCAGATCAGAGGCAGTAGATGACCAGGGATGTTCTCTTGTGCCTCACAGCCACTATTCATGTAGTAGGCTACATGTGCGCACCGGAAGCTCTTGCTAGCAAATAAACAGTTTCTCTTACTGGTAATGTTGAGCTTTCTGTGCTTTTTAAGGTCAGTTTGGGTTCGGTTCGATTATTAAAAAATAATCACAGTTTTCGATAAACATTAACCATTGTTTATTCACATTACTACTTTACTTTAATAAAATATTTAAGTTGTATATTTGTTACATTTGTTTTATTTGATTACATTATTATTACTCTAGTAGTTCTAAATACCAACTATCAATCACTTACATCATGTATTTTCAGGTAGAGATATATTGCGAAGGTCCCTCTCGATTACTCATTATTCTCTCTTCTCTTCTCTTCTCTGGTTCTGCCCCACACATCAGTAGATGGATTATGTTCATTGTAGTTAATTACCACGTTTTTTTGCACTAAACTATGTAGAATATTGGCCTGTTGGAAACTACAACTCCACAACTCCATACTACATCGCACAATTTCAGGCTTGGTCTGATTGATTTATTGAATGACATCGGTCAATTAGTTGCTTAAAAAACGAAGAATAACCGGTTAATGCTCAGCACTACTTACTGGCAATTATTAAAATCGGATTTTAAATTAAATTACATTTAACAACCAAACATTGAAAAAACATTATGTAAGGTAAAGTAAAAATCCAAACCAGTCTGTGTAAATAGTAAAATACTGGTTTACCAAAAAATGATTAGGCCTAATAAGGCTGACCAATAACGTCATCCAAAATTCCATGACCATCATAGCCCTAAATTCAATCCGTTTTTTATCTGATGTTTCAACGAGACCCAACAACTGTAATTTCTGTTGCATCAAAATGACTGAGTACTTGAGGAAGCTGCGCTTATGCCCTCTCCTTTATCCTCCTTCCACCTACCTGTGTCTATCTCCCTCACCTTCACTTTAAAGCACCTATGAAATGTCCCCCCCGGGGGATCAATAAAGTACCTATCTATATATCTATCTACCTGACCGTTACTTCATCCACTGTTGTTGAGATTACTAAACTATTAGACAGTTTACTCAAGAGTAGGGCCAGGAATGATTCCTGATTAAGTCACATGATACTGTGCTACTCAGGGAAGGCTGCTTAGGCCAACTGATCTCTGTATGATAGTGAAGGCCTACTGTAGCACTGAACCAGTAACTCAAGATAATTAAGATTATCTTCTCATTATTAAGATCTGTCTCACCATACGTTAATGAGTTCCGTATGTGTGTGTGCGTGCGTGTGTGATTGTGTCATATTGAGGGAATGTCCCTATGACCACAAGAGTATCAGTCATCATCCTTCCTTTCATTCCTTCTTTCAGTGGGAGGAGAAGGGTGGGAGAGGGGGTTAGAAAGAGAGTGATGGCTTTGGGACGGACTATTGAGAGAAAGAGGTTGCGGAGCGAAGAACTCCATTGTCATTCATTGTCATTCCACCTCAAAAAGCACAAGAGGATTTTGACAAACAACATCTCTCATTGTGCTGTAATCTAGTAAGAAACTGATAAGATTAGCAGTCCATCATTATTTTGTTGAAATATAATGCAATATCTGAAAAATGTAGCTAATTGATTGCACCCAAATTGGCCCATGTAATTTATAGCATTCACATAATATTCAACAAATATGCTACCCAACATCGGATTTGGACCATAATAATTCCTAACAATGAGTAATACACGAGGAATACATTAAAATTATCAAAAGCCACCCACGGACCCCCGACAACCCACAACAATCCCAACCTAACGACTAGTAGGCCTATACAGTGTCAGTTCTCCGTGTCTGACAAGTGGTATGGAACTTCTCCTTTTTTAAATTGTATGTAATGTATTCCCTGTGAATCTGATCATGTTTTTGAGTGTTTCCTTTAGGATTTCTTTCTGCGGTGGTGGAAAAGGTAGGGGGGAAGTGACGGCCTGATTTAGCGGTGGTGCGCCACTGCTAAACGCATATAGGGAAAACTAATAGCTTTTAATCACAATGAAAATTAATTGTGTGGTCATCCTCACAATTTGAGCCAGTCTTCCATGAAAGAAATTCAGTTAGACCATTCCTGGAGAACAAGCAAACCTTTTGGCTACAACAGTTCAAATTGTTTTAATGTGAAGGTCTCTAATGGTCTTCAATTGTAAAAGTCCCAAACTCACACACTGTACAGTGTTTTCCAATGGTAATGGTGTTGGTTTTAATGATAAATGTCACTAATCACACTACATACACATAGAGATGTTTTCTGATAATGTTATTGAACATTATGCAATGGTTTATAATTGTATTATTTTATTAGGGTTGTCACAACATTTTAGCCCATTTCTTCATTAAAGTGTTGGGCTTCTAGGAAAAGTCTTCATATGAGAATTGCACCACAAGGATAGCCCTAGAGAGCTGCCATTTGTTGGACTATTCAAGGAGAGTTGGGTTGAAGCATTAGGTTGCTAGACAATGACATTTATTTTCATCACGAGCAAAAGCTATTGTTTTTCTACCCAAAATGGCAAAGAACATGTTGAGATCCATTTAAGAGACTCGCAAAATGGATAAAAGAGAGTGGTAGTAGCAGCAGCAATGGCATCTAGTGGGCAAAACCTCATGCTTTCATACTAATTTATAGCAAATGACTTCAATGGTTAATTTCTCTGAAGAGGTAAAAAAAAAAAAACATCACCAGATTCCCAGGGAATACATAACATAGGATAAAGAAGCAATATGCCAAGCCACAGCTCCATACTACTTGTCAGAAGAATGCTTATACTGTATACTGGTTGTTGAGGTGGGATTGGCATGGGGTGTACTCAATGGTAGGAAGAAGTTTTTAGTCCAAATCTGATGTTCGGTACTATATTTAGTGAATATTATGAGAATCCTAAAATCAATTAGCTTAATTTCAAATTACATTTCAACAAAAAAGGAATTATAATCTTATCTATTTCTAACTACAGAAACAATTTCAGAACAATCTGAGATGGTGGGTGTCATGGCTTGCTGAAATGACATGGAACGACTCTGCAGGGAGTTTGAGTGTGTTGTGTGTGAGTTTTTGTGACTGTCACACTCCCATGAGGCCTCTGTCATGCAAACATCTGTCCAAACTAATGTCTGACGGTTCCCTTGGCCACAGCCTCGCCAATGATGTCATCAGCACAGAAAACTGCATTGTGAGTCTGTTTCTCTGTTCAGATACGGCTGAACTACTGAAGTCTATGGTTTGAAGCTTAAAGAGGTCCACTTACCCGTAACCTAACTCTAGCCCTGACGCTTAAAATAGCCTGTGTCCTCATGGGGACGTGAGAAATGTCCCCAGAAGGGAGAATTTTCCTTGTTTCCAGCTCACGGTGAAATCCTCTGTGTTAAGGTCTCAGTAAGTATAAAAAATTTGTGTATTTAAAAAATATCCAACTTCCAGCTATTTTCAACCAGTTAAAAGTCAGATTGTTTGTCTTTTACAGTGAATGAGATTAGACCATCAGAGTCTAGGCCAATCAAAAAACATGTAAGTAAACTAAGTTAATATAAAACACATGCTATTTTAGAACGATAGTTAAAATATTCATCAGGAATTTATACCCTTTAGTAAATGGACAACACCGGAACAACAAAATAAACCAAATTGTTTTTAATGGTTAAAAATTGAATGCACACATTATAGTAGCGTATGAAAGGCTATATATGTAAGTAGTTGTCTTAAATGCATTTAGGTGACCATATACAGTGAGTGCAGACCAAGTCCAGATAGGATTAGATAAGTGCTTTTTCATGCACACACTGATGGAATCACACCCTTGTTATTATTAGGATGATGTAGCTGTTCAGACATAGTCTGGTTTGAGCTGATTCTCTGTTGCTTTTGTGGTGAAAGGGACTCAGGATTGGGTAAAATAATCTAGGTCACTAGGGGCTGGATGGAGGTGGGCGTTTCAATCATAAGGGCCACTTACTGTAATGTTTGAGGGTTGTGCGACAGGAGTGTTGGTAGGGGCTATAGTGATGCTACTGGTGATCTTGCTGTTGCCTTTGACGTGGCAGCCATTGGTCAGTACTGGTGTCCTTGGCTCCAGCCCGGGGGTGTGGTACGGGCTACCTGACTGGCTCTGGGTTATACCATTAATAGACTGGATGTAGGGGCTCCCAAGGTGGATGTGGATCTTGTTGTCCTCTGTGGTGATGACACTGGGACCAGGGCTGTTGGACCTCTGTAGCTGCCAGCCGTTCTTCCTCTCCGGGCTCACCCGAAACACGGCTTGACCTATGAGCTTAGCGGATTCAAGCGATCCAGTGCTGACTGTTAGCATCTGGATGGGAGAGCCAGTGTGGTCAGTCGACACTAACCTGGAGGAATCTGGGGACATGACTGAGACGGGTGTCATGGTGAGAGGGGAGAGGGCTCTGTCTGGGCTGCCAAACCCTTCTGGTAGTGGGGATCTCTTTGTTCTGGCCACTGGGGAGATGGCAGCATTTGGGATGATGGTGATTCTCTGTTTTGGTGGGGCTCCACTGGTGGGGATGACAGCGGTGCTAGTATAGGATAAGGCGTTGTCAGCGGTGGGGCTACTGATCTCCAGCATGGCTGTGTTGAGCCCATGGTCTGGCGTTACCTTGATGTGTAAGGGCTTCCATGGGGTGTGTGTAAGCATCGCATCTCCTTTCTGAAAAAAGTTACCGTTCAACACTTTGCCGTTAATGGGATGATGATTGTCCTTGCCGTTGGGTGAAGGTATGCTGAATCGCCTCACATGATTGTTTTGGTGGTTCAAGCTTTCAATGTTGTTCAGCGGAGGTGAGTTGCACTTGTTGATGACACAATCCCCATTTGGATTTGGGTCCTCTCCATCGATCTCCTCATACAGTTTACCACTGAGCGTCAGCGGAGTCAGGCTCCTGTAGTCAGGTGGCAGGGTGTCTGCGGGCTCCGTCTGCACCTCCTTGGTGGACAGGTGGAGGTCTGAGAAGCGTCGGCCAGTCATGCCGGGCCGGAGGCTCTTGCTGAATCGCCGGTACCTCTCCAGCTCATGGGTCAGTCCCTCCATCTCCCTGGCCAGCTCCCTGTTCCTGACCTCCTGCTGGGTCAGCCTCTTCTGCAGAGTGGAGCTGTCCATCTGCACCCGACAGATAGACTCCTCTGTCCCCATCAGCCTCTGGACCTTCTCCTTGAGAGCCTCCATCTCCCTTTTGAGGAGGACAGACTTGACCTGCTCCTCCTGGAGTCGCCTGAGGAGGAGGTGCTCCTGGTTGTTCTCCTTCTTCTCTGCCAGCTGGTACTTGGAGAGCTCCCTCCGGGACTCCTCTAGCTCCACTGCCAGAGCCCTGGCTCTCTCCTGCTCCTTGGAGCACCTCCTCTCTAAGGACTCAAAGTCCACCTCTGCCTTCATCAGCTCTCCCTCCACCACTCCCTTCTGCATGAGTCTCATCCTCAGTCTATCTACCTCATGGGTGAGTTGTTTGACTTTGTTGTCTTCCAGTTGACAGTCGTGGTTAGTGTTGTCCAGCAGGGAGCTCTTGACTTCTCGACATAACTCCCCTTTTTTGACCTCCAGGAACAGAATCCTTTTTTTCATGGCGCTAACTTTGCTTTGCAGATCCCCACTCCTATCCTCCTCTGCCCTCAGCCTCACCCGCAGCACGTCCCGCTCTTTCGCCACACTCTGAATCCTGTCCTCCAGCTCTGCTTTAGACCTCAGTGCCTTGCGGCTCTCCTCAATGAGTTTCTCTGTAGCTGTTGACACGCTGTCACTCTCAGCCTGTAGTTTCCCATCCTTCTTCACCTGTAGTTTCTCCTCTGTCTGCCTGAGTTGCTCAGCAATGTTCTTCCTCTCTTCAACCAGTACCACTGTGAATGTTCTCAGCTTGGCAAAGTCCTGTCTCAACGCCCCCTCTGATCTTTCCAGCTGGCCCTCAATAGCTTCCAGTTCCCTTACCCGCACCCTGAGGGTATCGAGCTCTCCAGACAGCTGCTTGGTGCTGGCCCTCTCCTTCTCCAAGCTGCCCTTCAGAGCGCTGCACTCCTGCCTGCTTTTCCCCAGAGCCTCCTCCAGTCTGTCCAGCTCACTGATCCGGCCATTCAGCTTGTCCACCTCGGCCTTCAGGCTGCGGCTCTGGCTGGACTCCCTCCCAAGTTTGCGGTCCAGGTCCCGGCATTGGTCCCCCATTCGGATCAGCTCCTCGTCCTTTCCTTCCATCTCCACCACCCTCCTTCTCAGCTGTTCCACCTCTGAGAGCAAGCCAGGGGCTGTTGTGCACCCTTCTCTCCCGTGGCTGAGCCTGTCCCTGAGCTCCTGCAGTTCCTCCTCTGCCCTCTGGAAGGCGCCCCTGGTCCCCTCCAGCTCGTCCAGCTTTCGACTGAGGGCAGCCAACCGCTGACGCAGCTGTCGGTTCAGGGTGTCCTCATTGGCCAGTTTGGCCATCATGGCTTCCTGGTTGAGGCGGAAGTGGGAAGCTTGTTTGTTTAGCTCCGCCTCCAGGCGAAGTACTTTAAACTCCTCCTCCTTTGCCCTGGAATGGGTGGAGTTTAGCTCCTGTTGTGCGTGGTCGGCGATTTCTGTCAGTTTCTGGGCGCGTTTGCTCTGCTGTGAAAGTTGATTCGTCAGGCGCTGCTGCTCGTCAACGACCAACAATGCAAAGGACTTAAGTTTAATCAGCTCCTCCTTTAAAGCAGAGACCTCTCTCTTGCTCTCCTCCTCTTTTCTTTCCCGGTAGGCTTTCTCCTGGATGAGCAGTAATTTCAGCCTGTAGAAGAGGGAGACAAACAAAAGTATTTGATTCAAACGGAAAGGTGTGGTTTAACTTAGTGACATACTTAAAATTGTACAACAATTTGACTTCTCTTCAAGGTTTACGAGCCTTTACATTCAATCAAATCAAGACATGAAATAGCTGCCTGTATTTGTCTTTCATCTGAATGCAATGTATCCAGTGTGTGGAAGTCCCCACACACTCCCTTTCCTCTGTCTACTACAGTACACTGCTGAGATGGTGAGCTAATGTTCAGACAGGAAATGTACCATGTCCATGATGAAGACATCATTTCCTCCCTGTTCCCTGGCCCTCTGTGCTCTCTCTAGGAACAATCTCTGTTAACTTCACTCGACCTGTGTGTGTGTGTGTGTGTGTGTGTGTGTGTGTGTGTGGGTGTGTGTGTGTGTGTGTGTGTGTGTGTGTGTGTGTGTGTGTGTGTGTGTGTGTGTGTGTGTGTGTGTGTGTGTGTGTGTGTGTGTGTCCACATCCCTGTCCCGCTGGCATTTGTGAGGATGTTTTGACTGGCATCACAGATGGAGCCTTGGCAAGGAGAAGTTGGTTAATTGATTTCACCTTACACACCAGCATAAACATGTGTTTGAATACACACAAACATTATACATATACACATACAGAAATACACACACAAAAACAAGCTAATATTTGTTCACATTATTTTGACATTCATTTGATATTCCTTGTTTTGTGTTGTAAAACATTTCCCATTAAGGCAAGAACATATTTACAGAATCTCAGAGATATAGTGACGGACGCCTGGGTTTGTATAGGGCAGGGCTAGCGTGCAGAATTACAGAAAACTTCAGAAACCCTCAATGATGTAAGCTATTGCATGGAGCTTTATTACTCTTAATTAATCTGCAATGCAATTTAGTAGTTTATGTTATCTGTAAATATTTATGGGGTTGTTTTTATGAGCATTTTCTTGGCATGTCTTACATTTTACTACACAATACAGAAATGCTAATGAGCTGGATGACTGTCAGTACTCAATGGGGATTTTCTCTCATGCACACACACACGTCTACACACAGACACACAGACACACACACACACAGGCCCAAAATACAGCCTAACACTACAGAAATCTACAGTAGCTAGACAAAAGTATCACAAAGTTTAGCCTACATTGTACACGTTTACAGTATTTCTTCATTGACAATCTGAGAATGCTGTGTTGTAATATTCCTATTTCACATGATACATTTGAAATCTTCTCACTGATAATTCACAACTGATTTATAACCCACATGGTTCGGAATGCTGGAAAATAAATGCCGGGAGCGCAGCTGGGAAATCTTAACTGAGTTTGGGATTAGCTCATCTCTCTACCCGTAAATGTGATTAGTGATAGTGACCATATTCAACATTTTGTTTTTGTGTGTGAATATTTAGGCTAATGTAGCCTATCATTTAGAGCAATAGCAATTAAGAGCCTTATTATTATTCCTGTTATAGGCTACCTTCTCTTTACACTGAGAATTGCTTTTAGATGTTAGGCTAACTCTTAGGTGTATTTCATTTTTCTAGACTTGTCTGATAAGAGTTTGAGGTATGTTATCCAAATAAATGTATGAGTGGAATGTTAATTTGAGTGTTTGTAGGAAAGTGAAGCCAAATACTGAGCATGTTATCATTGTTTTTGTATCATAACTCTAGGTTATGTGTAAGCTAACAAGAACAAAACTAAATCCATCCCTGTATTATAGGGGAAGGCAACTAGATTCAACCACGGGACGATTTTTGTCGGAGCGGATGGTCGGGGGGCCGGAACATATTTATAATAATTTGTACAATGTAAATTGACCACAACTATGCCCAATAAGAGTATTTGAAAAAAATAATAATTGTATACCTTGATTACATTGAGACATGATCACATGTCCCTTTTTTGTTTGTGGGAATACTTGGGAACAGATTTCCTGAATCAAACACATTTTCTGCTTAATTCCTTGTGATTTTAGTCTTCTTTCTTTTTTTCCCCTAAAAACCCCCAAACCCCAAATAAAACATTCACTCAAAGGGACTATACTGTAGCATGTTCTGAGTTCATCTGGGTTTCTTCCTACCTGATCTGTATGTCCGTAAAGTTTCAGATCAAATCCTATTCCCTCTCCGCTCTCCCACCTCTCCTTCCCGTAGTTCCCAGCAATGTGGACATTCCAGGCAGAAAACCAACATTATGAGATGTGTTCTCCACACACTCCCAGCCAGACAGCACAGCCCTAGAGCCCATTACATCATCAACAGGACCTTATAAGGGGCTGTGTGATGTACAGCCTCTACCGTGTTTGTGTGCGTGTACATGTACATGTAAGTGTGTGTACGCATCATGAAAAATTCATTTTCATGTTTGGTACTCTGTGTGCAAACATATCTTAGTGTTCAACATATGCATGAATACAGTAGAAGTCGGAAGTTAACATACACCTTAGCCAAATACATTTAAACCCAGTTTTTCACAACTCCTGACATTTAATCCTAGTAAAAATTCCCTGTCTTAGGTCAGTTAGGATCACCACTACATTTTAAGAAGGTGAAATCATTCTGAAATGATTATTCTGAAATGTCAGAATAATTGTAGAGATTATGTATTTTAGCTTTTATTTATTTCATCACATTCCCAGTGGGTCAGAAGTTTACATACACTCAGTTAGTACTTGGTAGCATTGCCTTTAAATTGTTTAACTTGGGTCAAACGTTTCGGCAGCCTTCCACAAGCTTACCACAATAAGTTTGATTAATTTGGACCCATTCCTCCTGACAGAACTGCTGTAACTAAGTCAGGTTTGAAGGCCTCCTTGCTCGCAAACGCTTTTTCAGTTCTGCCCACAAATGTTCTATAGGATTGAGGTCAGGGCTTTGTGATGGCCACTCCAATACCTTGACTTTGTAGTCCTTAAGCCATTTTGCAAAAACGTTGGAAGTATTCTTGGGGTCATTGTCCATTTGGAAGACCCATTTGTAACCAAGCTTTAACTTCCTGACTGATGTCTTGAGATGTTGCTTCAATATACCCACATAATTGTCCTTCCTCATGATCTATTTTGTGAAGTGCACCCTCCTTTGCTCCCTCCTGCAGCAAAGCACTCCCACAACATGATGCTGCCACCCCCGTGCTTCACGGTTGGGATGGTGTTCTTTGACTTGCAAGTCTCCCCCTTTTTCCTCCAAACATAACAATGGTCGTTATGGCCAAACAGTTCTATTTTTGTTTCATCAGACCAGAGGACATTTCTCCAAAAAGTACGATCTTTATCCCCATGTGCAGTGGCAAACCGTAGTCTGGCTTTTTTATGGCGGTTTTGGAGCAGTGGCTTCTTCCTTGCTGAGCGGCCTGTCAGGTTATGTTGATATACAACTCGTTGTACTGTGGATATAGATACTTTTGTACCTTTTTACTCCAGCATCTTCACAAGGTCCTGTTGTTCTGGGATTTATTTGCACTTTTCGCACCAAAGTACGCTCATCTCTCGGAGACAGAACGCGTCTCCTTCCTGAGTGGTATGAGGGCTGCGTGGTTCCATGGTGTTTATACTTGCGTACTATTGTTTGTACAGATGAACGTGGTACCTTTAGGCGTTTGGAAATTGATCCCAAGGAAGAACCAGACTTGTGGAGGTCTACAATTCTTTTTCGATTTCTTTCGATTTTCCCATGATGTCGAGCAAAGAGGCACTGAGTTTGAAGGTAGGCCTTGAAATACATCCACAGGTACACCTCCAATTGACTCAAATGATGTCAATTAGCCTATAAGAAGCTTCTAAAGCCATGACATCATTTTCTGGAATTTTCCAAGCTGTTTAAAGGCACAGTCAACTTAGTGTATGTAAACTTCTGACCCACTGGAATTGTGATATAGTGAACTATAAGTGAAATAAGTGAAATGTCTGTAAACAATTGTTGGAAAAATTACTTGTGTCATGCACAAAGTAGATGTCCTAACCGACTTGCCAAAACTATAGTTTGTTAACATGAAATCTATGGAGTGATTGAAAAATTAGTTTTAATGACTTCAACCTAAGTGTATGTAAACTTCCGACTTCAACTGTATGTGAGCGTGTGCATGCATGCGCGTGTGTATGTGTGTGTGCATACTGGATATAAGCCAATTCCAGATGAGGTCATGTTGCAGCCATGCCAGAGAGGCTGATGGGAAGGACAGAGGAAGAGAGTGTACTCAGAGAGAGAATGAAAGAGAGAAGAGGGACCTCACACTCAATCTTACTTCTAACAAGTTACTTGGCAACACTCACATTAGTGTACAGTACAGAGACTGGTGTGTGTGTGTGTGTGTGTGTGTGTGTGTGTGTGTGTGTGTGTGTGTGTGTGTGTGTGTGTGTGTGTGTGTGTGTGTGTGTGTGTGTGTGTGTGTGTGTGTGTGTGTGTGTGTGTGTGTGTGTGTGTGTTGTGTGGAGCCACATGTTTGTGCTAGCCCCCGTGCCTGGGGCCTGATAACCTGACTGAGGGATGACATCATCATAGGTCTGCAATCACATCCACATGTGTAGCGGTATGCTCTATCACTCTCTTTTCCTTCTCTATTTCTGGTACATGGGACAGATGCATTGTGGTCTAATCCATATAGGGTGTTCTATAGGTGCACAGAAATGCTTTCCCCTCAGGAACACTGGCCGAGGCATCTTTAGACTAGTTGAGTATCTGGAGCATCAGCATTTGTGGGTTCGATTACAGGCTCAAAATGTCCAGAAACAAATAACTTTCTTCTGAAACTCGTCAGTCTATAATTGTTCTGAGAAATGAAGGCTTTCTATTCTGGTTAGAGACAGTTTGCTCTGTTCTGTAAACGGAGTAGTACACAGCGTTGTACGAGATTTTTAGTTTCTTAGCAATTTCTCGCATGAAATAACCTTAATTTCTCAGAACAAGAATAGTTCTTTGTTTCTGACCCGTTTTATTGCTTCTTTAATCAGTACAACAGTTTTCAGCTGTTCTAAAATAATTGCAAAAGGGCTTTCTAATGATCAATTAGCCTTTTAAAATTGTAAACTTGGATTAGCTAACACAACGTGCCATTGGAACACAGTAGTGATGGTTGCTGATAATGGGCCTTTGTACGCCTATGTAGATATTCCATAAAAAATCTGCCATTTCTAGCTACAATAGTCATTTACAACATTAACAATGTCTACACTGTATTCTGATCAATTTGATGTTATTTTAATGGACCAAATTGTTGTGTTTTTTCCAAAAACATACGCTTACATATACAGTGCCTTCAGAAAGTATTCACTGAATTGGATTAAATAAAAACAAATAAAAAATGTCTCACCCATCTACACACAATAAGTATAAGTATTCGCACCCTACATGTTACAATCACCTTTGGCAGTGATTTCAGCTGTGAGTCTTTCTGGGTAAGTCTCTAAGAGCTTTGCACACATGGATTGTACAATATTTGCCCATTATTATATTTTGGTCATTTTTCAAGCTCTGGAAAATTGGTTGTTGATCATTCCTAGACAACCATTTTCAAGTCTTGCCATAGATTTTTAAGCAGATTTAAGTCAAAACTGTAACTCAGCCACTGAGAAACATTAATTGTCTTCTTGGTAAGCAACTCAAGTGTTGATTTGGCCTTGTATTTTAGGTTATTGTCCTGCTGAAAGGTGAATTAATCTTCCAGTGTCTGTGGAAAGCAGACTGAACAAGGTTTTCCTCCAGGATTTTGCCTGTGCTTAGATCCATTATGTTTCTTTTTTATCTTGAAAAACTCCCTAGTCCTTAACGATTACAAGCATACCCATAACATGATGCAGCCTCCACTATGCTTGTCCATAACACTTCGTATTCAGGACAAAAAGTGAATTGCTTTAGTGCCTTGCTGCAAACAGGATGCATGTTTAGGAACATTTTTATTCTGTTCAGACTTTTCTACCTGTCAGTTCGGTTAGTAATGTGGAGTATTACAATAGTGTTGATCCATCCTCAGTTTTCTCCATTCACAGCCATTAAACTCTGTAAATGTTCTAAAGTTTTAAAGGAAATAAGCTTTAAACCTGCCAAATGTTATCTCCGCCAATAAGAGGGGTGTGGACAGTTTGCGTCATGAACAGTGCTTGTGCCCATAGAAATAGACATGGCACGTGCGCGCAAGGGGAGGGTGCGAGATGTTCCCCAATGCTGGAAGGGGGGCCTGAATGAAAAAGTTTGCTTTACACCACTGGAGACCAAACACCTCAATTTAATACATTTTAAATTCAGGCTGTAACACAACAAATTTGGAAAAAGTCAAGAGGTGTGAATACTTTCTGAAGGCATTGTACTGACACACACACCAGTGTTTCCGCTCCAGTCAATGCAAAATCATTGCATTTGAAGATGCTAGAACAGTCCACATTTACTTTTCTTCTGCAAACAAACTGAGTAATGAATAGAAAAATCTGACTACCCAATAGTATAATAGTGTCATACCCTAATTCCGTTCACCTGTTCTCCCTGGCTCCTCCTCTACCAGGTGTTTCCTATGTTCCCTTATTCCTTTAATCTGTATCTGTTCATTGGTCTGGTTGCCAGTTCGTCTTGTGTGTTTCACCAGGTCGTGCCCGCATTCCTAGTAATACCTGCTGTCTGTTTAGTTCTCCTGTTACCGTACCCCTGCCTGTTTACACAACCTGATTCCTGCCTGCCGTCTCTGTACCTCTGAACGCCTGTGTACCAAATAATTTGCCTGCCTACGACAACGAGATATAGCCTTCCGATTTTGTAAAGTAAATACATACTTGACATTCTACCTGCCTCCTGCGTCTGCACTTGGGTCTTTGTCTGAGTTGTGATAAATAGGTTGTCTATTTACCTATTCGGCTTGTTGTTGTGTGTTCTATGTGAGAAAAATATTATTGTCATGGGGAAGGAAACATGCATTCTGACAAGCAGTCAATGCACAATAATTCTTGCTATTGCAGGTAAAACTGCAGTTTTAATGGCCTTTGTTAAAAAGGGGAGGGGGGGGGGGGTCCTAGCTTTCCTTTCCATTCCTATTCTATTTATTTATCAACTTCTAAATGTGCAAACTACACCATTTTAAACCTGGAGTATTTAGCAGCAGCATGGTTAAGCACGTGCATAAAGATGGCTTCCCCTATGTACTTACCACAAACACCTCCTTTGCTAAGTTCACTGTATTGTACAATGCTCTCCATTACGCTTTTTTTGTTTTGGCATTAGCACAGTATACATGATTCCAATTCTATCTCCAAGACGGCGACAATTAAAAATACATGAAAAGTAAATGATTTATAGGTACATTGAACCATGTCGCACGCCAAGTCTGTGGATAGTGCTCAAACGAAGACCTTATCTTTATGTACCTTCGCCATTTGCTGAGAGTGCATAGGGGAGAGTGGGGATAAATGCAACACGGGTCAAAACGCTACCCTACTTAAAAATGTTGGGGGAGTGACTTAAATTGTGATGAGACAGATTACTTTTTTAGTTGAGCAAAGGTAGTGGCAACCAGGGAATGTGTTGGGGGAAAATGGTAACATTAAGTGGATTCTGTGAGAAGTACAGGCAGGGGGCATCTTACCCCGGGTGGAAGTTTACCCCAAGTTACCCAAACAGGTAGGAGTACATTATATTCACTGTGTTTATGCAATTTTCTGAGGACCCGGACCCCCAAAACAAAGGACACACACACCTGTTTGACATGCACTCATCTACACCAATGACTGTATATGAATGGACAAAGTTATCGATCACGTGAGAACATTCAATCCTATGTGAAGACTCAATTGTGCAAGGAAGTTGGTTAATCGGTTAAAGGAAATACATCTGGTGTAATCGAAGCAATTATTGGTAACATAATTGTCTTTAAAAAAAAGTTTTATTTACACTAAGACTGACCACAAAGATTGCCATTCCCATTCACTATAATGAGGGATCATTTTTTCTGAAAACAATGCCTGCAGTATCAGCCTTGAAATTCATGGCTTCAATGAGAGGGGGCAGTCGTTCTTCCCTGATCCACACACACACACACACACACACACACACACACACACACACACACACACACACACACACACACACACAGACACACACACACACACACACACACACACACACACACACACACACACACACACACAGACACACACACACACACACACACACACACACACACACACACACACACACACACACACACACACACACACACACACACACACACACACACACACACACACAGACACACACACACACACACACACACAGACACACACACACACACACACACACACACACACACACACACACACACACACACACACACACACACACAGAAAGATGCACTTGGAGCTCTCTCTCTTTCCCATGGGAACTGATTCTCTAGAGGAACAGCATTGTGGCTAAACACTGGTCAATTCACTCTGAGGAGGAAATATATCCTTTTCCCTCCTTTTTGCTCAAGAAAAAGCCTCAAGTCCCCAATTAAGGGTGAAATATGTCCCCTGTGACATGCCGTCATCACACAAGCATTTCCAAAACAGCCCAAAGACCCACAGTTCTCTGGAAACTTCTCTATTTATAGAAGGGACTGTTGGTGAGTCTGTGTGTATGTATGTATGTATGTATGTATGTATGTATGTATGTATGTATGTATGTATGTATGTATGTATGTATGTATGTATGTATGTATGTATGTATGTATGTATGTATGTATGTATGTATGTATGTATGTATGTATGTATGTATGTATGTATGTATGTATGTGAATTAGTCGGCATAGGACTAAAGCTCTGGCCAAACACACACACACACACACACACACACACACACACACACAGAGAGAGAGAGACACAGGAGGGATTCAGCTCATGTGACATCCATTAAACCTGGACCAAGCTGATTAGCAGCATGTGGCTCCAATTCCAATTGAAAATAACAGCAACAACACTGTAATAGACCTGATGTTTTCAGGTAGTAGTTTACAATGAATGCAGGAACTACTGGAGTTTTACCTGGTCAGTTCCCATGGTCAGGGAAAAACTCCTGTTCCCTACCTATGAGTACTGTATAATAAATGATTTGTAAACTGAAGGAATGGGATGTGTATCAGACAGTGCTCCTCATTCCAGCCCAATCGACAGTCCTGGAATACTTCAGGAATGTATTCTTCCTTCCTCCCTTGAAGTAGCTTAGGCCTATGGGATGGCAGATGACTGAAGTGACTGAAAGGTTACTAGTCTGAATCCTTGAGTAGAAAAATCTGCTGATGTGCCTTTGAGCAAGGCACTTAATCCTATTTGCACCATGGTCATTGTTGATAATGGCAAACCCTGGCTATGATCCCACTCTCTGACGATGTCCCAGGGGGAGTTGGGATATGCAAAAAAAAAAATAATAATTCACACGTGCATATTAATACACACATATAGATGTGTGAAATGGTGCATGTTGTGCACCAAATTACTATACGCCCTGACATAACTAAATATGTGAAAGCTATGTGATGGAAGCCTTGCCGATGCTGTCACCTATAGCCTAAATCGAGGAAGAAGGATGCATTTTTAAAGTATTCAGAAGGACCACTAACTCTAAACACGGTTCATGGGGTCCTGTTTCGCTTCAAGGAGGGGCTGGCTGCCTCATTGCCTGTCCACAATTACATGGATGATTGGATCCCTCAAAGGCATTTCCAGGAAAGCCCTCAAACATGGCTAAAATGTTCTAGGCCTGTTATATGAGGAGAGCTCTCTCTCTCTCTCTCTCCCTCTCCCTCTCCCTCTCCCTCTCCCTCTCCCTCTCCCTCTCCCTCTCCCTCTCCCTCTCCCTCTCCCTCTCTACAGCTTTGCCTTCTCACCACTGTTTGAGAGGTATAATTTCCTGAGATTTAGAGATGATTTTTTTGAACCACAGTTGTTGATGAGTCCACCAGTTGGCTAGCACTCCATCCCTCTCATGGTAATTAAGAAGGCAGAACAGAGATACACAGTGAGCTGCTGTTCACTAGTTATCATACACTGACTGCTAGACTGCCGTAGCTGCGTTTTGTTCATCCTACTCAACATAATACTAGAACTCAGGAAATTGATCAAAATGTGTTTTAAACAACAATTGTGATTTTTATGAAACTGATGTTTGTGACAATGCTGTTGCTGGTTGCAGTTATCTGTGTACATCTCCTATGTCCCTGCCAGTGGTAGGCCCTAATTGCATGTGTGTTTTTTTTTTTTACCCCATCATGTCATGGCCAGTATTGAGTCCAGCAGGGCCTCCTTGCTGTCCTAAGCGCCTCTAGTCTGTTTTTTTATAAAGAGCTGACTCCATTGTTTCATGTCATGCCAAACTACTCAGAGGAGTTCAGTTGGGATTTATAACTGTCTGAAGAAAAAAAAACAATTGCGTAAATTAGGGCTGTGTGTTTGGAGTTTGGCAGACCAGAGCTGTAATCCTTTGGTCTGTGGTATCCTCTTCTTTTCCCCTGACCATTCTCAATGGCACTATAGCAAAGTACAGACCATGATTGAGCCCAGCAGTTTAGACTACGGATTCACTTAGGCCTATTTGGAAATGATTGGCTGTATCAAATCAATAACCAATATTTTAGAGTTCTGAATGAACCCATCAGTTTATACCGTAACAATAAGGTTGTGGCTTCTGAATGAGTTTGCAGTGCCAGATCCTCCTTTTAACGGCCCTGACACATTACTGGCTGAGTGGACGGATGTGTGAGTGTGGAGGACAGATGAAACAGCTGGTTTACACTGTCCTCAGTCCTGTCCCTCGGAACAACCAATTAAAACATTTTATTGACACCCTTGATAAAGATTAGCAAAAATTAATGTATTAAATAAATCATTCAAATACTGAGCTAAATTGTGTGCTCCAAAAAATGTTTATGCTAATACAATTGCTCAGGGAAAGAGATTTTGTTTAAAATGAATAATTTGTTTAAAAAGCAATAACTCTCATTGACACCCAAGAGCTCTCTTTTTATGTCATCTGATCCAAGCATCGGTAAATGCCATTTAACAAACTCAATTTGTTGGATTACATGATAATAGAGCTGTTTGGCCACGCAGAAAAGAACCCCATACATTCTGTAAAATATGGTGGTGGAACTTTGATGTTATGGGGCCATTTTGCTTCCACTGGTCCTGCGGCATCATGAACTTTACTCAGTATTCTGTATAGAGGAATGGTCTAAGATCCCACCCAATGTGTTCTCCAACAGGCTCAGTGTCGTTATCCTCGCAAGGTGAGGTATTGAATGGTGTGTCACTCATTTTGACCCCTACTCTCTGAGCAACTGTATTAGTATCAAATAATATAATTTCCCCCAAAAATGTAGCATACAATATCTGAATGTTTTATTTTAGAAAGTTATTTTTACAAGGGTGTCAATAATTTTGGATCCCAATTGTATAAATACACTGAGTGTACAAAACATTAGGAACACCTGCTCTTTCCATGACATAGACTGACCAGGTGAATCCAGGTGAAACCTTTGATCCCTTATTGAGGTCACTTGTTAAATCCACTTCAATCAGTGTAGATGAACGGAAGGAGACAGGTTAAAGAAGGATTTTTAAGCCTTGAGACAATTGAGACTGTATGGATCGACACTGGTGATGAGAAGCAGGTACAGGGAGTGAAGGTTTAATAAATGACGGACATGAAACGGAACAGGAACAGCGTCTGGACAGGAACACATAACGACAATCATGCTGAAGCGGGGAACAAAACTGAGGAACAGACCGATATAGAGGGGGCCATCAACAGCGTGAAGGAGCCCAGTTGAGTCCAATGAGAGCTGATGCGCGTAATGATGGTGACAGGTGTGCGTAATGAGAGCGGGAGCAGGCGTGACAGAGACATGGATTGTGTATGTATGCCATTCAGAGGGTGAACGGGCAGAACAAAATATTTAAGTGCCTTTGAACGGGGTATGGTAGAAGGTGCCAGGTGCACTGATTTGTGTCAAGAACTGCAACGCTGCTGGGTTTTCAAGCTCAACAGTTTCCCATGTGTATCAAGAATGATCCACCACTCAATGGACATCCAGCCAACTTGACACAACTGTGGGAAGTCAACATGGGCCAGCATCCCTGTGGAACGCTTTCGAGACCTTGTAGAGTCCATGCCCCGATAAATTGAGGCTGTTCTGAGGGGGTTGTAATATCGTGTAATATCATGATATGTAATTGTGTCTCTGTCTTTCCCTCTCTCTGACTGTCTCCTTCTCTCCTTCTCTTTCCCTCAACCTTGGGGACTGGCTTGGAGTGGCCATCTGTTATGTGACGATGCCACAAGACTCTCTTACATTCAGAGGGTTTTGATGAGATCATTTGAACAGTCCTGTCAATTTTGGGACGCGTTTGAGAGAACATGAAAGAGTTTTTAGAAAGTTGCGGGTGTGGGGCGAGATTTTAAGACGTGCGAGTTAGTGGAACATAATGCACACAGACGTGTGTGTCGTCATCAACATGTGTGTGTCGTCAACAACATGTGTGTGTCGTCAACAACATGTGTGAGAGGTTAACACCTGTCAACCTAACGATGGGGCATAGAAAACTCACAAAGATTCAAAGCTTGGTCTGATGTCTGGGGTTTGAACAGTCAGACCACTGCATTCTGATAGACATGAGTAATCGTGCTGTAACACGCAATGATGGCCTAATCATACTATAAACGCAATGACTACATCATCCTTCATGCAATGAATGGCCTACAGTCTACAGTTCACGATCACAGCAGAACGTCTGGGCAAATGTCCGTATACACACTAGCTTGTAAGTCTTCCACACAAACAAGTCCCTTACCCAATCTCTTTTATTTACCAGAGGATGGGGAAAGAGGGAGGGAAGGGGGCGATCAGAGAAGGAGGAAAGGATGGAGAGATTGAGAAATAGATTTTAAGAAGAGAAGAGTGGGAGACGTTCCTTACTGAGGCACTGTGTATTGTTTAGTTAGAGGAGAGGAGCGATGGATGAGAAATGGAAAGAGAGCTGATAAACTTTAGATATGTTCCTGACTCAGTCTTATTTACGTAGGACATGGGATGGAGTGATGACACAGAGCGAGAGATAAATTAAACGTTCCCTGCTCAGTCTCTCATCTCCTACTTCCAGTATTTACTTTTCCCCTCTCCAGCACTACCATGTGTAGTCTCTTGTCATAGCATGGATCATTTTCTCTTTCTCTGATGGTTTAAGTGAGGTCATTGTCACCGGTACAATTGCCAACCTTCCGTCTCAGTCAGGCTCCAAGGAATGTGTGTGTGTTTTTAGAAAGGGAGAGAAGTCGAGAGGATAAATAATGTTGTAACAACAGTCTGATTGAACAAGTGTGTCTCATATCAAAGATAGACATGGCAAATGAAATGTGAGGCTTAGAGTTTTGTGTGTGTGTGTATGCACACTGATCTCACTCTTCTAGAATGTTCTTAGTCCACCTGTAAAAATGTAATTTATTGTTGAGCCATGAGGAAGAGAGAGAGAGAGAGAGAGAAAGAGAGGATGAAGTGGGAGAAAAACATAGACCCTTCACACTCTTACCTCATCTCACCCTCACCTAGAATCTCAAATCAGATCAAATCAAATCAAATCAAATTGTATTGGTCACATAAACGTGGTTAGCAGATGTTATTGCGGGTGTAGCGAAATTCTTGTGCTTCTAGCGCCGACAGTGCAGTAATATCTAACAATAATGTCTAACAGTTTCACAACATATACCCAAATACACATACATCTAAATAAGGAATGGATTGAGAATAGGGCGGCATTGGACTGAGATAAAGTGGCATAGTAAGCTTTATAGTATACAGTATACACATAAGAGATTGGTGATGCAGAATGTAAACACGATTAAGTGACTAAGATACCGAAGAATAGCATAGCGTACAGTTTAAACATAAGAGATGAGTAGTGCAAGATACGGAAACATTATTAAAGTGGCCGGTGATTTCTAATCTATGTCTATAGGCAGCAGTCTCTGATGTGCTAGAGATGGTTGTTTAGCAGTCAGTATAGAGTACTGTACAATACAGTGAGATGGGTGATGCAATATCTACACACAATTTGAGTGACTAAGATACCGTAGTATAGATGAGATGAGTGATGCAGATACGGATACATTATTAAAGTGGCTAGTGTTCTATTCTTTAAAGTGGCCAGTGATTTCTAATCAATGTCTATAGGCAGCAGCCTCTGGTGTGTTAGTGATGGCTGTTTAGCAGTCTGATGGCCTTGAGATAGAAGCTGTTTTTCAGTCTCTCGGTCCCAGCTTTGATGCAGCTGTACTGACCTCGCCTTCTGGATGATAGCGCGGTGAACAGGAAGTGACTCGGGTGGTTGATGTCTTTGATAATCTTTTTGGCCTTTCTGTGGCAACGGATGCTGTAGGTGTCCAGGAGGGTGGGAATTTTGCCCCCAGTAATGCGCTGGGCAGACCGCACCACCCTCTGGAGAGCTTTGCGGTTGCGGGTGGTGCAGTTGCCGTACCAGGCGGTGATGCAGCCCGACAGGATGCTCTCAATTGTGCATATGTAGAAGTTTGTAAGGGTTTTAGGTAATAAGCCAAATTTCTTTAGCCTCCTGAGGTTGAAGAGGCGATGTTGCACCTTCTTCACCACACTGTCTGTGTGGGTGGACCATTCCAGTTGGTCAGTGAAGTGTACGCCAAGGAACTTGAAGCTTTCTACCTTCTCCACTGCGGTCTCATCGATGTGGATCGGGGGGTGCTCCCTCTGTTGCTTCCTGAAGTCCACGAACATCTCCTTAGTTTTGCTGACGTTGAGTGAGAGCCCTCACCTCCTCCCTGTAGGCTGTCTCATCGTTGTTGGTAATCAAGCCTACTACTGTTGTGGCCTACTACTAGGGTGGCAGGTAAGGTGGGGTAATACGATCCTTGATTAGTCTCTCAAAGCACTTCATGGTGACAGAGGTGAGTGCTACGGGGCGATAGTCATTTAGTTCAGTTACCTTTGCTTTCTTAGGTACAGGGACAATGGTGGTCATCTTGAAACTTGTGGGGACAACAGACAGGGATAGGGATGTCATTTCGGCGATGTCATTTACAAACTAGCCTCCAACACTCTACTTAGCAAATTGGATGTAGTCTATCATAGTGCCATCCGTTTTGTCACCAAAGCCCCTTACACTACCCACCACTGCGACCTGTATGCTCTCGTTGGCTGGCCTTCACTATATATTCGTCGCCAAACCCACTGGCTCCAGGTCATCTATAAGTCTTTATTAGGTAAATCCCCGCCCTATCTCAGCTCACTGGTCACCATAGCAACACCCACCCGTAGCATGCGCTCCAGCAGGTATATCTCACTGGTCACCCCCAAAGCCAACACCTCCTTTGGCCGCCATTCCTTCCAGTTCGCTGCTGCCAATGACTGGAACGAATTGCAAAAATCATTGAAGCTAGAGGTTCCTATCTCCCTCAATAACTTTAAGCATCAGCTGTCAAAGCTGCTTATCGATCACTGCACCTGTATATAGCCCTTCTGTAAATAGCCCACACTACTACCTCATCCCCATATTTATTTTTGTTTATTTTTCACTAATCTTGCACTCCAGTATCTCTATTTGCACATCAAAATTTGCACATCCTTCATTCCTGTGTTAATGATGATAATTCTGTAATTTATTTCTACTCTATAGTCTATTTATTGTCCTACCTCCCAACCTTACTGCATTTTTGCACTACATTTTGCACTCTGTTTATAGATTTTCTATTGTGTTTTTGACTGTTTGTTTAATGTGTAACTCTGTGTTGTTGTTTTTTTTTTGTCGCACTGCTTTGCTTTGTCTTGGCCAGGTCGCAGTTGCAAATGAGAACTTGTTCTCAACTGACCTACCTGGTTAAATAAAGGTGAAAAAAAAAAAAAAAAAAAGGGATTGAGATTGAATATATCTGTAAACACAACAGCCATCTGGTCTGTGCTTGCTCTGAGGATGCGGCTAGGGATACCATCTGGGCCAGCAGCCTTGCGAGGGTTAACACGCTTAAATGTCTTACTCACATTGGCTACTGAAAGGGAGAGCCCACAGTCCTTGGTAGGGGGCTGCGTTGGTGGCACTGTATTATCCTGAAAGCGAGCAAAGAAGGTGTTCAGCCTGTCCGGAAGCAAGACGTCAGTGTCCGCAACGTGGCTGGTTTTCCTTTTATAATCTGTGATTGTCTGTAGACCCTGCCACATGCGTCTCGTGTCTGAGCCATTCAACTGTTACTCAACTTTATCCCTATACCGACATTTAGCCTGCTTGATTGCATTGCGGAGGAAATAACTACACTGTTTGTATTCTTCCATATTCCCAGTCTTCTTGCCGTGGTTAAATGTGGTGGTTCGCGCTATCCACGGTTTCTGGTTGGGGTATGTTTTAATAGTCACAGTGGGTACAACATCTCCTATGCACTTCTTTATAAACTCATTCACCGTGTCTGCATATATGTCGATATTATTATCTGAAGCTAACCTGAACATGTCCCAGTCCATGTGATCAAAACAATCTTGAAGTGTGGATTCCGATTGGTCAGACCAGCATTGAATAGACCTAACCACGGGTACTTCCTGTTTGAGATTCTGCCTAATGGAAGGGGAGGAGCAAGATGGAATCGTGGTCCGATTTGCCCGAATTGGGGGCGGGGTAGGGCCTTATATGCATTTTGGAAGGAAGTGTAACAATGGTCGAGCGTGTTAGCACCGCGAGTACGACAGTCGATGTGTTGATATAATTTTGAGATCTTTTTATTTGCTTTTTTTAAATCCCCAGCTACAATAAATGCATCCTTAGGATATGTGGTTTCCAGTTTCCAGTCCAATTAAGTTATTTGAGTGCCGACGTGGTATCTGCTTGAGCTGGAATATACGGCTGTCACAATGATGGCCAAAAATTCCCTCGGGAGGTAGAACGGTCGGCATTTGATTGTTAGACATTCTAAGTCGGGTGAACAGAAGGACTTGAGTTCCTGTATGTTATCACAGTTACACCATAAGTCGTTAATCATGAAACATATACCTCCACCTTTCCACCTCCCGTAGAGATGTTTATTCCTGTCAGCGCGATGTACTGAGAACCCAACAGGATTTACGGAGTCAGACAGAACATTTCCAGAAAGCCATGTTTCTGTGAAGCAGAGTATGTTACAATCTCTGGTGTCTCGCTGAAAAGTAACTCTCGCCCTGAGCTCATCAACCTTATTATCCAGAGATTGGACATTAGCAAGTAAAATACTTGGGAGCTGTGGGTTGTGTGCACGCTTCCTGAGTCGGACCAGAAGGCCACCCCGAGTACCTCTCCTCCGCCGGCTTTGTTTTGGGTCGGCATCTGGAATAAGTTAAATTGCTCTGGGTAGAGGGAACAAAGGATATGCTTTGGGGAAGTCGCAATCCTGGTCGTAATGCTGCTTGTTCAGGTGAGTTACCACCGCTCTAATATCCAATAGTTCTTCCCGCCTGCATATAATGATACAAAACAATTCCTGAGCTAATAACGGATAAAAAAAAGTACATAAACAAACAAAATACTGCAGAGTTTCCTAAGAGCTAGTCGTGGTGCTGCCATCTTGTCGGCGCTATGTGTATGTGTGCACTCGCATGTCAGTGAGAGGACTTGGCCATGGTATACTGTCTGTGTTGTCTGTATGTCCGTACTGCCTGCTAAAACGAGGTTAGCCAGGAATGCATGAGTAAGCCGCACGCTAGGCTACCGATCGGGCAAACATGGCTGTGACAGTGACTGTCTCCACTGCTCATTATATTCATCATCCTATATGTATCACAAATGGTGGTGTGTGTTGATTCCTAGGTCTCAATCACAAGCTGTATGAATGCGTGTGAGAGTGTATGTCTTCCAATAGATATTTGCTGTTATAAGTCTAGCTACCTCCAGAGGTCACACCACATCTATTAACAGCCGCTGTCACTATATGGTTTCGCTCAGAAACTCGTCTTTAACCCCAGTAACCCCCTCTGTGTAATCGTTGCTCCCAAGCTGAAAGCCCACACATCTAAAGCTTTGTTGGTATACAAACGTGTGCAGGACTCTAGACTAGGTTGGTAGCTGGTGCTACCAACCTTTTCCATTGATTGCACCAGCATACAATTTTTTACTACTGTGCGCCGATAATGAACTGACCCGTGTCCCATAATGTACCTGCATTCCATACGGAACCAGGCTAATAATGGCTAGCCATCTTTTAAATGAGCCTGCCCTTGTATACTGACATTGATTTGGAAAGATTTACTCAACGCAGGGTTTCCTTTAGGAAAATGTGGCGCTGGACATTTGACTGGCAGAATGAACATTTACCATATGCATTGGATGCGTAACCTGATTAGGGCATCACACCCACGGGGGTCAGAATGACAGAAATCACATTTTGATTATGGTAATTAATATTAACCGAACATGCAAGTCAAATTCTTACAAAATTCTGTTGTGCACTTTGAAGATGTTAGAATAACTGTCCATATTTACTTTTCCCCAGCCAACAAGATGAACGAACAGCAAAATCCCCAGCCTATGTCAATCTAATATCCTCCATAGTAGAAAAGTTTTCTTATTCTATTGGTCAGCTTGTCTAGAAAGAAATAGCCTTTTCCAAACAGACTCTGGGACAGTTGTGGGATGATAGATCCCAAATTCAAACAACCAATAGTCCTAGGCTACAAAAAAACAAACATTAAAAACCAATGAGTCTGATGCAACTGATCAGAACGTTTAGCTTACAATGTTGATCAACTATTATTTCTTCCCAAGGCAGTAGGTTACGCGCAAATGTTCGTTCCACAATGCAATTAGCTGGAAAACACTGTTGTCAAAAGGGCACAGCACATGCAAGCGGTTTCACGTGACAGAGATGAAAACATCCATTAGAAATGTTGAAAGAGGGGAGATCTAATATGACTAGGATTGTGCCTTTGGCTACTGGACAATGAAGGAAAGTTGATATAAAAATAATGGCCTCCACAGATATGATCTGATTTTGGCTAGGCTACTTTGAAGCAAGGTAAGACATGCCTCATTATATGTATTAAAACGTTCAGGTTTCAAACAATTAAGTATGTGTTTTCAAAACGCATACTGCCTTCAGCTCATTACAAAGTGGTGTGTGACGCGCTGATGAAGCCTGTATTTACATTGACCGGTATTTTCATCAATGAATAGGCTAAAAAGCATTATTTCACAATGGGATTTTTACTTTGGCTAGCGACAATTGGCCAGCGGCAATTTTCTTAATCTGCTTTTTTATCGGCCAAAAGCCGGCTATTACCGGCTAACAAAAACATTTTTTTCATGCATGCTTTCTCTCGATATTCAGCTAGTAATGGGCTACATTTGGTTATTAAGTATGGCTAGACGGTACACTGTCCTTATCTCAGCACATGTCAAAGCTGCAGGCTAAAGTTCAATCTAGACTTGGTTTCCTCTATCGTAATTGCTCTTCTTTCACCCCAGCTGCCAAACTAACCCTGATGACATGACCATCCCACCCATGCTAGATTACAGAGACGTAATTTACAGATCGGCAGGTAAGGGTGCTCTTGAGCAGCTAGATGTTCTTGACCATTCGGCCATCAGATTTGCCACCAATGCTTCTCATAGGACACATCACTGCACTCTATACTCCTCTGTAAACTGGTCATCTCTGTATACCCGTCGCAAGACCTACTGGTTGATGTTTATTTATAAAACCTTCTTAGGCCTCACTCCCCGCTATCTGAGATATCTACTGCAGCCCTCCACATACAACACCCGCCAGTCCCATTCGGTCCCCAAAGCACACACATCCCTGGGTCGCTCGTCTTTTCAGTTCGCTGCAGCTAGCGACTGGAACGAGCTGCAACAAACACTCAAACTCAATCTGACTCTGACTATCTCAATCTCTTCATTCAAAGACTCAATCATGGACACTCTTACTGACATTTGTGGCTGATTTGTGTGATGTCTTGTTGTCTCTACCTTTTTGCCCTTTGTGCTTTTGTCTGTGCCCAATAATGTTTGTACCCTGTTTTGTGTTGCTGCCATTTTGTGTTGCTACCATGTTGTTGTCATGTTGTGTTGCTACCATGCTGTGTTGTCAAGTATTGCTGCCATGCTATGTTGTTGTCTTAGGTCTCTCTTTATGTAGTGTTGTGTTGTGTTGTCTCTCTTGTTGTGATGTGTGTTTTGTCCTATATTTTTATTTAATTTATTTATATTTTTATCCCAGCCCCCATCCCTGTAGGTAGGCCATCATTGTAAATAACTGACTTGCCTAGTTAACTAAAGGTTAAATAAAATAAATAAAAATACAATTAATGAATAATGTATTAAAAACAGTATGATATAATTTAGCAATGTAAGACATTATTGTCATTTCAAGATATTTATTTTAACATTTTAAAATAGGACGTTGCCCATTTAAAACGGACTGTTTATCAAAATAGATACAGTATCAATATCTCTACAGTAGGCTAGACAAGACAAATGGTAGATGTCTTTTTATAGCTTTCTTTTTGTAGACTATCAACCGTAGCCAGTAGACTATTTTTTTCCAGTGATAAATAAGACAACTGAGATGGTAGCCTATGATAAAAAAAAGTAAGCTATTAGGGATGCAATGATTCACCAATATGCATCGGTTCCCATTCAAATGTTTAAGATACATCGGTCCCCTAACCCCAACCAAAATGTAGCATGCAGAAAATCGATTCAAACATTACAAATCGCCAGATAATTATTTTTTTATTTTATTAAATTCTTTCTACCTTACGAAAATACAGTACCTCTCATCTTTTGTGTCAACTGATGCGTCCTCTCCTTCAGTGTTGAATTGCATGTAACTGTATTGACAGTCATTCATCTACAAGTCATTTTGCAAGCTGAACAACCCCAGGCAAGCTTTGCACGCTGACCAAACCGAGGTAGGAGGCCTGTTCCTGATCTTGCACCTTCAGCATTCAATTGAGTTTATTAGTTGAGTGACAGCCTATGTAATTTGCTAGGTAATTGTTATCTATGCGCTGTTGAAAATGGCATAAATAATTATGACAACTTCCGAAGGATGTCCTCCAGCCTATCAGAGCTCTTGCAGCATGAACTGACATGTTGCCCATCCAATCAAAGGATCAGATAATTGATCTAGTACTGAAAGCATAAGCTACAGATAGCTAACACCGCAGTGCATAAAATGGGTCGAGTAGTTGACTCAAAGAGAGAGAAAGACAATAGTTTAATAGTTTTGAACAAATTAATTTATTCCAAAATGAAGGAGAAGCAAGAGAGAAATAGAAAGAGAGAAATTTCATCAATTTTTTTCACTTTCAGGTTCACTTACTTAGCTAGCAAATGCAGTTAGCTAGTTTAGCCTACTGAAACACTCTGCTCGAACAGAGGGATGCTATGTTAACTAGCTGTCTATGAGTTTCCAACACAACACTGGAACTCTTCCAAGTCAAGGTAAGCTTTTGGTATCACTAATTTATTGCCACCGGGGCCCGCCGATGTAACAGCTTACTGACTGTACACTGTAATGTTACTGCATGATTGTCCAATATAAACTCTAGTTTGCAACTGTTGGACTAATGATTACACCCTAGATCAATAGATGCAGGCGAGAGTGTGCAAGGCGGTATTGAATGTCACTGTCTGTCCATGTGTCACTGTCTGTCACCTCAAATTTGTCTCTCGACCTGTGTGCACCTACGTTTTAAACTTTCATTCATAGGCTAGATTGTAGCAACCTCATGATGGGTATAGGGCTAAACCTATCCATGTTATATTGAGCTGGGTGAATGGAATATGAATGACAGTCATCCAATATGCTGTAATAGAAATAACGGCATGCTTATGAAAAAAAAACTGCCACTGACCCCCATTACTACAGACACGCCCCCTTTATGAGAGTCACAAGTGAGCATCTGGCACTAAAAGAGGTAGTGTCATGGTGTGTTCGTAACCAAGTGGGAATTTACCACATGCAACTGGGAAAAATCCACTTGAACAGCCCTCAAAATCGTCTATCATTCTGAGCATCCACTTCTCCCATATGGTGACCTCACCTTTTAAGGAAATGGCCTCTAAAACAGCATTTCGGCAGTAAAATGCAACAATATATTATAAAACGCAATCTATTAATATGTTTGTTTTTGTTTATGGTTGACACAGCTTGTTGGCCATTAGAGTTCAAATCACTTAAATCACTTACAATTGGTATTTAAGACTTCACAACTGTTAAATTCCCACATCCCACATGGTTACCAAAGCAGCATCAGAGTGGAAACTTGAGCAGCCCAACATAACAATCCGGTCACAACAGACAATGCAAGGAACATTGTGATTGTTAAACATTGTTAATGGCATTTAATTTTCCCGCTGTACCCGAACCGAACCGTGACCCCAAAATTGCAATAGGTACGGAACTGTGGGTTTGGTGAACCGTTATACCCCTAACACACACACACACAACCACACACACACACACACACACTGAAGTCAGCTCAGAGAGCTCCATCAGCATTTAAATTTAGAATGGAAAATGTGTTTATGCAACAATGGTTAATGTATCGTACATGCATCGAACCAAATCACATCGATTTGTTCTCTAATCAAAGCAAATCGCACCAAAATTGTTTCAAACTAAAACGTATCGTTCCTGCATCGTATCGGAGCCCATGTATCTAGATAAGTATCAAATCATATTGAAAGGGAAAGATGCACATCCATATAAGTTACTTCATCTAACATATCCAGTGAATGCATGATTGATATTTTGTTGTCGAAATAGGATCCAGAATTATCTGATTTATTTTTGGACATCTTTTTGCATATTGGCCGAGGCTATATAATTCAGGAAGTGGGAACTGAAAACACTTAGCTAGATTGCCAACTTTGAATATGATATTGTTGCTAGATAGCCATGTAGGCTAATTGATTAATCTATCAGTGAATGTAATGTCCTACAAAAACTTTCCAGCGCTAGGTCTATACAGGCTACTTGATGTAGGCCTATTCACCATAAATGGCGCACTCCGTTTCGTGGGAGGTATCAAAACCATATACTATGTAGCACAGGAGGTTGGTGGCACCTTATTTGGGGAAAACGGGCTTGTGGTAATCGCTGGAGCGGAATAGGTGGAAGGGTATCAAATAAATCAAGCACATGGTTTCCAATTATTGTGAGCTCCCCTCAGCAGCCTACTGTTGCCCACTCCAGTTGTAAAGTATTGATATCCTCTCTGTAACTAGAACAACAGAAGTTGCTTTGAAAACTGTTTTTTTTTCCCCCGCGATTGCATTTTGAGAAACGGTCATATGGTTGTGCTTATTAGAATGCTGCTCTCTCTCTCCTCCATGCATGAGGGAGTGGCTCGCTCACACAGCAGCTGATAGCGAAACAGGGACAATTGGTTTCGCACTGCCAAGTCAAAGGGTTGCAAATGCGAGTGTGTGTGTTTGTGTGTGCGTGTGTGTGTGCTTAGAGTGCTTAAGGAGAGAGCAAGGGTAATGGTCCGTGAATGAGGACAGTAGCTATAAGTACAGGCCTGAGGTCAACAGCACAGCACTGCTGCGTATCTGAACACATTGTGGTCACAGTGACCCTACACACTCACTCAGCCATGGAAATCATTATAGAGACTACTCTCTTGGCTACAACAAGAGGAATATGCAGCCCTTAAACAATATTACATTACAGGGTACAGATGGACTGGTTCCAATGTCCTTCTCCATGGCCGATGTGAGTAAAACATTTAAATGTGTTAACCCTTGCAAGGCTGCCGGCCCAGACGGCATCCCTAGCCGCGTCCTCAGAGCATGTGCAGACCAGCTGGCGGGTGTGTTTAGGAGCATATTCAATCTCTCGATATCCCAGTCTGCTGTCCCTACTTGCTTCAAGATGGCTACCATTGTTCCTGTACCCAAGAAAGCAACGGTAACTGAACTAAATGACTATCGCCCGTAGCACTCACCTCTGTCATCATGAAGTGCTTTGAGAGACTAGTCAAGGATCATATCACCTCCACCTTACCTGCCACCCTAGACCCACTTCAATTTGCTTACAGCCCCAATAGATCCACAGACGATGCAATCACCATCAGTCTGCACACTGCCCTATCCCATCTGGACAAGAGGAATACCTATGTAAGAATGCTGAAAATAACCTCTCACTCAATGTCAACAAAACAAAGGAGATGATTGTGAACTTCAGGAAACAGCAGAGGGTGCCCCCCCCTATCAACATCGACGGGACCGCAGTGGAGATGGTGGAAAGCTTCAAGTTCCTCAGCGTACACATCACTGACAATCTGAAATGGTCCACCCACAAAGACAGTGTGGTGAAGAAGGCGCAACAGAGTCTCCTCAGGAGGCTAAAGAGATTTGGCTTGGCACCTAAAACCCTCACAAACTTTTACAGATGCACAACTGAGAGCATGCTGTCGTGCTGTATCACCGCTTGGTATGGCAACTGCAGTGCCCGCAACTGCAAGGCTTTCCAGAGGGTGGTGCGGTCTGCCCGACGCATTACCGGGGGCAAACTACCCGTCCTCTAGGACAACTACAGCACCCGATGTCACAGGAAGGCAAAAAAGATCATCAAGGACATCAACCACCCGAGCCACTGCCTGTTCACCCCGCTATCATCCAGAAGGCAGGGTCAGTGCAGGTGCATCAAAGCTGGGACCGAGAGACTGAAAAACAGCTTCAAATCTCAAGGCCATCAGACTGTTAAACAGCCATCACTAGCACTTTAGAGGCTGCTGCCTATAGACATAAACAATAAATCACTGGCCACTTTAAGAAATGGAACACTAGTCATATCTTGCATGTTTACATATCTTGCATTACTCATCTCATATGTGTATATACTGTATTCTATACTGTACTATAGTATCTTAGTCACTTTAATAATGTTTACATATCTTGCATTACTCATCTCATATGTATATACTGTATTCTATACTATCCTACTGTATCTCTGTCAATGCCTCTCTGACATCACTCGTCTGTGTATATGTATTGATTGAATTTGATTTGATAACCTCCTTTGTCCTCCGATCTCTTTCCCTATGTGACCTCTGATCTGATAGGATAGATTACTCTAATAGGGTCCCTGCTCTTAGCCTAGGTGGCATTTCCACTAAGGGTCACTGACCTCTCGCGGTCCTGCTCCAGTAGACAGGTGAGGTCGTCGCTGCGCTGCAGGAAGGCACGGTGCTGCTGGTCCTGCTCCTCCAGCCTGCAGAGGGCGCCACTGTGGGAGCACTCCACCTGCAGCAGCTGCTCCAGCATCAGCCTGTAGCTCTGCTTTCCAGTCTCCACCAGCCGGTCCAGCTAACACAGAGAGAGAGAGGGACATGAAGACAGGGCGTAAGACACCGTGGCTCTCATTGCGTTGTTGGAAACCGGCAATGGGTCAATGGTTTATCGTTAGCTATCTACTGCAAAACCGATGCCTCAAAGCCTATACAAGCCTATGTGTGACTGTTGGTTTTAACAGTGGCTGCGTTTTCAATCTTAGTGTTTATCTCCTGTTACCTCAGCCATGGGTTTCTCATAGACATCCTGCTGTGGGGCCGCCTGGGCCACAAAAGTCTGGGCCTGGAGTGAGTCTCTCTGCAGGGCCCGGAACACCTCTCCTGGGGTGGCAAAGCCATATTGGGCCTCCAACAGAGGCAGATCAATTTTCTCTGCTTTCAGGACAGCAATCACCTCATCTCTGGCCTGGTGGGATGGACAGATAGAATAAAAAAGGAGGGATGAAGAATTATAGAGATGAAAAAAAGATTGCACTCCCATGTCTTTCCTATACAGCTGTGGTGTAGGCTGTGTGTGTGTAACACTCTGCGAGGCATGTCTAGGAGTGTTTTACTCATGGTTTTAGTCACAATAGGCTCCTCTGTTAGAGTCTGATTCATTCTGTCTCCTCTACAGCTCATCTACAGTTGGGCTCAACTCAGTTTGGAGCAAATCTCCCATTGACGATGTCAATGCGCGATGTAATACTTGCATTTGGCCCTTGTGTCTTTTGAACATGGCCCAGTTTGAGCTATAGGCTACTAGCGCCGTACGACCATCCTGATTTCGTTAGCTTACAGTGCACAGCGGTCATGATTGTGGATCAAACATCTACTATAAACCTAGCTCCAGAAATACTAGAACACATCTGTTCTGTCCTGTCCTCACCTGCAGCTCTCCCTCCATTATACTGAGGAGGAACACAAGGTCATCCCTGGACAGATCTTTCCCCCTCTCTCCCCCCTTCCCTCCCCCCATGCTGTCCCTCAGGACGGTGCCCTTGAGGGGGTCGAGGTGGGCCACGGAGTTCTGTGAACCATCGCTGTTTCGGGCAGCCATGTTGGGACTGTTGCTACGGGAATGCATCTGTGGAGCCACCTAGGAAGAAGAGCGAGGGAGAGGTTTATGGACATGGAGAGGTAGTACAAGAGTGGCGGAGAGGATAGGGAGGCAGTAAAGGGAGGTTAGTGCAGTGACAATGGATGGTGATATCATTTGAAGCTGAACACTCAAGTAAGCCTATTTCTTGTTTGAATTGATGAACAAGTGCTTTGTGTGTATCAGTTACATCTTTGATGACTCTATTACAGCTAATGTAAACTGTTATGCAACTTGTCATAACCAGCCGCCCAGGGCTAAATAGATAGCTTTAGCCTGTTTGCTTTATGTTGCTTATGTCATCCTTATGTCATCTCATAGTTTCTCCGTTAGCACATAATTGACTGGGAGGTCTGGCTGACGGCTTTGCAGGCATAAGGAGCATGCCAGAGACCAAGGGTTTAATTACTGACCATATGAGGAGATGAACCGTGTGTGTGTGCGTCTACGTGTATGTGTTCTCAACGCTGACTCCCAACAGGTTACAGCAACAGCAAAATGCTGGTCCAACCGCAGAATATCCTATTAAGTAGGATATCTAAGCCTAATAGGATCTCTGCACATCACAATCTATGAGATAATCCTTTTAATACCCAGCCAAAACATTCTAACTATATTCAGCTGTGTGTGTCCCAAACCTAGCCAGTAGGTGGGCGCATGCACAGAAAGCACACGTATGCATTATGAACACAAGATAGGCCTGCTAACACACATGCATGTACACAAACAAAAAATACACTAGAATCAGGACACGTGTTTTCAGTGTTCTACAACGGTGAGAGATGAGTCAGATGTCCCAACACAAGAGTGAGGATTTAGGCTACAGCTGGATGTTGTCATCAAAATAGCCCATCTTTTTAAACACGAGAAACACAGCTAGTACAGCAGGAACAAACAAAATGGTTTATAGGATTATAGGTGGATTATAGGTTATAGGAAATGTGTGTGTGTGTGTGTGTGTGTGTGTGTGTGTGTGTGTGTGTGTGTGCGCGTGCGTGCGTGCGTGCATGCGTGCATCTGTGTATCTGTGTTGTTATCCTCTCCTTATCAACTACTAAGACAGATGGATCTGGACTGAAAAGTCTAAATGGAATCTTTGGAATTTCCCAACTCTGACATCACCCCATTGAAATGAAAATGCAAAAGGTTTAGGGTTAGGTAAGGGTTAAGGTTAAGGTTAAGGTTAGGGTTAGGTAAGGTTTATGCTTAAAATTAGGGTAAAGGTAGGGGTTAGGGTTAGGGTTAGGGTTTTGGGTAGGGACGTCCCAAGGATCTCGGATAGCAGTAGCTTGTTTACTGGGATGGAAGGAATAATAAAGTAACACAAAGGTCTTTTATGAGGTCCCATTCTTACAGCAAGTACTTCCAACCTACGACTCACAGCTGCAGGTACCATCTTGGAGGAGGTCTACACACACACACACACCACACATGACTACATTGTCAGCAGACATGTTTTGAGTTGAGCACTTTTACAGGGTATGGTAATAGAAATGATATTGTGGCTTTATTTTGGCTGATATTTTCTGATAAATTCTTAATTACAATGCTACAGGAGGTCCTTCCTGCCGGCGGCTATTAGACTATATAATGCCTCACCGGGGTGCCGTGCCGTCGGCAACATAGATCTGGAACTGTTGGGGTGCTAGGACCTAGTTTAACAATTATGCATCCATCCGTGAGTAACTCTGGTCCGTCAGCACTCATTCACTCAGGACCTACTTATTCATGCAGGTCTGTATATACATACTCATGTACAGTTGTTATATCATATCACGTGCAATATTTCTAGTAATTCTTGGTCCTAACTTACGTAGGCATTCACTCAGGAATGCATATTAGTATCCTGTCAGTTGCACCTTTTCTCATTGCTTTTAGTATATTGAATGTGCAATACGTGCAGTTGTCTGTAATTAAACCCTGCGCACTAAGGACTGTATTTTATTTTAAGGGAATTACTATTATTACCCCAAATGATATCATACACACATTTAGCTATTAAAGTATCTCTTCCTGTCATTTACCTGTACAGTTTGTGGAACCATGCAAGTATTCACTTATCTGTAAATATAACTGTATACTTACCTGTACAGCTAATTTAACCATGCAAAATGTTCACTTACCTGTTCATTTAGCCAGTCTGTCTTTTAAGTAAACTATTATTACCCTCGCTCATATCATATGCATTTTTAGCTAATGAAGTATTTCTCTGCCATCGACCTGTATAGTATAGTTAACCATCCAACATCCACCAATGTATAGTGTACATATTCAGCCAACCACCCATACTATGCAATGTCTTTTTATAGCTTTTATTTTTTTGCACCCCAGATATCTTGTATTTCTATACTTTTTCAAACTGCCGCTCTATGTATCATGTACCGTGTATCTGTCTTTTGTGTACTTTCGTTGTGGCATTTTGCACCTGCCCTGTGTTTTGTTGTAGCTGCTTGACAATGAAATTTCCCCCCCGGGGGATCAATAAAGTACCTATCTATCTATCTATTCGAACAGGCGACCTTTCAGTTACTGTCCCAACGCTCTAACCGCTTGGCTACCTGCCGCCCTCAAATTATTTTGTATCTCGGGGCAGCCGGTGCCCTTCCGTGTACACGGGGCAGACAGGCGAGACGTGGGCAGCTCTCCATTAAGATTAATTAGACAAATGCAGACTAATTTGTGCATACACAACACACACTTAATTGTAAGTGCCCAGTACATGTCCAGTGTCAGTGTCGGTCATAGACCCAGTTGAGGGCTTTCCCCCAAGCAGACAGACTGGCAGTGCCACGTCTGCCCTGTCTGCCCCGTGTACACGGAAGGGCACCGGCTGCCCCAGGATACAAAATAATTAACACATCGAAATGAAAACATGGTCACAAGTGTGTACACACACACTTTCACCACCCACCCATTAAATAATTCAGATATTGTACATAGTGATACACACACTTTCACCACCCACCCATTAAATAACTCTGATATTGTGCATAGTGATACACACACTTTCACCACCCACCCATTAAATAACTCTGATATTGTACATAGTGATACACACACCTTCACCACCCACCCATTAAATAACTCTGATATTGTACATAGTGATACACACACTTTCACCACCCACCCATTAAATAACTCTGATATTGTACATAGTGACACACACACTTTCACCACCCACCCATTAAATAATTCAGATATTGTACATAGTGATACACACACTTTCACCACCCACCCATTAAATAACTCTGATATTGTACATAGTGACACACACACTTTCACCACCCACCCATTAAATAACTCTGATATTGTACATAGTGATACACACACTTTCACCACCCACCCATTAAATAACTCTGATATTGTGCATATTGATACACACACTTTCACCACCCACCCATTAAATAACTCTGATATTGTACATAGTGATACACACACTTTCACCACCCACCCATTAAATAACTCTGATATTGTACATAGTGATACACACACTTTCACCACCCACCCATTAAATAACTCTGATATTGTACATAGTGATACACACACTTTCACCACCCACCCATTAAATAACTCTGATATTGTACATAGTGATACACACACTTTCACCACCCACCCATTAAATAACTCTGATATTGTACATAGTGATACACACTTTCACCACCCACCCATTAAATAACTCTGATATTGTGCATAGTGATACACACACTTTCACCACCCACCCATTAAATAACTCTGATATTGTACATAGTGATACACACACTTTCACCACCCACCCATTAAATAACTCTGATATTGTGCATAGTGATACACACACTTTCACCACCCACCCATTAAATAACTCTGATATTGTACATAGTGATACACACACTTTCACCACCCACCCATTAAATAACTCTGATATTGTACATAGTGATACACACACTTTCACCACCCACCCATTAAATAACTCTGATATTGTGCATAGTGATACACACACTTTCACCGCTTGCTTGCACTCTTATTAAATATCACCTAAAATCCAGATGCCATCTTAAAGCTTGATTAAAATAAACATGACTTCAGTCTATGAATGCAGATTTATTCACTGACATTCTGAACCATGTTATGTAACCATTAAGCTAATAAACCATGGAGAGATTTAGTGCATGTTTTATTAACCATGAATAAAAGGCAGAGAAAGGGCCTGGCTTGTCCAAACTGTCTACCCATTTACTCCCAATAGCCTGATAATATCCACCTGTTGTGGGAGACCTAGGTTCAGATTAAGGTTCCCTCCTACTCAGGTTAGGTGGCTAGGTGCCATGGTCATTAAGGTTATGCCCTACGGTGGTCACTTCCTAGGGAGGGTGACTGGTAGGTGGGTGATTCTCAAGAAACTGGCACTTGACAAAAAAACATTTAGAGAAAAAAAAGCAAAACATTTTCAATTTTTCCAACATTTGTTTAACATTGCTCATCTAATGAAAAGGCCTCAGTTAAACATAACACTGAAAACAAATATATTTTAAAGTAAATTATTTAAATGTTTTTGTAATTTCTCATTACCTCAACACACAACCTAATTACGTTTTGTTTTTTTGTACGCGTATTTGGATAAAGAACAAAAGGCACCCTATCAGATTAAGCCCAAATTATTTAAGTATAAGTTACATTTTTCCTAATATTTCTTAAATATTGGTGCATTACGGTAATGATAAGTATGTTTCGGAGATGAGAATACATGTTTTGGTAATGAGTGTTGCATACTTTGCTATTGAAAAGCCCTATTTAGTAACCCAATAAATCATCAAACTGTGTCATTTGTTAATCCCAAATGACTTGCATAAAGGCACTGACAGAAAGCTTGCGGTGGGCAGGGTGGCTCACTCATATTCAATGAAGTCTAGGTGGGGGGATTCTATCCAGGCAGAGCCGTCGGCGGTGCTTGTGCTAGTAAAGGCCACTCAAGCGTGGTGGAGAAAATATAAATCTGTTCTATTTCTGAGATGGTGCCGTCATAGTTGACCAATCACGGTAGAAAACGTAGCCTGAGTTATGATACGTCAGCACGTATGTCCATTGCCCACTAGCTGACTAACACACTCAGTTTAAAGAGACACGTTTAACAATATAAATACTTTTTTTCTTATGTATTTTGGTATTCATAATTTCTGTTGCATGTAAATAGATTTTTATGCACGCTTATGGTGTTAGAACTATTCCCTTTTCACGTTTCGATAATGTTTGTTTATTTAATCTTAATGCAATTTAATAAAATACTATTTTAGCGTAAGTATAAGTACTGTAAAAATGTATTTTTTTTTACAAAATCTAACGTTTTATATTGTTGTATATAAAGTAATATTGTTGTATTAGGACATGGATATGTGTGGTTCTAAGGTATTTTAGATGGTTTCTAAATTTAATGGGATCCTATGGGCAAATGGCATAACATTATATGCCTATAGAGTATCTAAATATGTGGGATATGGACCAAAAAACGTTCTTGGGATATCGAAGAACAGTATAGTTAAGTGCTAAAACAGGTACACATGTCAAAATGGGGATATCCTCCTTTAAGTGGCGGGGTTACTCCTTGCTGAAACGCAAACTCCAGATTGTGGCTTAAAGTTTATTTAACGGGGTATATACACTCGTATTTCTTGACAACCCCTACTTAATAAAATAACTGAAGTTTTATCAAATCTATACAATAGGTTTAAGCAGTGCTACACTCTTAGAAGTAAAGGTGCTATCTATAACCATAGGAGATTCCTTTGAAGAACCCTTTTTGGTTCCAGGCAGAACCTTTTTGTTTCCAGGCAGAACCTTTTTGAGTTCCATGTAGAACCCTTTACACAGAGGATTCTACATGAAACCCAAAATAGTTCTGCCTGGAACCAAAAAGTGTTCTTCAAAGGGTTCTCCTATGGGGACAGCCAAAGAACCCTTTTTTTCTAAGAGTGTAGTAAATAATGAAAGTAACCAGCACAGCAGACCCATTGACTATATGTTTGTATTAGCTTTGTATTATTACCGAAACGGTCCTAAAGATTATGCGGTAAGGAGAAATGTGTGTTTCGTTAATGAGGTCTTAGCTCAATCTGTCACACCCTGATCTGTTTCACCTGTCTTGTGCCTGTATCCACTCCCCACCAGGTGTCTCCCATTTCCCCCATTATCCCCTGTGTATTTATACCTGCGTTTTCTGTTATACAGCGTGTTTTCCCGTTTTCCAGTATCTCTAGTTGCTGTTTTCTAGTCCTCCTGATTCTGACCATTCTGCCTTCCCTGACCCTGAGCCTGCCTGCCGTTCTGTCCCTTATTCACGTTGCCTTGGATTACTGACCTCTGCCTGCCCTTGACCTGTCGTTTGCCTGCCCCTTGTTTTGTAATAAACATCTGAGATTCTAACTGTCTGCTGTGTCTGCATCTGGGTCCTATCCTGAGTTGCAAGTAATAGGTGACAGCCATAAAGAGTCAGCAAACAATTGATCACATTACTAAAGCGAAGCCCATTCATGCCTCCATGTTGGTAAGGTAATGGTTCTCTAAGGTTTTCCCAATTTGATCTTTTTCGTCATTTTGGTAAGGTTAGGTATAGTAAGATCCTCATTCTGAAGGCATACACATATAGAAATTAAAATAATTAAGCACTACTACTCTAGATGATGCATCATGGGTGAATTTAAAAAAATTATTGGAGTTTTTATAGCAACTTGAAAAAGTGTTACCGTAATGTTTTTACATAATAAATATTGTTTAATGTAAAATTCAACTAGTATACAATTTTTATGATTTATGGACAAATTACAGCAACATGTTTTGTGTTTTATTCAAATAAGTTAGGTTTTTCTAAAGTCAAATTGTATAAAAATATCAGAGAATTTCGGTAATGAGAATTTGGGGAGACATTTTTAAAAAGTGAGGTGAAAATGTTGAATTTATTTAAAATAAGACACTGTGCCTTAAACTAGGTATTTAGTCTTCAGAATGATAGTTAATTGCTGCAGATACATCATGGTTTTCTAACTTAATTTGCTACTGCCATGGTGTAAACTGGTTTCATGAAAATCACCAAGGTTCCCTCTGCCAGTTTTCTTCTCAACTCATCACCACCCCTTCCCTTAACCTCTCCTCTCTTAGAAAATGTCTCAGTTGCCTCTTTCTCAGCAGGAGAGTTCTTCACCTTTTTTCTCTCCTCGCTCTCTCTTTCTGCTTCTATGGAGAGCTAGTAAATGCGCAAGACATTTTGGAACGGTTGTGCAGTAGAGCAGGGGTTCCCAAACATTTTAACTCGGGCCCCCCTTCCAGCATTGGAGAACATCACGCACCCCCCCTGCGCGCACGCGCCACGTCTATTTCTATGGGCACAAGCACTGTTCATGACACAAACTGTTCACTTTGCAGGTTTATAGCATATTTCCTGCAATTCTACAGATTTTGTCATGGGGTGCAAAGAAAATGTGGCAGTTTTAAAGCACATTTTCCTGAAATTCTATACATTTTGCCATGTCTAATGTGTATTCATGTGATATTCGAGTGACAAGAAAATAACAACAATATCTATGTGCAAAAAAAAAACTAAATAAAAAAACGCTAGCTGACATGGGCTAGTTGATCTGGACATTTCTGACAAGTTATAAATAGCTCTCTAAGGTACGCAATGACTAACATGACAAGAGGAACTGATGATGCACTACCCAATTTCGAAATTGCACCTTGTACATTCTACTATTACAACTTTAAAAAGTAAGTTTAAGGCCGGACTGAGTTCCACAGTTTGGGAACCACTGCAGCAGAGCACCTGTTGAACCCAACAACACCTTTGGTTCCAAGAGCAGGAGTTCTAGAACACAACAACACCTTTGGTTCCAAGAGCAGAAGTTCCAGAACAAAACAACAGTCGTTGTTCCAGGATCTTGAATATTCCGAAGCAACACAACAAAGGGAAAATCATGGCCCTCCCAACTTAAAAATAATTATTGCTTATTTAGTGAACACTTGCTGCAGTCATGCAGATTAGGAAACTTCCATCCTGTATGATTTGTTCACATGAAATTGTTTGAATCATGAAGGCTATTAACTTCAAATAAGTCGGTGTACAATTATTTAGGCCTAGTTTCAATGCCGTAAGCCTAGCAAAATACATAATACGCCAGGACTTGTTAAATCTGAGGCCAAGAACTTATCTTAATGAAGTTTTCTGCTGATTGTAAAACATTTATATTCGTGACTTGAGTCCGAGTTACGTTTCAAACAGTGAACCATTACCACGGAGATCAAAGGCTCAAAGCAAATCTCAGCGCTGCTTTATACGCTGTGGACTAGTGAGTCAGCTCTGATGGGAAAACAAAGCAAAGGAATCAGCTGAACCCTTGTGGCCATAATGAAGTCATATGTTGATATGTGGTGGAGCTGTTTATGCCTATTAATGTGGTTTACTATTCAGATCCAGGGGAGTCTTAGGTTGAATCTCTAATACTCTATGCACATTCACTCAAGTTAGCTGACATCAAGTTATGATTTAGCGGCCCTCAGAGAAGCAGGGTATTATGGAATCTTGGGGGTGAGGCAGTTATCACAGATATTAAGTTTTATAGTATCCTGTTCATGGTATGGCACCAGAGGAAAAAGCCATGAACAATAAAGTAAAAAAAAAAAGTATTTAACTTTGAACATTGGGTTACGCCTGTTTGTGTTTTAATGACACCCCGAACAGAGAATTTAAAACCTTTTTAAATATCCCCTTTTCTACTTCACTTACCTTCGAGGCATTTGTTTGAACTACTGCCAGAAAGCGTTAAATATTTAGGTTGGTCATCCTCACCGACAGGTGAAAGTACCAGATAAGTCTACTCTTCTCCACCATATTGCTATCACCACTCCAATCCTTTCAAATTAGTAGAAGGAGAAGTAATTAGGAAATTGAGCTATTGGGATACAGTCCAGGAAATGTCTATGGTGAACATTGTGAACCTTCTCCTACCTTTGAAACTGTATGAGAGAAAATCACAATTCATGCCATTGTGATGAATCACCTTGCACAAGAGGTTTGCTCTGTAGCTCTTACTAGTCTAATACTGTAAGATTGATAATTTGATACAATGGTTAGACATTCTAAAGGCTTTTCTACCGCTTATTAAACAGTTATTTGTGTAGTTTGTCTCTCTCTGTTTCTTGTCTTTGGAGCGTTCCCACTTCTGGCCTCTGGAGTTTCACACATAGCTAGTGCTCCGTTGTCACATACTAATATTACTGATGCATGTGAAATGTGCCATATTTATTGTTATTATTATGGAAAAAATGCCCTGTCCTTGGGTAATATATCTTTTTACGATTCCCAATAAATTAACTGGTTATTTTCTTGGCTGGATGCAGTCTCTTGGCTTTAAACATACTTAAAATCACTCTTTCCGACTGTAGACCTCTCTTTTTCAAAGAGGAGTATGCCTGTCAATCACAACAGTGTAACATGGACTCAAGTGTGGAAAGCAAAGCAGTCCATTTGGATGTCAGTGTGATGTAATGAAATGTGGAGCGAGGATATTAGATGGTGTGTGAGTCCTCTCCTGCAAAATTAAGATTGCACTAAGCTCTCTTGACGGAAGGTCAATCTATGGATAGGGGAAGCATTTGAAATTCACATGTGAGACTGATGTATATTTCTGTGAGATGGATACAGCATGCTTGCAAGGTAGGGTGAAGTTTGCAGTTTGCACATATCACATTCACGCACGCACGCACACACACACACACATACACACACCTGTGTTTGCCGTCCATCCACAGCCATCAGATCCTGCATTCTTCTGGCATTGTTTCAGAGTGCTACAGAGATGATTGATAGAGAGAGGGTCGAGTGATACTAAACATCAGACACACACTACCTGTCTCAGAGGGAGAGAGGGAAAGGCCCTCATAGACACATGGATCTCACATGCAACCGTTCTGACATCACAGGTCAATGGCTTTATGACTCTATACCCCTGCATTGTGAAAAACCCAAAGCTTCTCATTTTGGATGTTACCACGAGAGAGGGGAAGAGAACCAGCTGGGAAATGACACACACACACACACACACACACACACACACACACACACACACACACACACACACACAGACACACATACTTTATTTGTATTTAATTAAGACATATTGGCAGTTGCACAACACTCACGTGCACAGAAGGAAGGGGTGGGGGGAGAATGTGATGTTTTTGTCCCAGTGGATGTTAACCTCTGTCTTTGTTTAGAGAACATTGTGTCAAGAACAGTACAGTCAGTGGATATAAAGCCTTTAATGGGACGTCATCTTCGTGCTTTTATCTTCATCCCTTTTTATTTGTAGGTTCAGTTTTAATTTTTCCATCACTGTCTGGGATTTACATTCAGTGATTTACAGGGGAAACTAAACTGGCCAGTATTTTTTTGCCGTGTTTATATATAGACTGTTTTTCTACGATCCTAATGGAACACTTTCTATACTATAATACTGTAAACCCCCAGAGTGCACTGTGGACTTGTGTGACATGCTTGTGGCTTTGGATCAGGAAATGTAGACATTAGCGAATCGCTCCCCGGGGCAAGCACACACACACTACCACACTGGAGAGAGAGGGTCAACTTTAAGAGCACTTTGGAATTATATGTGCTGGCTTAGTGGCCCTGAATAGTGTTCACTCTGCTGCCAAAATAAATGTCAATACTCTAAACTCACAAGAGTCTTATTCAGTTTAAATCATTGGTGTTTTGACACTTGCATGAAGAAAAAGGCTTGCTTGAGTTCCTTACCACCTCTCTGCTTAGCATGTGAAAGCTGAGATGTGTTGGTCAATCCATTAAGGGAAGTATTTAGCCTAATATTCTGCCGTGGTGACACGAGTGACTAGAGAATTCTATCATCCACAGATCTAAATAGACCATAGGCTAGTGGTTGATCCATGTCACAGTCCGCAAGCTGTGCTCCCTCCCCTTTCCTAAAACTGCTTCATTTCCTAACCCCCGATAAAATATATTACTACCCTTATTCCAAAGGAAAACGATCAACAAATGTGTTACCACTTTCTATGGAAAGGTGGACAAAAAATTTTCTTGACCTCATTCTATGAGCAGAACATCTCCCCAGACATGTTTCATCAATCTGACTTCTTCCACTGACTCAGACACTAAAGTGGTCGTTAACTTTGTGCTTGTAGGAGGCTAAATTCACTATTGATTTAACAATAACACATGTTCAATAGTGGCTTTATGAGGAAGAAACAGCAGGCCTCAACATCACCAATATATCCTCAGACTGCAAAATAGGCCATTGCTACTTGACCTGGGATGAAGTATAGATTTTTGTACCACTTCAAATTGATTAAAAAGTTGGCTAGAATTTCTGAAACACAGAAACCATGTTATTTTGCTGACCCGAAAGGTCAAAATGAACATCAACCATAATGAAAGAAGAGATGAGAAACACAGTCTGGTCAAAATGGGCCCGAGGGGATATCACAGTGGTCAGTTTTAGCCTTCATAACTATTCCTGTACTAAGCTACTGACATACTAGTATCCAGGGGCGCAACTTATCCAGGGGGGGACATAATTTTTTTTTTATCAAGTCGGATAAACACTCCAAACATCCTACCCGACCTCTTGAAGGCGTCCGCATGGTCCTGAAGCACACCGTTGTCACGTTTTGTATCACATTCCAATGATAAAACTGGGGGGGCAAAAATGCAATTCCAATTGTTTGGAGCTGTTACAAAGTCATTAATAATAAGTAGCCTTTTTTTTTGCGTGAATACATTAAGATATAATGGGGGAACATAGAAAAATCTATATAATTAATGAGTTGAATCAAAACCTATGTTGACACCCTTTTTCATGCTTGGATTTTCGTTATGTCATATACTAAGCATTTAACAATTGGAATACACATTGATCTTCATCCTGTAAAATTCCTGGATATTGCTGTCAGACTCTTTATTTGTATGGAGATCTCGGAAGTGTACTGTATCTCCCTATGTTATGGGCACACATATCCCAAATAATGTATGGATTGCAAAATTGAATGCTTCTAACTGAAAGAGTAACTTTAACAAGATGAATCAAACAAAAACCAATACTGTCATTAACAGAGTTCTTCAATAATTATTATCTGGACAATTGACAAAACATTTTGGTGTCTATGTTGTTACAGCGTTCAAGATAATTAGCCTATGTTGTGGACATCATTATGTCAAGATTCCTGAGGTAAGATTACAGTCTGTGTATGTTTTGACAGTCTGTTTTCAGAGCTAAAATGGAGCAATCGGGAACCTGCAAATGGCTTGCATCTAAAACAAAAAACTACTTGTGGGTGGGGTTACATTTGGAATGTCTGTCATTGGTTAAGTGCACAGCCAACACTTCCTATCCTTTAAAGGTAGGAGTTCACCCTTCTAACTCCATTCTATGAATCTATTATCTATTAAGTAATGGACTAATAGCTGTCCATATTGTGCCATTTGACAGCTAGTTTTCAGACTCACACACAATGCTTGAAGAGTTTGCTGATTATAATGATTTCATTATTGGTTATTCTTATTGTCAAATGTTTTGGGGACAGAACCCATTGTATTATATTATTATATAAACTATAAAAAAAATATATAGAAATTCTGTTGTTTATCTTTTTCATTCTTCAGGATTGTTTAGCATGGCTATAAATTGACTAAAGCACAATAAGACCTGGCAACTAGGGATGACAAAGAAACATATTTCTTGTGACATTTTGAATGACATGTAGATATTTTGTTGTTGCTAGGTGGAGATCTGGTCTCGTTGTGCCTACCTAGACTTTTATCCCTGTAACCACACATGTGAAGCTGCAAGAAAGTCATCTTTAAATGTATATCAAACCATTTAGAAATGTTGACCCTGATCTCACACATTGGCCCCTTTATTTATAGAAAGACCCTTATACACCTCTTCTACGGGTGCTTAGGTTGATTTATATTGTATTAGGGGTAGGGATGGGCACGGTTATTCGATGGGAATGGTTTTGTTAAAATGTAATCACATTTTCTGTGACATTGCTACATACAAGGATTCACCATGACATTATACATTTTAATAAAACAACATTTTTATACGTTTTTATGACTGTGCCGCATATGAAAGATGTACCAGTTCTAATCAATACAAAACTGGAATTACAATTACGGATTTAAGTTGGCTAAATGAGAAGGAGTAGGCTACAAGGATCAACAAACAGGTAAGCTGTTGTTTATTATGAATGGAGTTGTTGTAGACAAGGATGCGGGAGCACAGCAAAATAGCCTCAAATGGCCTTGCTAGCGAGCTAACTTAGCTGGCTAGTGTAGCTAACTAGCTTCTTTATATCGATTTGATGCTGTTAAGACAGACACTACCAGACGAGATGATAGATAACCTTTCGCAGTAACAAGTTTGTCTTGTGAAACAGACAGTATTTACGTGAAATCAAAGTAAATTAATGTGGAGGGGGAAAAATTACTCTCTTTACTACCCACTGCCTAGCTAGCTGATTGTTTAGCTGAAGGTCTCCTAGAAAACTGCGCCAAGTGACAATTTTCTCGGTTGTGGTTTTTTCTTACTGTATTAACATATTGACTGACTGCTGGACACAAATGCAAATGGTTATCTAACTCTAGTTTTCTTTCTGTTTTATTCATGAAAAATGTTCCTGGTTACAATGGCGAATTGCACTGACCTGCTGATGGTGTCAGATTCTCATTTCAGGTAAATATTGCCATCTACTGGTCATTTTTAAAGGTAAAATGTTTCTACTGCACGATGGCATTTAAACAAGAGGGAGTCAATCAAATCAAATGGAAATAATTAGTCATGCATCAATCAAAGTAAGTATTGGTTTAATGTGTCAACAACATTTATTGATCTTGAATCCATTTATTGATGTTGAATCTCATTGCAATGTCTGCACATGATTCCAAATCCGCCAGCTGAGAATGGGTGTCATGGCAACTATGGAGAGAGATTTTTGAGGTGACAAGTGAGGAGTTGGCAGGAGCCAGTCGTCGCAAGTTAATCATTTAAGAGCTTAAACTGTACATTATGTCACATGTAGAGTTGAGGTCTTTATATTGTGTATTTGTACTCTTGAATCTGTTACAATGTATGAAACCTACTTTTTTGCCAGGGTGGTTTAAATCGTTGCGGAAAAAAGAGGGGGAAATATGTCACAGGTAGGCATGTCCAAGCATAAGTGTCCTGTCTGATCACAGAAGATGACGCTCCAACTGCAGCGAGTCTACACCATCCTTATCTGACACACCGGTCCCTGCTCCTCTCGTATCCCTCCTCCACCTGTCTTTGCTGAGTCACGCGAGCAAGTCCCCATTGAAGTAAAAAAAATATATATATAAAACGTTTATTTAGACTTTCCGCATATCTCCAAAAATTCATGATATTATTTGAATAGTGAAATCATTTCAAATGCCAATCCCTAATTAGGGGGACACTATCAATGGATGTTGAAGTTATGCATACACTATATATCTCAAGTAAGGATTCAGTAAGCAAGGATACGGCCTTGAGTGATTAAAAGTGAGATTCATTGTGTTGAAGCGGCACACAGGAACAAACAAACAAACACACACATGGGTTGATGCTATCCTGCAGGGCTGAGTGGTATATTTAATCAGACTAATAAAGTTAGCCCTGTTAGTGATAAAGAGCTTTACTCAGGGCACTTAGGGATAATCACCAAGACTGTGTGTGTGTGTGTGTGTGTGTGTGTGTGTGTGTGTGTGTGTGTGTGTGTGTGTGTGTGTGTGTGTGTGTGTGTGTGTGTGTGTGTGTGTGTGTGTGTGTGTGTGTGCGTGCGTGCGTGCGTGTGTGTGGTGTGTATTTCGAAAAGAGTCCATCGGGTTTTTCCATGATTTTAGCATACATTTACAACAGCAACAGGGTATGTTGTACTACGGGTGAGTGTGTGTCAGTGAAAGAATGGTGCCTGTCTGAGGCAGAAACAGCTCTATCCTGAAACCAGTCTATTGATCTCCAAAACAAATCACCTCTTGATTCCCATTAAAACTAGGCATCTCCATTGATCTCAATTAAAACAGTCATCTCAATTTATTTGAGTATTGGCCAACTCTAAGGCCATTCACTTCCATTGATCCCTGTGTCTCTCTCCTGTGAACTCATTCATCTACAAGCCTCGTTTCTGACCTGGGAGGATCAGGGGTCATGGGGTTAGGGGTCAGAGAAATAAAGAATCTTGTGGCAAATTTTCTCTGAACTTTCACCTTTTCAGGCTGAGCCGGCCTGCTCAGATGGAGCAGGACCAGGAGTGTGTGTGTTTGGTATGACTGGCTGGCACAGATGTGGTGTGTCTGGTGTACTTGCGGTGTGTGTGTAACAGGACTGGCCCAGATGTAATGTGTGTATTTTTCTTTGCTCCTTGCTCGCACACAGTTTTTCAGTTCTGCCCACAAATGTTCTATAGGATATTAGACAGGTGGAAATTTGTCCTTTGGTCTGGAGTCCAAATTTGAGATTTTTGGTTCCAACCTCAACTAAACTTAGATGGTTTGGGATGAGTCAGACCGCAGTGAAGGAAAAGCAGCCAACAAGTGCTCAGCATATGTGGGAACGTCCAGGTGAAGCTGGTTGAGAGAATGCCACAGAGTGTGCAAAGCTGTCATCAAGGCAAAGGTGGCTATTTGAAGAATCATGATTGATTTTGAATGATTTTTGTAACACTTTTTGGTTACTACGTGATTCCATATCTGTTATGTCATATTTTTGATGTCTTCACTTTTATTCTACAATGTAAAAAATTGTGCAAATAAAGAAAAACCCTTGAATGAGTCATATTCCAAACTTTTGGCCCCTGGTGTGTGTGTGTGTGTGTGTGTCTGTCTGTGTGTGTGTGTGTGTGTGTGTGTGTGTGTGTGTGTGTGTGTGTGTGTGTGTGTGTGTGTGTGTGTGTGTGTGTGTGTGTGTGTGTGTGTGTATATATATACAGTGGGGAGAACAAGTATTTGATACACTGCCGATTTTGCAGGTTATCCTACTTACAAAGCATGTAAAGGTCTGTAATTTTTATCATAGGTACACTTCAACTGTGAGAGACGGAATCTAAAACAAAAATTCAGAAAATCACATTGTATGATTTTTAAGTAATTAATTTGCATTTTATTGCATGACATAAGTATTTGATCACCTACCAACCAGTAAGAATTCCGTCTCTCACAGACCTGTTAGTTTTTCTTTAAGAAGCCCTGCTGTTCTCCACTCATTACCTGTATTAACTGCACCTGTTTGAACTCGTTACCTGTATAAAAGACACCTGTCCACACACTCAATCAAACAGACTCCAACCTCTCCACAATGTCCAAGACCAGAGAGCTGTGTAAGGACATCAGGGATACAATTGTAGACCTGCACAAGGCTGGGATGGGCTACAGGACAATAGGCAAGCAGCTTGGTGAGAAGGCAACAACTGTTGGCGCAATTATTAGAAAATGGAAGAAGTTCAAGATGACGGTCAATCTCCCTCGGTCTGGGGCACCATGCAAGATCTCACCTCGTGGGGCATCAATGATCATGAGGAAGGTGAGGGATCAGCCCAGAACTACACTGCAGGACCTGGTCAATGACCTGAAGAGAGCTGGGACCACAGTCTCAAAGAAAACCATTAGTAACACACTACGCGGTCATGAATTAAAATCCTGCAGCGCACGCAAGGTCCCCCTGCTCAAGCCAGCGCATGTCCAGGCCCGTCTGAAGTTTGCCAATGACCATCTGGATGATCCAGAGGAGGAATGGGAGAAGGTCATGTGGTCTGATGAGACAAAAATAGAGCTTTTTGGTCTAAACTCCACTCGCCGTGTTTGGAGGAAGAAGAAGGATGAGTACAACCCCAAGAACACCATCCCAACCGTGAAGCATGGAGGTGGAAACATCATTCTTTGGGGATGCTTTTCTGCAAAGGGGACAGGACGACTGCACCGTATTGAGGGGAGGATGGATGGGGCCATGTATCGCGAGATCTTGGCCAACAACCTCCTTCCCTCAGTAAGAGCATTGAAGATGGGTCGTGGCTGGGTCTTCCAGCATGACAACGACCCGAAACACACAGTCAGGGCAACTAAGGAGTGGCTCCGTAAGAAGCATCTCAAGGTCCTGGAGTGGCTTTGCCAGTCTCCAGACCTGAACCCAATAGAACATCTTTGGAGGGAGCTGAAAGTCTGTATTGCCCAGCGACAGCCCCGAAACCTGAAGGATCTGGAGAAGGTCTGTATGGAGGAGTGGGACAAAATCCCTGCTGCAGTGTTTGCAAACCTGGTCAAGAACTACAGGAAACGTATGATCTCTGTAATTGCTAACAAAGGTTTCTGTACCAAATATTAAGTTCTGCTTTTCTGATGTATCAAATACTTATGTCATGCAATAAAATGCAAATTAATTACTTAAAAATCATACAATGTGATTTTCTGGATTTTTGTTTTAGATTCCGTCACTCTCAGTTGAAGAGTACCTATGATAAAAATTACAGACCTCTACATGCTTTGTAAGTGGGAAAACCTGCAAAATCGGCAGTGTATCAAATACTTGTTCTCCCCACTGTATATATACACTTATTGAACCTTTATTTAACTAGGCAAGTCAGTAAAGAACAAATTCTTATTTAGATGACGGCCTACCCCAGCCAAACATGGAAAGCACTGGGCCAATTAAGCGCCACCCTATATGACTCCCAATCATGGCCGGATGTGATACAGCCTGTGCTAATGCTAGCAATGAAACCCTCTATACGGTGTGTGTAGCCGGACAGACCCAGATGTGTGACGAAATTGTTAGTCCCAAAATGGCTTTTAGGAGCGACCTCTGTGTGATGCGTCATGGGGGGTATTTTGACTTTTCACACGTCACACGAGTATAAATGAGGGATTAACATGCCAGTATTTTGACAAGAACAGGACCGCTCAGTACATAATAATACAGTACATAACACAGCCTAGCCTAGCAGTGTTTCCGACACATACACTAGCAGACTTTCAAACACCTAAACGCATTAGCTTTTTTTATGCTGTTATGTAGACCTATATCTGAATGTGTTAGCATCTCTACTTACATTATTGGCTACAATAGTTGTGTATGTAAGGTACTGCATGCATTTGATAATTGATAGCATCCTTGCTAGTGGCTGTACATCTGATTAGCTTCAGCCTTTCCTCCTAGCGGTCCAGCTGCTCTGAGGGGGTTTTATGCTAGCATTAGCATAGTGTGTTCTTGTTCTAGCATTAGAACGTTATATTAATAGAGATCTTTTCCTAGAGTCACCTCCAGGGAAATGTGATCCCTCTGCTGTTCCATGGGGGGAAACCAAAGCCCTCAGTAACCCTGTTGACCATACTGCACACACACACGCCTGGCACGCACCATACACACACACATACAGACACACACATACACACACTCACACACTTATACTTGTATTAGAGACCCCCACCTGACTGTTCTAGTCTTTGTTCACTCAACGTAAACCCGTCCCCTGCATAATCCTAAAATCAGTCAGACACTTGCTGAATCAGCTCAACAAACACACACACACACACACACAAACAAACAAACACACACACACACACACACACACACACACACACACACACACACACACAAACAAACAAACAAACACACACACACACACACTGCTTGACAGGTTGTAAGAGTGGTCTTAGTGGTGTAAAAGAGATTAAAGTTGGGGTTTAAGCCCCCAGTCATCTGTCTCTCAGCACTTACTAGTCAAAAAGTGCTTGGCTCCTCATTATCCTTGATGTAGTCAACCAGGAACTGGTGTTTGGTGAGTCGGTCCTTGTTTCCCAGCACCAGACTGTACAGAAATGAGGGCGTTGTTTCAGTCTCACACAGTCAGTCACACACTCAGATCCTCACTCATCTACAGTGTAGATGGAGTATGAAGTGAGTCAAACATGAGAAGCAGAGAAACTCAATCTTAGAGTTTAGATGGCTCATCCAAACCAGTCCAGAGCAACCACAGAACTGGCATTTGTTTTTGTTTTTTTATATTTCTATGAGAGCAACTCCCAGTTTACAAAGCCAAGTTCACACAGACAGACCAGTTAACTAACAGACAGACAGACAGACAGACAGACAGACAGACAGAGACAGACAGACAGACAGACAGACAGACAGACAGACAGACAGACAGACAGACAGACAGACAGACAGACAGACAGACAGACAGACAGACAGACAGACAGACAGACAGACAGACAGACAGATGTACCTGCAGGACTGATGGAGCAGACAAGTAACTGTCCGGCCTTGGTTGTACTTCCTCTTATCTTGTATCCAATAAAGTGCTCCCCTGCTGTTTGTTCTTATTCTTATGCTCTCCTCTTGTCTCCTGTTTGTCTATTCTTTTATACGCTTTTCTCTCTTCTCTTTGGTGTCCTTACATTTTCTCCAAGCAGTCCAGATAGAAGGAAAGAAAGGGGGATGTGTGTGTGTGTCAGAGGGAGCGCGGGGTATAAAGAAGGGATGGAGGGGGTCTTAGAGGAGAGGATGGACGGATGGAGAGAGGGAGTGATTGCCCTGACAGATTACTGTAAAGGGTGGCGTGAGGGGGTGTGGCCAGGGAGTAGTGGTTGGATCAGACCTACCACGCAGAAATGAGTCAGCGCTAATTAAATGTAACGTGCACACTCTCTCACACTAGACACACACACACACACATGCTCTCTTTCCTGCTACAACATCCTGTGCCTAAACACACTAACCTCCTAACCTCTTTCCCTGGACAGATGATGACAAGTGACAGAGCAGGAGAAATAGAGGGACAGATCAAGATAGAAAAGGGATAGATGGAGAGAGATTGGTGAGATGGGGACAGGGACGCGGACGGGGTTGGGGACAGGGACAGGGACAGGGACAGGGACAGGGAGGGGAAAAAGACAGGGTGACCAAGATGGAGAACAAGGGGAAAGGAGATGGCTGATAACCCTCACAGATGCACGGACACACATTCCGGTTGGTCGGCGGTGTGTTGAGTGCAGTTTGTCATTGAGGTATATTGAGCGGCTAATGCACGTCATTGTCAGCTATGCCGGACACTCAGAGAATGACCCAGTCATCCTGCAAAGTGTCCTGTGAGTGTGCTAAATTTACTCTGTAGCCACATTGATGGCTACAAGGATGAGGAGAAGTCAGTCCATCTTAAAGCGCTGCTCTACCTTCTTAACAGCACTACCAACAAGGCAGTTCCTACAGGCTCTAGTTTTGTCACACCTGGACTACTGTTCAGTCGTGTGGTCAGGTGCCACAAAAAGGGACTGGGCAGCACGGCTGGCCCTTGGATGTACACAGAGAGTTAATATTAATAATATAGGTCAAAGTGGAGGAGAGATTGACTTCATCACTACTTGTATTTATGAGAGATGTTGAATGCAATGAGCTGTCTGTTTGAACTACTGGCGCACAGCTCGGACACACATGCATACCCCACAAGACATGACACAAGAGGTCTCTTCAAAGTCCCTAAGTCCAGGACAGACTATGGGAGGTGCACAGTACTACATAGAGCCATGACTACATGGAACTCTATTCCACATCAAGTAACTGATGCAAGCAGTAAAATTAGATACAAAAAACAGATGAAAATACACCTAATGAAACAGCGGGGACTGTGAAGCAACACAAACATAGGCACAGACACACACAATAACATACGCACTATACACACACGTCCACATGGATTTTGTACTGTAGATATGTGGTAGTGGTGGAGTAGGGGCCTGAGGGCACACAGTGTGTTGTGAATGTATTGTCATGTTTTTAAATTCTATAAACTGCCTTAATTTTGCTGGACCCCAAGAAGAGTAGCTGTTGCCTTGGCAGCAGCTAATGGAGATCCATAATAAATACAAATACAAATACTCCACAAGTGCTTGGTAACCATAGTTATATCTAAATCCCCAAGTGATTTACAGCAACTCTTAAAGTCACAGTCTGTAAGATTTTCTGCAATTCATTCATGCATTGCAAATATAGGCTAGTGTGAAATAATGCATACGCATACATACACTAAAGGGTAAGATCTGTCACTGTCTGGGCAGACAGACACTCACCTGTATTTTAGAGGGATTATCACCCCTTCACCTTATAGGCCTATGCATCCATGGGAATTGAGAATGACCTATTGCTGTTCTATTGGTGGTACTTATGAGGGTTACATGACGAGGGAATCAGGCAATGGCGTCTTACAAACGTATTATAAATGTTTAAACTCCTCAGCTTACACATTCAGTCTAGCAAACACCACAGCTCGGGTTGATCTTGTAAAACCCAGCCGTGCCACATGCCACCAGGTCCCCAATAGCCCTGGTCACATTTGGATTATTACACACCTGGGACTGACAGACAGACAGGCAATGGAACATACTTGGGCTTTATTAACGACGGTCAGCCTCAGATAATGTTCTCTGGGACAAGTGAGATTCAACCACATATATGGAATAGATAGTATTAACAATATCATCAAAGGGCAGCCTTGGTATGTACTTATCGCCAGACAGGATGTCAATATCTCAAAGTAACTGTTCAATTCCATTACCATGTGAGTGGGTCCATGACATAACCTGTGGAATAGAGACCTGTGTCAGTCTGTTCTTTACAGTCTATATCTATACTTATACACTAGAGTAGAGGAGTGGGTACTCCCCCTCTAGTGGCCAGCGAGGGCAGTATTGTGAAATGTCCAGATTTAGAGGTGTGACTGTGGCATTAGCCTGTTTAAATTAAACCTGAGGTATTTATGAGCGGGCATTCTCTCTGTCCTCTGTTCCCATGGGGCCTGAACATGATTTCACAGAATGGAGGTAAGAGGCGACGGGTGAGAGATGGGGGGGAGAGAAAGAGGAGAAGAAGAGGAAACAGAGGATCCAGTTAAGGCAAAGAAGAAGAAGACTGCACTCGTTTTCTTTGGTGAACGACTGTACTATTACTGTCTCAATTATATTTGTCTGCACAGAAATCCCAGAAGTAGTGTTTTATGGCTCAGGAGAAGAAAGCAGATGAGGGCCAATAAAAGCCCAAGAAAAAGAGAAAGTTAAAACTGGGGATGAAGCAGATTGAAGAGACACCTGCTGTCCTAAAAAGGAACTGCAGTTAAAATGTGCCTAAATTCAATCACATTGGTGTTAGAAGTGGGAATTGTGTCTCTGTGTGTATTCAGAAGAAGAAGAAGACAATCAAAGATGTCCTGGCCACGTCAGAACCCAAACTGGGCTCTCAAGGCGACCTGTAGAGCCTGGTTTTAAAGCACTTCAAAGACGAGCGCTCCGTCATCGAGCTGGAAAAGCTCAAACTGCAGGGTGAGTCACCTTTCTATTTCTTTCTCTCTTCTCTCTCTATCTCCCCCTCTCGCTCTCTCCCTCTCTCTCTCTCTCTCTCTCTCTCTCTCTCTCTCTCTCTTTCTTTCTTACTCTTACTCACTTTCTCTGAATTACCTAATTTAACTTTTTTCTCTGCTTCCTGCTTCCTGATGAGTAATGACCTCACACACAGCCTTTCCTCCTACCTGAAAGAAAGTGAGTACAAACCAAACCATCACTCCTTACATACCTACATACCTCACCAATCCATTACTAATGTTTTACCTCAATGTTAAACTAATAGGACTTCTGTCCCATGTGTGCTTTAAGTCTTCTGTCATGTACATGTTCCTAGATGTGTACTTGTGTATAACTCAATAGTCCGGGGTTGACTTCTATATATATATATATTTTCCTTTCATACTTTATGGTACTTCTCAGCTCATTAAAGATAAAATTTAATCTATCTATCTATCTATCTATCTATCTATCTATCTATCTATCTATCTATCTATCTATCTATCTATCTATCTATCTATCTATCTATCTATCTATCTATCTATCTATCTATCTATCTATCTATCTATCTATCTATCTATCTATCTATCTATCTATCTATCTATCTATCTATCTATCTATCTATCTATTATAATGCTCCCTTATTTTTATAGTCTTCACAAGACAGTTGACAAGCTTTGAGGGAGAGGCCAAAGTGCTGAAGGGCTTGTCCTTAGTGTGGCTCAATTTACATGATCATTTGTTATGATCCTGTACCGTTCTCCCTGAGGTGGGTACTCGTTTACTCTCCCTCAGGGATTTAACCCCAGTTTGGCCCTGCCAGCGTTGCACTTCCTGGTTCTGGACTGGAACTGGAGGGACCAGAAGCTTTGCGTGATGGTGGACATCCCTGAGGTGAGACTACAATTCCCCCTGCTGGGCGAATAACACAGTCACACTTTACACAGCACTGAAAATATTCTCTAGTAGTAAATGGGCTTTCTGTCAGACAGACTATATGGAGTTTCTTAATAATTTAGCCCTCTTTTTCACTTCCAGGTCCAAATTGACTTGCTGAAGCTGCTGGACGTGGGCATCTTGAAAGGCTGTAGAGAAGGAAAAGTCAAAGTGGCACTCTTCTGATAAACATACACACACACACACACCTTCTGCCATACTCTGCCATCTGCCACAGACTGACACACAAACACACACACATACCAAAGTTATTGTAGTAAACAAAAACTGAAACAAACATTTTAAAAACAATTTAGCTAACTGGAGAAAGAAAATAACAAACAAAATGATTCTTATATAACAACAAAATAAGGTAGGGTTAGGGTTAGACAAAAATCTGCCGCCTAGAGTTGTATGGGGTCCCCAAATGCAGCCTTTCTTAAAGTATTGGTCGCGACCCACCTGTTAATGGAATTGATTTGGCAACTGCACTCACTGTTAGTTTTTTTATTCTAAATTTAGTTTTGATGTTTACCTTTGGTTGAGATGTCAACTAAAGTGATTTCAACGTGAAATCAAAAACAAATGTCATCTTGTCAATGGATTTCAGTAGAAAGTTGGGTGATGACTTGGAAACAATGCTGATTCAACCAGTTTTTGCTCAGAGGGTAGCATGTGCATCACTATCACTAGCTATCACTAGCTAACAGGGAAGAAATCAGAGGGCGAGCAAGGAGCATGACTGGGCCAAGCTAGAACAGCTTGTGAAGTTGCTGGAGCCGTTTACAATCCACACGACCAACTTCCTGACCAGTGACTGGGCCAAGCTAGAGCAGCTTGTGAAGTTGCTGGAGCCGTTCGCAATCCACAACGACTAACTTCAAACTATCCACAACCTTGAGGCACACTTGCAGTCATCTACTGTTGCAAAACAGTTGGCACAGGTCCTACTGAAGTCACTGCTTGAGAGCTTTGCATGCATACTGAATCCTTTGGCAGCCAACTTCTATCCAACTTATGCAGCAGCTTGCCTGATAGACCCAATAATATCTCTGGTACTTCGCTCAACAGAGATGGAGCCACTGATGAGGGAAGCAGAGTCATTTGTACTTCAGCAAACCAGAGAGTACAGCAGCAGGACCCAAGGAAAAGGGGAAGGGGTATACTAGTCAGTTGTACATCTGAATGCATTCAACTGAAATGGGTCTGAGGTCACTGTCCAGCCGGAGCATCAACCTGGCAGGGAATTAAGTGCCCTGTGTGAACTGCGGAAATACCTGGAGGAGGTAAGGGGGGGCATGTTTACAGAGTCACCTCTCCAGTTCTGGCAGACAAGGATGGTCTGTTTATCCATAGCTGTGCCCTGTGGCACTGGATCTGGTTTCTGACCCTGCAAGCGTTCGTTGAGAGAATATTCTCTGTCTGTGGACAACTGATATCTGGCTTGAGAACCTGAACGAGCACCTCTCTTTTATTGAAGATAAACCAGAAAATCTTGTTTGGTTGACCAGAAAAACACACAAGCTGGCTGTGAACTGATGGATTTGTGAATAAGTGTTGCATTACTTATGTTTTTGCCGTTGTTGCATCTGTTTTTATTAACCCTATGGTTAGTCAGTGATACTTGTTTAATATTACATAAACATGACATGTCAAATGTGCCATGACTTAATTTGTATTTTTTTCCTCTCTCTTTCTGTCAGATAAAGGTTAAGGTTCTTGATTCTTCTTACATCAAAAAAAAAGAAAGAGCATTGGATTGGTTTTAACATGAGTGTCCTTCCACCATATTTCTTGAACCAGTCTAGGTGCTTATCCTTCAAAATCTAAGTGACATTAGGATCAGGGCCGGCCCTTGACGTTCTGCCGCCCAAGGGGAGACAAAAATCTGCCGCCTAGAGTTGTATGGAGTCCTCTAGTGCAGCCTTTCTTAAAGTATGGGTCGTGACCCACCATTAACAGGTGGGTCGCGACCCATACTGTCAGAGTAAATGTATCATTATTTCATTGATTACTGGAATTGATTTGGCCAAGTGCAACTGCGCTCACTGTTCAGTTTGCTCTCTGCTTAGCAACGGCCTCTGCTCAGTTTGGCAGCTGCGCGAGTGGGAGAGGGAGCTGCCTGTGTGCTTCGCTGTTTACCAGATGGTTTCTCTGCAGTTTTCTTGAAGATCACTCCGCAGCAGATGATGCGCTGTCAGCCACTGACTTGTCATTCCCACAAGCCATCACTCATCACTGTCATCAAATGGACTCAAGCTAGCCACACGTTCTGAATGAGCTCAATCGCCATGAAATGCAAATACAGTGATGAGTTTCTCTCTCTTGGTTTCATACAAATAACGAGGAGCACCCACAACGTGTTTTGTGCGGGGAAGTGCTTAGTAATGAGTCTCTCCTGACCAAACATCCACAGCATGACGGTAAACGGCGTAGAGTTCTTTCAGCACAGGGCAGAATGCTTCAGGAAACAGTGCTTCGACAGTGGAAAAGTAAGTAAGGTAGCTAGCAAGGCATTGTCATTTCATAACAGATGATAAGTAGAAATAATGGAGTACTATCTCTCATAGTAGTAGATGTGAGTTTATGTTTCAAACAATCTCTGGCCTTGTATACAACTAATAGCTAACGATAGCCAAACAAGCTAGCTACCTACTGATACTGAAACCCTAAGTAACAACAGTACAGATTAAGATAACAATTATCAGGCCTACTGTACATCTTACTGTAGAAATGATTGTTGAACATGTCTAGATTGGAACTGTCGCTGTTAATATACAAGTAATAATTTTGATTCTGAACTGGAATAAACTGATTGAATAAACTTATTTTTAGGTATTTTATTTAACCTTTTATTTAACTAGGCAAGTCAGTTAAGAAGAAATCCTTATTTACAATGACGGCCTACCCCGGCCAAACCTGGACGACGCTGGGCCGATTGTGCGCCGCCCTATGGGACTCCTAATCACGGCTGGATGTGATACAGCATGGATTCAAACCAGGGACTGTAGTGACGCCTCTTGCACTGAGATGCAGTGCCTTAGACCACTGTGCCGCTCGGGAGCCCTAATCTACAGCAGGAAGTGGTCTCCTGCTGTGAGGGCTTGGTTGTGGTAAGGCCTCTTACTCCCACCAGTGGGAGGTGAGAGGCACACAATCAAGTCCTCACACCCTAACTGGGGAGATTATGATCCCCAATCAGAGACAGCTGTCTAGCGTTGTCTCTGATTGGGGATAGTATTTAGGCTCCACACACTTCCACCTGTGTGTGGATCATTGCCTGTGCTTTAGTGTCTGAGTAAGTACCGACGCCACGGTATTCAAGGTTTGTTGTTTTGTTTCATTATTAATATTCTTATAATAAAACATGTTCGCAACGTCCTCTCGTTCTGCGCCTCGTTCCCTCTACACTCACCGTGACAGAATGATCCACCCCCAAGGGAACCCGCAGCGAGAGGAAGAGGAGGAGGATTATCAGTGTTTCGACACTACGGGCGTAACGGAGGAGCATGGACAGCATCGGTGTCGGCATCGAAGACGTCGAGGAGTGATGACTGTGGAGGTAACACAGCCACTGGTGGTGGGGAGCATCTGGGGCTCATCGACACCTGCGGGAGAAGATGGGTTCGTGACTGGACCAGCGTGGGGGCTTGGGACGGAGCCCTTACCAGCGGAGCATGAGGAGAGGAAGGACCGACAGTGGACAGCCCTGAAGGACCCCCATATCAACGGTGGGGGGGGGGTTGTGGGGTCCTTGGGACGCGAGGGACAAGGAGGAGGAGAAGCGGCTGAGGAGGTATTTCGGGTGGGCCGAGGAGGACGACGAGATGATGCGTTCGGTCTCCGGTCCCAGTACCAGATCTTCAGCGCGCTCCCGGCCTGCCCTACCCACGCGCCTTCTCAGCCCGGTACGTCCAGCGACAGCTCCCAGCACCGGAAATCCAGGGCGTGTTCCCAGCCTATGGACCTCAGTACCAGCGCCACGCGATCCACCGTCGGTCCGCCACCCAAAGTTGAAAGAACAACTCCCACCACTTCCGCCTCCGACGGCCGAAAACAGGAAGACGCCGGAGGGTTTCTTCGATCGGTCGAAGGAGGAACAAGCGAAGTGGTGGAGACTCTGGGTGGCCCTTCCTCCCGATACCAAGCCCAAGCCTCACGTTCGGGAGATCGAGGAGGCGGATAGTTTTGAGGCTAGATTGGCGATCTGGAAGAAGCATCTGGCTCACCTCTTTCCCGAGGGAGGGGGGGAGGGAGGGTCGGAGCTCCTCGCCAGGCCGGTGCCCAGTTCAGGACAGGCAGACAGGTCGATTAAACACCCGGAGCTGCCATCTACACTGCTGCCTGGGCTGGGCACGGCAGCCGATCTAGCCTCTCAACTCGATTCGTCTCCCGGTCGAGGGTCCAGCTCTACATCTCCCGTGCCTGCTCCTCACCCCAGACCAACGGTTCACCGCCACAGTCAGGTACAGCCGGTGCCTGCTCCTCGCACCAGCCCAGTGGTGCGTTTCCCCAGCCCGGTACGGTCCATGCCTGCTCCTCGCACCAGCCCAGTGGTGCGTTCCCCCAGCCTGGCACGGCCCATGCCTGCCCCACGCACTCGACCTGCAATGAAGAGTCGAGGCCTGGAGGCTCCAGTAAAGGTTTGAAACCTGGAGTCTCCAGTAACGGCTCAAAGCCTGGAGCCTCCCACGACAGTTCGAAGCCCGGAGCCTCCAGTGATGGCTCGATGCCCGGAGCCTCCAGCAACGGCCCACAGTCTGGGGTCGTTAATGACGGCCTACAGTCCGGAGCCTCCAGCGACGGCCCACAGCCCGGAGCCTCCAGCGACGGCCCACAGCCCGGAGCCTCCAGCGACGGCCCACAGCCCGGAGCCTCCAGCGACGGCCCAATGCCCGGAGCCTCCAGTGACGGACCAATGCCCGGAGCCTCCAACGACGGCCCGATGCCCGGAGCCTCCATCGACGGCCCAATGCCCGGAGCCTCCAGCGACGGCCCAATGCCCGGAGCCTCCAGCGACGGTCGGCAGCGCGGAGCCTACAGCGACGGTCAACAGCGCGGAGCCTACAGCGACAGAGCCTCCAGAGGCCAGCACAGCTCTGTGGTTGGAGACCATCTCTGCGTCGGTGCCCAGGGTGGGCACGACGTTCAGCCCCGCTGTGGAGCAGGAGCTCCATAGCGTGTCGGTGCCCAGTGGGGGGCCGACAGCCAGCCCAACCACACGGCTGGAAAACACCTCTGGGCACGGTGGGCACGGCGTCCAGTCCGGCTCTAGAGATGGGGATGCAGGTGGCTCCGGAAGTCTGCTCCGTCACAGCCTGCGTCACGCCCGGAGCCGGAACCGGAGCCCCCACCAGCAACCACCTCAGTACCCCGCCATTTCCCCCCTGGCTTTTGTGTATTTTTCTTTCGGGAGGGGGGGATCTTGTGCGGGGGGGGGGGGTACTGTGAGGGCTTGGTTGTGGTAAGGCCTCTTACTCCCACCAGTGGGAGGTGAGAGGCACACAATCAAGTCCTCACACCCTAACTGGGGAGATTATGATCCCCAATCAGAGACAGCTGTCTAGCGTTGTCTCTGGTTGGGGATAGTATTTAGGCTCCACACACTTCCACCTGTGTGTGGATCATTGCCTGTGCTTTAGTGTCTGAGTAAGTACCGACGCCACGGTATTCAAGGTTTGTTGTTTTGTTTCATTATTAATATTCTTATAATAAAACATGTTCGCAACTTCTTCTCGTTCTGCGCCTCGTTCCCTCTACACTCACCGTGACACCTGCCTGGCTGAGAAAGTATGTTCTTATCCAGTTTGGCACCACATACTGTACCTATGTGAGACAGGGTTCTCAGCTCTGGCATACTTAAAAAAACAAGTACAAAAACAGACTCAATGCTGAGTATGATCTCCATGTTGCACTGTCAAAAACTGAGCCCAGAATAGACATGCTTGTTGAAAACTTGAACCTGTGTGATTTGATCAATCAGTTTATTCCAGTTCAGAATAAACAAATAGTTATTGTATTTTAACAGCAACAGTTGCAATCTAGACTTTAATTTCTACAGTAAGATCATTTTTCATCTGTACTGTTACTTAGTAAAAGTTGTACTGCATGTTGTCTCAGATAATAATTTCCCTGTGCCGCAGGAGGATATGCAAACTTGTAGTATATTTAATCTTGATTTCACCTAACATGTATCAACCACCAAATGAAGATCCTACATCTGTAGAACAGTGGTGTTGGTATAGGAGGATGTGGTTCACATTCAGACCGGCTTAAGCCTGGGAAAAACCCTGGTCCTACCGGTGAGGTATTGCAATGAACTGTAACACAACAATAGTCATCGAGGTAAATAGCATCAATTCGTGATCCTCAAACCACTGGCATGAAATCAAGCCATCCGAGTCTAATAATGAAAAACAAAACAGAATAATTGGTGATTGATAGCCGTTTGAATATAAGCCTTCCTTTAGCCGTATCAAGAGGCATCCAAATGAGTTTATTGGACTGTCAGAGATCAATGTCTACAGGGTCACAGTTCTTTATCTGGGACTTGTGCTGTCACACTACCTTCTCTTACTTTGGAGAACGATCTATCATCAGATAGCGAAATGGACAGATAAACCATAGGTTTCCTTGTTTATCAGGATTTTCTATTGCTGTTTCAGATGTGGCTTGTGTTATGTTCCTACCCTCGGCTGTATTAAACGTGTTCATTATAATCTAAGCAGAGATAAATAGACTGCCGATCCTTTCAATTGGCCTCCAATACATAGGAGAGGCCAACCGTGACTCTGTCTAACTAATCGATAGACCAACAGCCGATGCCATTGGAATGCCATGAGGGTGTTATAGAGAGGCATTATGATCATTATCAAAAACAGAGCCTGTGTGTGTGTGTGTGTTCTGTTATGCATCAGTTTATTCCAGTTAACAATTACAATTATTTATTGTATTTTACAGTTACAGTTCCAACCTAGACAGATATGTAAGAGTGTTTTTTAATGGGGAAAAATAAATATGATTAGCTATTTATATGGGTATTTAATTTCAATGTTATTTGTTTTAGGCATAATGGCAATCAAATGTACGAATATTTACAGTGGGGAGAACAAGTATTTGATACACTGCCGATTTTGCAGGTTTTCCTACTTACAAAGCATGTAGAGGTCTGTAATTTTTATCATTGGTACACTTCAACTTTGAGAGACGAAATCTCCAGAAAATCCAGAAAATCACATTGTATGGTTTTAAAATAATTAATTTGCATTTTATTGCATGACATAAGTATTTGATAACCTACCAACCAGTAAGAATTCCGGCTCTCACAGACCTGTTAGTTTTTCTTTAAGAAGCCCTCCTGTTCTCCACTCATTACCTGTATTAACTGCACCTGTTTGAACTCGTTACCTGTATAAAAGACACCTGTCCACACACTCAATCAAACAGACTCCAACCTCTCCACAGTGGCCAAGAGAGCTGTGTAAGGACATCAGGGATGAAATTGTAGACCTGCACAAGGCTGGGATGGGCTACAGGACAATAGGCAAGCAGCTTGGTGAGAAGGCAACAACTGTTGGCGCAATTATTAGAAAATGGAAGAAGTTCAAGATGACGGTCAATCTCCCTCGGTCTGGGGCACCATGCAAGATCTCACCTCGTGGGGCATCAATGATCATGAGGAAGGTGAGGGATCAGCCCAGAACTACACTGCAGGACCTGGTCAATGACCTGAAGAGAGCTGGGACCACAGTCTCAAAGAAAACCATTAGTAACACACTACGCGGTCATGAATTAAAATCCTGCAGCGCACGCAAGGTCCCCCTGCTCAAGCCAGCGCATGTCCAGGCCCGTCTGAAGTTTGCCAATGACCATCAGAGGAGGAATGGGAGAAGGTCATGTGGTCTGATGAGACAAAAATAGAGCTTTTTGGTCTAAACTCCACTCGCCGTGTTTGGAGGAAGAAGAAGGATGAGTACAACCCCAAGAACACCATCCCAACCGTGAAGCATGGAGGTGGAAACATCATTCTTTGGGGATGCTTTTCTGCAAAGGGGACAGGACGACTGCACCGTATTGAGGGGAGGATGGATGGGGCCATGTATCGCGAGATCTTGGCCAACAACCTCCTTCCTTCAGGAAGAGCATTGAAGATGGGTCGTGGCTGGGTCTTCCAGCATAACAACGACCCGAAACACACAGCCAGGGCAACTAAGGAGTGGCTCCGTAAGAAGCATCTCAAGGTCCTGGAGTGGCCTAGCCAGTCTGCAGACCTGAACCCAATATAAAATCTTTGGAGGGAGCTGAAAGTCTGTATTGCCCAGTGACAGCCCCGAAACCTGAAGAATCTGGAGAAGGTCTGTATGGAGGAGTGGAAATGTTTTTATCAAATTGAAACTCAATTTAAAAATAAAAAAAGAGCAAATCAAGCAGGAACTAACTGAAACAAACAGAATTTCCAATAAAAATCTTAAAACTGATATAAAAACTAATATTTAATCACAAAAATATAATAACCTTGACACACACACACTCTCTCTCTCTCTCTGTCTCTCTCTCACACACACACACACACACACACACACACACACACACACAACAAAGTTAAGTGGGGCTCCTCAAACCAATCCTGTCTCCATAACAGAGTGAGACCGCTGGACACTTCAACCCTCTTCCCTATCCTGTTCTTACCTTCTCTGTGTGACACTGTTGTTGTTATTTGTCTATTTTAAGGGACCACATAAAATGTCTGATATTGTTTATACAGTGTTGTAGTTCAAGCCACTCTGAATGGAACCAGACTCTCTCTGTTTGTTCACCCACACCAGCGGGAAGCCCATCCCACTGAGTCTGAGGTCATGAGTTGTTTCGCCCAGTAGGAAGTCTGATTTATCATAACATCCTGTGTGTGAAGTTGTTCTACAACAACAAGGCAGACACAGACACAGGCAACTGGTTTGAAGTTAAAAATTAAACCTGAATTATTTTAGCTTTATGATATTTTAAACTGTAAAACATCTGTATGTATGTAGCATGGAAGCGCTAAGGAAGGACTGAGAGAAGAACAGTAGGAAAATAATGAGAGAGAAGAGACTGAAAGAGGAAGTAGAGCCGAGAATTCTGGTTAATGATTTTTCCCAGCCGCCTGCTGAGAAAAATATCTTGGCAGGTGGGGAGCAAGAACAGGGGAGAGGAACAAAGAGATAAGACCATGTTAGAGAAGACCGGAAGAGAAGAGAGGCAAGGCTCCCATTCCTTGCTTGTTCTCTGGTTGTTTGACCCTTTCCGTGCTCCACTCCCAGCCCCAGCCGGAGCTCTCTGTCATGGGTAAGGCAAAGGCCAACACTGGGCTCCTGGCCCGGAGGCCTGATACATCGGCTTTTAAACATCAGAGACTGCCTGTCTGGTCCCCCATGCTCACAGCTCACACTGTCCTGCTTTTCTTCTACTGTATGGCCACTATATGTGTGCTACTGGGAGTGTGCCTACTAGGAGTGTGAGTAATTAATCCTTTCGAAATAATCAAATATTTGTTCATGTTTTTCCTCTACCTCCACCGATTGCACACAAATAATCACTTGAGATGGAGCCGGTAACACCCTCCACAACGCATATCTCATCTAACCATGAACACAGAGACAGAGGGAGAGGTAGAGAGAGATGATGAGAGAGAGAGATGAGAGTTTAAGGGTATCCTGAGAGAGTGTACAGTATAACAGGAGGAGTGGCCGTGGAGAACAAACATCTCTATTTCTCTCCCTCCCTCTCTCACCATCTCTTCTTCTCTCTCTCCACAGGTGGACTACACACACGCAGGGTCTTGTGATAAGTGTTTAGAGAAGCGTAAAGACAGTGCCAACGGCAACCATAGCTGCAACGGCACTATGGTGTTTAACATTGAAGATACGTTCTAGGTGTGAGTGTGTGTGTGTGTGTCTGTCTTGATGTGTACTCTTCGACAAGACCACAAGCTGTTGAACAAAATCCAAGTCTTTGTGAAGCACAGTGATGACGCGTTTCCTGTCCCAGAGAGATGTGTTCTTCTACTATGGGCTGATCAACTTCCACCAGAACATATACATGAACTCCAGGGATGATGGACAGATGGTCAGGAGAAAATAAAAACCTATCTACTCTATATATTCCTGTGTGTCTGACTCTATCCTCCAACTTTATGCTGGTTCATTCTGAGATTTTACAACTTCTAACCCCATCAAACTCTTCCTGTCTGTCTGCACTACATAACCCCAGCGCCTACTGTGAGCCCTTCATAAAGGACAAGAACAGACACCCTATCACCCTATCGATATTACACCATTACCCACACAATGTTATGAGTCTCTGCTAATAATGTGACTGCATGATATATAGGATTCGGGGGGGGGGGGGGGGGAACGCCTTTTAATATCCAGTGATATGATCGAATCTGACATGAGACCTGGTTTTGATTATTTTGCTGACTGATTTACTGATTAGTTTTGTTTGTTTGTCCCAGACTCCTTCACTCTGACGTACCACTCAGGAGAGGGGGATCCGGTGGTACACAGACAAGAACGTCAAGTTCCGCAATCCACTGGTTGAGAACAAGACACTAACGTTAGCACAGGTGCTTGAAGGTGTGTCTCACAATACACCCACACAGTGTGTTCATGGGCATCTCTATTATTAATTGTCATGGTGGGATACCACATTCTATCGCCACTTCCTCTTACTTACCGTTCCAAATGTTGGTATCACTGTTGTCAAAACTTTGTCCAAGTTGTCTATGTGTTGTCAGGCCCGGCCTCTGTACTGGCAGAAGCCAGTGTATGACCTGGACCCCTGGGACCACAACAACAACGGCTTCATCAACGAGGACCTGATCGTGTGGATGAGGGAAGCTGCCTTCCCCAATTTCAAGAAGCTCTACGAGACCCCACTGTAGGGCAGCCGACTGCGAACTACAGTGTCCATATCTCCTACAGTATCCTTTATTATTAATCTGGTTATTAATGCTTTATTCTACCAGATGAATCATTTAAAGATTTGAATCAATTAAATTCAAACGGTTTCCCAATGGCAGGTTCCTATTTCCAACCCTGAGGTGGATTGGGGTTAGCTAGTTTGTCATTGGGTGGAAGTGAAACAGTAGGTTGTGGCTTGAAATTATTTGTTTATTTGGTCAGTTATTAGAACAATGTGGGTCACACCACATGAAGCACAAAAATACTAACAGCTTTTTCCTTTGTCATCTGTGTGAAAAAACAAACAAATCGTAGCCGACTAACAGTAAGCCTGGTGACTATTTGGAGCCTCTATGTTTAGATAAAAGGTGTCTACCGTATGTGGCTCTGTATATCCTTGACCTCACAGTGGAGTCCTTCTGGGGCAGAAAGGAAGTGGTACTGTCCACAGTTAGATGGTTAGGGGGTCAGAACAACTTCTTGCCCGTAGCCTACCTGATCACTGGCTGTCTCATCCTGCTCCTCGCTGTCATCCTCACCGCCATTTGGTGGAAATTTGGTAAGAACGGACGGAACATGGAGGTGTGATGGAAAAAGGACCAAAAAGGGGTGAGGAAGAGGAGAAATATCGAGTGAATCATGAGAAGTCTGATATTTCATTCTGAATACTGTAAATACAGTGAATGTGACTGATTTATTTATTGAAATGATCAAACGTCCAAATGTAATTAGTTCTACATTTGAGATGTGGTTTGTGTTATTAGCATTTTATCATCATGAATGCTTGCACTTGGATTAATTTCCCTTCATCACCATGTGGTGGCAGTAGTGGTGTTAAAATGTCACACTGACATAGGTGTGTACACTGATGGCCTAACCTTTAACAACACCAGTTAAACTGGTCCAGAATCAGATTCGGTGTTCAGGACAAGGAGTGACCTTACGAATTATATCCTGACTTCCATTACTACAGACATTACTAATCAAACACATATACAGTACACTCATACAGACATAGCTAGCTGCACAGAGATACTCTCTTCAGGACAGCTATACAAATGTAGACACACACCGTTACAAAGGTTCAACAGACACAGCTACTCGCACAAAGACACTAAGGAAAGTCATCACGTACACACACACACACAAAAGACCGCAATAATACAGTAGAGACGATCAATGTCCAAGAAATACACACAGGAGAGTAATTCAGACACAGATGCACATTCACACGCATACTGTATAGTGGAATTTGAAGTGTTTCTGTACATATTGACTTCAGTATGCTGACGGGTCACTAGTGATAATGTTTCCTCTCCGTATCATCTTTGACAGGATCTGTGACCTTCACACAGCTCTTTAAGGGCGGCGCGGTAACCTAGACCAGCGTTTCCCAAACTTGGCCATATTTGCACGCATGGCTAAATGATACATAATAATAATAATAAAACATTTAGTCTCACTGACTTCCTGTAGAGACATCAGCCCTTCTGTTGGGAAGCTCCTTTCTAGGCTCACCATGATGGTGGATTCGGCCTCAAGTCACTGCTCCTAATCTGGCAGTGTGTGAATCCAATCAAGCAAACAAAAATGGCACCTAAACCTTGTGTAGAGGTTCTTCTTTTGACTTGTCACCAACCAGTGTCACACGAGGCAAGGTGCCCTTGACAACAGCGTAACCATGAAAACAGTGCAACCATAATTATTTGATGCCTTCCACTTGGAAGCGGATTTCGTCACCGCTGTCCATAATAGTTGTGAACATTTGCTTTTCTTAAGTGAGAGTATGTCCTTTTCAGCAGGAATTATGAAAGAAAAATAAATAAAATAAAATCATTTTGAGAAACTTTACACTGGTTGGTGTGGATTTCACTCTAGATTTATGTACAAAGGTGATTGGTTAAATTCAAAAGTTTTAAGAGATCTGATTTTGAGAATTAACAGATCTAAAAGCCTCCAATCAAAGCGTACCGTAGTAAAATTGAGGAAACTCCTCTTCAGACATAGGTGACCTTTGGCCTTTATGCAGAGAACACTATTAGAACACATTAGTGGTAGAAACATTGACTTTCTATAGAAGGCAACCATTTCAGAGAACCTATCTTTTGGAGAATTACTTCACTTTTAAATTGACACACGAAAGGAATTAAAGGAATATAAACTCACAGTTTGACTAAAGATAAAATGAAGACACACTGACAGAGTGGACTAAGCCTGGCTGAAACAGTAGTGAGCTCTCCATCTCTCTTCCTTTCTCCTCTCGTTCCCTATCTCTCCTCTTTCTCTCTCATGTAGACATTCATCTTTGTGGTTTCAGTGATAGGACTGGTATGGCACTATGCTAGAACTCTCTGGCCACGCATGTAAACACCCACATGCTGTACATTCAGACTCCTGTGTTGACACTCACATACAGACAAAGTTAACTCACTTTAAGGTAGTGTGTTCATTACAGACCCAGGGTTACATCCCCCTCTCTCTGTCCATGGGGGATGTGGCTTATGGTTACGACCCCTGTCAATCACAGTCATCACTCGGCCCCTTCAGCTCTGCCCCGCTGGCTTCTGAGAGCTACTCTGAGGCACCTGATAGGCTAGATCCTCAGTGGGCGTGGCCTGTCCTGTACTCTTGGGCGTGTCGTACATTGACCTCCCCGATTGCCCACTGTCTGTCCGTGCGAGCAGGGTGGCGGGCCCACGGCCCAAGAAGCTGGAGACTGTAGTTGGCTGGCTCAGCGAGGAGTTCCCTGATAGGTGGCTTGCAATGTCAATCACGATGGGCGTGGCGTACTCGGCGCCGGAGGCAGGCAGGGGTTCAGCGTAGGCGTGGTAGATGTCTGTTGTCACAGCAGCGTTGTAGAGGTCAGGGTCAGTGTAGCCAGGGTCAGGACCTTCCTCTGGCTTGAAGGTTGACCTCTGACCTAGTGATGTCACCACACCACTCACCAGGGGCTGGGCATATTCTAATGGAGGAGATGAAGAGGGTGTGTTACACATACAAACACTCAGTTCGCTGTGTGTGTGTGTGTGTGTGTGTGTGTGTGTGTGTGTGTATACCTGCGGGTTCAGCCTGTAGTCTGGGGGCATTCCCTCTTCCTCTGAGCCGGCCCACTTCACTGCTGCTGTAGCGGACTGACTCCTCCCCCTCCATCTTGGACGGCAGGAACTGCTTCATATTCTTCCACCAGTCTGGACAGAGACACACACACATTAAACACACACACACACACACACACACAAACACACACTGAGAGTGTTGTGTTTACCTGTCCGGTCCCAGTGAGGTAAATCATAAGCGCCCTCTGAACTCTTCTTCCTGAGGAGAGAGAGAGAACAGAGGAGAACATCTAAGAAAGTGTGATACTTTCCCCCCTGATGCTAGGACAGCAGAGTCCCTGCCCATCTTCTGAAAACATCCAATCTTAAATAAGACAAATGTCCCCCCCCCCCAAAAAAAAAAAATGTACTTACTACGACTGTGATATGTAGATGTCTCACCTAGCTATCTTAAGATGAATGCACTAATTGGATAAGAGTGTCTGCTAAATTACTAAAATGTAAATGTACTTTGTTGGGCACTACTGAGTGCATGGGTGTTTAGTTGTTACTAGTTATAGTTAATCATCACCTGTTTCTCCAGGTCCAGGCACAGACCATGGTCAAGATGAGTGCGGTCAGAACCATGACCAACACTGGCACCAACACTGCTGCCAACGCCACATCTATGACCACAACACAACCAGTGTGAACCAATCACAATCATCTACACAACTAGATATTGTAACTATTTTCCCTCTATCTGTTCCCTCCCTCCCTCACCGTTGCTGGTGCGTGGGGGCATGGTGGTGTTTCTGATGTCAGGGGTGTGGGTGCTCAAGCCGTATAGTGGGGGGGTGTCTGTGGCCACTGGGGGACTGGGAGGCCGAGGGGGGTGGTATATCCGTGGCCTCGCTGTCCAATGGGAGAATAGGCAGAACAGTTATAATCACTCTATGCCAAAAGAATCCATTCGACTGCCCACAAGAAAATCGAATTCCCTAGTGGACTAAAAAGTCGAAACACCTGACTTGCATCTGATTGGCTGGTTTGGTTACCTTGATGGAACTGGCATCCGAGCAGCTCAAACTTGAGGGCGATTCGCTGGTGCCACTGGGTGGGGCTCATCCTCACATACCGGGCCTCGATTGGTGGGATGAAGTTATTGCGCACTTCCTGGAGATAGTTGGTGTTTCCTTGAAAAGTCTGTCAGGAAACAGAAAGAGTCACATTCTTCACTACACACAGACATTGAAGCTACAGTATGTTTCTAAATGATATGTCATGTTATCTTGCCTGTGCCTATTATGTATGGTTTGTAACAAATGTTTGATTTCTACCTTCTTGGGACAGGTTTCTCTAGTACAATAGATTTTTAACCTTAGTGAGATCATCTCCTGTATAAATATAGGATAAAAAGCCCTGATTACAGATTCTGACTAATGCAGCCACTCAATCAATCTCCATCCATCTTTAATGAGCTGCTGTCCTGAGTGACTACAGCACTTAACAACCACAGTCAGCTCTCATGTTTCCTGCTATAAACAACCCCAATCAATCTGTCCCCGTTGCCATAGAAACAAACTCACAACCCCCACTGCTTCCCTACTCTTGTCTAAAGT
>CM042407.1:21305090-21312590 GCA_023634145.1 Thymallus thymallus
CAAAACTGATGCGTTTTGCCGTCCTCCGCCCTACTCCCATTGAGGTCTATGAGACTTTCGCCGCTAACTGCAGCCTGTAAGTAAACGCCTTAAAGGCAATGTTACCCTGTTCGCAGGAGATCGCATTCAAGGTAAACGATGCAGATGTCGCCTCAATTGGAAATTACCTTTAAATGTCAAGCGCACTATATTCCGTGGTTTCGGATTGAATCTTGGCCTAAGCCTCCCTGTCCTTCCATCTGGCCTCTACCAAAACCCTCCTGTAACTTCCTTCCTTATTCACCTCCCATCTCTCGCTGTACCTTTTCTTCTACTCTCTCCCTATTACACATGCACGATGCACACACACAGAGCTAGATTAAGAACTCCAGTATTAAAACACACACACAGAGCTAGATTAAGAACTCCAGTATTAAAACACACACACAGAGCTAGATTAAGAACTCCAGTATTAAAACACACACACAGAGCTAGATTAAGAACTCCAGTATTAAAATACACACACAGAGCTGTAGTATGTCTAGATTAAGAACTCCAGTATTAAAACACACACACAGATCTAGATTAAGAACTCCAGTATTAAAACACACACACACAGAGCTAGATTAAGAACTCCAGTATTAAAACACACACACCGAGCTAGATTAAGAACTCCAGTATTAAAATACACACACAGAGCTGCAGTATGTCTAGATTAAGAACTCCAGTATTAAAACACACACACAGAGCAAGATTAAGAACTCCAGTATTAAAACACACACACAGAGCTAGATTAAGAACTCCAGTATTAAAACACACACACAGAGCTGCAGTATGTCTAGATTAAGAACTCCAGTATTAAAACACACACACACAGAGCTAGATTAAGAACTCCAGTATTAAAACACACACACAGAGCTAGATTAAGAACTCCAGTATTAAAACACACACACAGAGCTGCAGTATGTCTAGATTAAGAACTCCAGTATTAAAACACACACACACACACACAGTTATGTGGAGATAAATGCCAGCTGTAATACTCTCCAGGCATGCTCCATGTCTGTCATGTTACAGCAGTTCCCTTTCCTCACATCTCCCTGTAACTGAATTCACTCCATGTATCTCCCACACACTGACAGAGAGAGCAGCACGAGATACCACTTACAGATAACACCGTCAGTCTCATACATTTAAAAAGGTTATTTCTCCAGTAAGGAAAAGGAGGAAAGGGGAGAGAGAGTGTAGAGGAGGAAAGAGAAAAAAGAGGGAGCAGAGAAGCATTTATAAGATGACTCACATGAGACCCTGCAACTCCCAATCATGCAAACACACACTGTTACCTAGGCAACTTCCTCAGCCATGGGGGCACAATGTTACTGTAAAGCAATCTATCGTAATCTCAACTGAGTTAACACAGCGGCCTATGACGGGTGACATTGATCACCTCACACAGTTAGGATGCAGCTCAGACCCCACCCCCTGACCCTTGACCCCTTGTACCTGTGTGTTCTGTGGTGGAGTAGGACAGGGAGAAGCCCCGCCCACTGCGGTGAGTTCCACTCATGAACTGGATGGTGACCCGGTTCCCACCGGACTGGATGAGCTCAGGAACCTTCAGACCCAGACCACAGAACTTCACTGGTGGTCGGGAGGAGAGGGGTAAGTTACATCATCTTGCACTTTGATCTACCTCTTATTATCTACGTTCAGATAGTGGTACACAGTCTTATACTATTGATGTGTCTGTCATTTACTGACATACTGTCATATAATGATTGCTATTGATTCTTTATGTATACTTCATACCCCCCCTCTCCTTGCCCCAAGGAGATAACGGAGCCATTCCCTATCCCCTCTCCACCTTCACTCCCTCCCTCCCCATCTCCATCCCTCTCTCACCTATCTGGGTCCTCTGGGGTCCTATACCGTCGTAGATTCTGAGGTAGTTGACCTGACAGTTGATGTCCTCTATGTCCAGGTCAGCGAAGCGGAAGTGTAGCATCCGGCCGTGCGGGACACTGATCTCCCACTCACACACTGTGTGGTTGGGGTACGTCCCGGGGTAACCCAGAGAGGACAGGGTTCCACTGCTGGGGCCCAACACACTGGGGCCACAGCCATCACCTGTAGACACACACACACTGAGTGACTTAGGTCCAAAATATGTCAAGAACAGCTCAAATAAACAAAGAGAAACAAAAGTCCATCATTACTTTAAGACATGAAAGTCAGTCAATAGGGAAAATGTCAACAACTTTGAACGTTTCTTCAAGTGCAATCTCAAAAACCATCAAGCGCTATGATGAAACTGGCTCGCATGAGGACCGCCACAGGAAAGGAAGGCCGAGAGTTACCTCTGCTGCAGAGGATAAATTTATTAGAGTTACCAGCCTCAGAAATTGAAGCTCAAATCAATAAATATCAACATCAACTGTTCAGAGGAGACTGCATGAATCAGGCCTTCATGGTCAAATTGCTGCAAAGAAACCACTACTAAAGGACACCAATAATAAGAAGAGATTTGCTTGGGCCAAGAAACACGAGCAATGGACATCAGACCGGTGGAAATCTGTCCTTTGGTCTGATGAGTGCAAATTTGAGATTTTTGGTTCCAACCGCTGTGTCTTTGTGAGACGCAGAGTAGGTGAACGGATGATCTCCGCATGTGTGGTTCCCACTGTGAAGCATGGAGGAGAAGGTGTGATGATGTGGGGGTGCTTTGCTGGTGACACTGTCTGTGGTTTATTTGGAATTCAAGGCACACTTAACCAGCATGGCTACCACAGCATTCTGCAGCGATACGCCATCCCATCTGGTTTGCACTTAGTGGGACTATCATTTTTTTTTCAACAGGACAATGACCCAACACACCTCCAGGCTGTGTAAGGGATATTTATCCAAGAAGGAGAGTGATGGAGTGCTGCATCAGATGGCCTGGCCTCCACAATCACCCGACCTCAACCCAATTGAGATGGTTTGGGATGAGTTGGACTGCAGAGTGAAGGAAAAGCAGCCAACAAGTGCTCAGCATATGTGGGCACTCCTTCAAGACTGTTGGGAAAGCATTCCAGGTGAATGTTTTATTTATTTAGCTAGGCAAGTCAGGTAAGAACACATTTAAATGTACAATGACGGCCTACCCCAGCCTCCCCTAACCTGGACGACACTGGGCCAATTGTGCATCGCCCTATGGGACTCCCGACCACGGCCGCTTGTGATACAGCCTGGGATCAAAACAGGGTCTGCAGTGATGCCTCTAGCACTGAGATGCAGTGCGTTAGACCACTGTGCCACTCGGGAGCCGGTGAAGCTGGTTGAGAGAATGCCAAGAGTGTGCAAAGCTGTCATCAAGGCAAAGGGTGGCTATTTGAAGAATCTAAAATATATTTGGATCTGTTTTGGTTACTACATAATTCCATATGTGTTATTTCATAGTGTTGATGTATTCACTATTATTCTACAATGTAGAAAATAGTAAAAATAAAGAAAAACCCTTGAATGAGTAGGTGTGTCCAAACTTTTGACTGGTCTGTACATGTACTGTTTTTACCCACACATAATGGGTGGATGTATATGCACATAATGGTTGTGTTACACAAATACACATGTTGGATAAATCTAGAGTTGGAAATATCAGTGGGATAGATGTAGACATGTTCAGACTTTGACACACCAGTAGTTTAGACAGGAGAGGGTGACGTAAGGATTTCGCCATCACTGTTTAGTTTAGTTATCAGGATTCCAACAGTGAACAAATCCGTTGCAGCTGATTTAAGCCAATCGGGACCATTGTTTTTGGATTGAACTTTGACCCTGTCCTATACTGTACTAGGCCCAGTCAGAGGCCTCATCTGAAAACTATCCCAAAACCAAGTAGATGTCGCAATATGGCGTGTCCTTTAATCCATTTAAAGTCAAGCATATTGCTACACTTTACAGATGTGCGAAAACTGAGGGGTAAAGACTGGAAAATAGGGGAATGGGCTAGGGCTTGTTTTCGAGAACTAGAGATAACAGTGGACAGTCATGCGTCACGGGCTAAGTGGATCCGCGGCTGGCCTGGTGTTATGTAACATAACTGACACATTATTCAGATTAACTGGACAAAAACGGGACTCCCTTCAAGCACGCCACTTCGATAAATTTGCCTTTTCGTAGCATGTTAGAAGAATGTTCGCTAACCCTATCCCTTTTTCCTAACATCAACCTAATTGTCCTACGTGCTACGTTAATTATTATAACATGCTACCAAAAAACATCGTAGTTGTATCAAAGTGGCCTGTTTTTAATGGATCTCGGTCAAAAACAAAGCAAAGTCCCCATTCCTCCGGACCTAGAGAGAATCAGCATTCGGATCAGCTTACACCAACTCTAACCAAATGCCGTACTCTGACACCAATGTTTCCAAAAGCTCAAAAAAACGTTCCAGATGTCCAAGTGCCAATTGGAGAAGTGATATAACTTTCTAAACCAAGTTCGTGGGGTTAACATTTGTTTTGTTATTTAACTCGTTACTAGCCTACTAGTACCGCCACGAGACGTTGTTGAGCCTGTTTACCCTTCTACCACTTCAACCCCTCTACCACTTCAACCCCTCCACCACTTCAAACCCTCTACCACTTCTACCCCTCTCCCCTCGGTTAGAATTCTACCAAATGGTGTTAACGCTATCTCTTCAATCACTTGAAATCCTGCCCACAAATGACTATTGTTTATTTTGCACTGTCTGCCCTTTAGGCTATACGCTTAAATAAAAATTACGAATGTCAATGACTACCAAACTACTTGGAGAAGAGAGGAACTTTTTCAGTCTGTGATTCTGGCTACATATTTGGGATAGGGGAAATAACGAAGCAGTCGAGCCATGTAAGGTAGCCTATCTGGCGATGGTCTCTGCTCTGCTCAACCTTGCTGAGCAGCAGCATAACAATCTCTGCCGCTGGCTACCCGGATTGCAACAACGTAGACACACTTCATACGAACAAGCGAATGTAGTACTTTCTATATGTGTCGAGTTTATAACACTCTTATTAGACATGGTTACATTATGTGGCACCGACCGACACCAACCTTTCTGCGCTCGACTGCTTCTGGCGGTGAGGAGGATGATGAGAGTCGACAGGAAGAAAAACCCGGCCTCTGTCGGTCCCCTGCCCACCATTACCGCTCTGCCCATAGCAGCCTGCAGTCCGAATGCATACTGCTCGCTTTCACAACGGTGAACTCAGAGTTTAGTCCGTACAAGCCGTTTCAAACGCCGCTCCGCAAAACCTCTGTCCTCAGTCAAATCCGCTCCTTCTTCTTTCTGGGCTCGGAAATGTCCGACACTCTCCGCTCTCTCTGAAAACACGGGTCGCGGTCAGCTTCGTTTTCACAACTGAATCTGAAGCAACATTATCCAATCTAGTGTAGAATGACTTCCTGCACTTCCGCTCCTCCCACACTGCAATAGGATTCAATAGGAATCCCTAGTCCACCAAGTGGTATGATGGAAGGAAATAAAAAACTAAATCGTTACTTTCTCCTGCACTCCTGTAACATCCTGTAACGAGCTTTCCCCGCTGGACGTGATAGGGATGAACCAGATAATCAGCATTCACTGGAGGACAAGCTGTCATAGGTCTACAACCTATAGCCCATACAGCCATATACTGTACCTTCCCAATGCCATGACCCAGCCACAGTGTCAGTACTTAGTTGTTATCTACAGATAGACGGCTTACTTTTTCTCTCTCCAATAACACTGAGTGGTCTAGTTATTGACTGCCAGTTGTAATTGTATTCCAGTAATCATCTATAATTAATGAACACATACATTTTGGCCACTGGCCAGTGTCCAGATGTTCCTGAGTCCCAGTGGTGCATTTGTCTATTTCTACATTGATGGCACACGCACATTAGGCAGAGAGGGAAGAACAAGACAGATTGCTTTGGATTGTGATGCAACTGAGTATCCATTAGTAACCCGTAGCAACAAACAGTGTTTTCGTCCTGCGAGCAGCCTAGTGTGTGTGTGTAGGCCTACAGTTGAGGAATCTGAATGCATACAGATGTTTTCTACAGGGACATGATTTCTGCTATGCAGAGGAGTGGCCCAAAATGGTCTCGTTATTGAATATTATGTCCTCTCTCTCTCTCTCTCTCTCTCTCTCTCTCTCTCTCTCTCTCTCTCTCCTCTCTCTCTCTCTCTCTCTCTCTCTCTCTCTCACTCTAGTGCGTAAAGTTTGGGTAATTCCAGTAACGTGCATTATTAAAGTGTTCTTATCAGTAGATGCCCTGGGAAAAGGCTGGGTAACAAAACAGGTTCTCCTGCAGTAATCCTCCTCTCTAACCAGCTGACTTCTCACATTGTTCCAAATGAATAGCAGAAATATGTCTCTGATCAAGAGGTTGACCTCTGCCCCCTGGATAGAAATAAAGGATTACGTTGAAGTTGCTTTAATCCTTCAGCCCCCTAATGGTAAAGTCAGGATTAGGGTAATCAGATCTGTGGCTAAGGCGGTAAAGCCTACGAGTTGCTTCTACTAGCAGCCTGTGTTCTATGTTGTTACTAGCAGCCTGTGTTCTATGTTGTTACTAGCAGCCTGTGTTCTATGTTGTTACTAGCAGCCTGTGTTCTATGTTGTTACTAGCAGCCTGTGTTCTATGTTGTTACTAGCAGCCTGTGTTCTATGTTGTGACACTAATGCTCTCTGGTGGTCATCCTGGGTATTGTTGTAATCAGGACTGAATAGACCTCTCAGAACAGTGTCCACTAAGAGAAACCTTGGTCCATTTGTCTTGTTTCAGCTTCCCCTGGTCACAGCACACCACTGGCCTACATACAGTACATTACCAAAATTATGTGGACACCTGCTCGCCGAACGTCTCATCTCAAAATCATGGGCATTAATATGAAGTTGGTCCCCCCTTTGCTGCTATAACAGCCTCCACTATTCTGGGAAGGCTTTCCACTAGATGTTAGAACATTGCTGTGGGGACTTGCTTCCATTCAACCACAAGAACACTAGTGTGGTAGGCCTGGCTCACAGTCGGCATTCCAATTAATCCCAAAGATGTTCGATGGGGTTGGAAGCACAGTATTGTCTAGAATGTCATTGTATGCTGTAGCGTTAAGATTCTCCTTCACTGGAACTATGGGGCCAAGCTGAATCATGGAATACAGCCCCAGACCATTATTCCTCCTCCACCAAACCTTTCAGTTGGCACTATGCATTGGGGCAGGTAGCATTCTCCTGGCATCCGCCAAACCCAGATTCGTCCGTCGGACTGCCAGATGGTGAAGTGTGATTCATCACTCCAGAGTACAATGGCAGAGAGCTTTACAACACTCTAGCCGACACTTGGCATTGCGCATGGTGATCTTAGGCTTGTGTGCGGCTGTTCGGCCATGGAAAACCATTTCATGAAGCTTCCGACAAACAGTTACTGTGCTGACGATGCTTCCAGAGGCAGTTTGGAACTTGGCAGTGAGTGTTGCAACCGAGGACAGATGATTTTTATGAGCTTCGCACTTTA